>OX101821.2:32856719-33376719 GCA_944452925.2 Chrysolina oricalcia
TGGAGAGTCATAAGGCATCTAGACAGAAGCTAGGACGATGTCCCTCTTTACTACATCCCTTATGTAGGACGTCTTGATCGCTGTGATGTCCCTATTAAGAGACTTCAGGTAGATTCAATACGTTCATCAGTTTTAACAAGTATGCAAGTTCTGACGTTTCCTCGGGTTTGGTTATGATAGATCTTACCTCTGGACTGTCCGAGACCCGATATGTGCCCTATTGCTAGCTAGGGTTTTTGAATCTGGGGTGCGTCGATATTACCCTGTGTAAATATTCTGCACAGGGTTGCTGTTGCAGGTTGCTTGAGCTACCTGCAGCACTGATATTGCTCCTAGTAAGGCTAACAACCATGTTGTTGACCTGTGTGAGCCCCAGGAATGCCTTCATTCCTCTGGTTTGCAGGTTCTTCAAGGATTTTTCATCTATTTAGAGAACAAAGAGTTAGGCGAGAGGTCTCCCCTTGTCTCTTAATGACGTGCCAATCTCCAGAGTCGAGCCCCAGATTCTGGGTTGTGATTAGCTGGAGAATTTTAGGACCAGCACGCTTAGTACCATTCTGTCATTTAGACACTCCAAAGTCCACGGCATTCCATTTGTCTGGGGAAGTATAACCGTGGATCTCTTATTATTATTATTGTTGATAAAAAAGCACTCATCTTGCGCGACTTGTACTACTTTTTGATGTTAGCGTTACAATCAGGAATTTTTAAGTCAGTATCAGAGTCATCCTCGGAGACTTCAACATTCTTGAGTATAGGCTTTTTTGTGCACTTCGGTAGAAGGAAAGTTTTTTGTATTTGCATCAAATTTCAACTCAGATGGTATAAAAAAACTTGATGAACGTTTATTACACAATTTGTGGATTACAAAAAAAATAAACATTAAAGTTTTATTATAAAAATTATCATGGATTTTTATTCAGTAGTAGGAGATTTGAGCCGGTTCTGGGCCTCCTCCCAAAATTGACGTCTTCGGAGTAAGGATAAACAGTAAATTTTATATAGAGGAGGAGGAGTATGTCGGTTTTACCTAGAATCTAGGGAAAAACGTCGCATATCTCAAGAATTATCGCCTATAAATAAACGTTAAAATGTTAAGATTTTTCCCTAGACCTAGGGAAAAAATTCACGAATTCAAAGGTTGGTTCTAGAAATTATTGTTACCAAGCAGATAGGAGAATCTATTTGGCCTGGGGTTGATCGTACCTTCATGTGCAAGTTTAGTTGGCTAGTTATGTAAGCGTATTCATCGATACTTAATGCAAAAGCGACTGTAAAGTTGTTTTTGGCCTTTTTCAGTAGGATTGTAGGAAGTTAGACTGTTAGGATCAAACGATGAGTGATACTTGTAATGTGTGGATATGATTTACAGTGTTTCTTGATATTTGGTATCAATAAAAAAGAAAGATTGAGCATTTCTCAAATGATTAAAGTTTTATGACCTGATATAATATTTGCATTGGACGGTTCGTGGATGATATAAAATGGTGCATGGTATCGGAAGGGGGTTAGGGTACGGAATTGATGTTATATGGGCTGTTGAGAGGTTGCGAGGATGAAGATATGATCAATATTGATTTGGCGTTGAATAAGAATTAGATTGTAGGATCAGCTAAAACCTAATACTGATATAATGAATATTGTTGATTCATGTATGGGTTTGCTTTATAGTTTGATATATACCTAATAAAAAGCATGGAGTTGGAAAGTTAATCTATTGAATGTTCAGAGGGATAAGATAATTGATGAATTGATCATTTCTGATCAGTGTATGGTTTCGATTTATGATATTCGTTGATACTTTACATATGAATATGAGCTGTATTATGCATTTCTCTAGTGATTGGATGAATTAAATTGGAGTATTTCAATCATAAACATAATGCTGAATGTGTCTCTACGCTCACTGTTGAAAATATAAGTGCTGAAAGGAATGCTAACATCATAGTAGAATATGGATAAAGTGACGTAGTTCAGTTCAGGAAAATTAAATTAATATTGGAAATTCTTCAATGCTCTCACTGATAAACTGGTTAATGCATTGATATTATAATGTGATAATGTGTTCGAATGTTAAATTGAGGTATCAGGAAAATATTTGAACCCCGCGTGTTATTTGCCAATAATATACATCATTCGTTGGCAATCGGCAGGGGTTCGATAAACAGGAAGGTTCGGGAATATGGAATTATCATATACTTAATTTTTTTTCCCAATATGCTTTCACTGATATAACACGTAGCTCAAAAACGCACGATTAGGTGATACGCATTAATATTGCAGATGTTGATATGAAATATATAGAGTGTTTTAGCGACAGAATTGTCTCGTAGATATGTATATGTATTCAAAATAAAATGTAAACCGAGTATAAATAATCAGATATCCACATTTACATTTTCAAAGGTGATTACGGTAATAAATTGATATGGAAAGGAGGCATATTCATATTTAGATCAATCCGTATGAATAATGACATTTCACATTTATTTTAGGAAGTGCACTTGGAGCAATTGAATCTCATTTGTTATTCTGATATAGGGATAGACAAAAACTACCAAACCTCTTCAATTGCAAAGAGAATGCAACTATACACCAAATATCAACGCCGTCTCTTGGGTAAGAGTTATTTCTTTCAGTTATTTTTATCAAGTATGTGATTAATATTTGAATTTTTCACCTATAAAGAATGTGACATAGCAAAACTCGTAAATTGATCGCTTCCTGTCGAAGTACTTGAACTATGACACTGAGGGCATCTCAAATAGAGATGATATAAAGAAATATTTCATACAGACGTATTTCAACTGAACGTTTACTTTATTCGATGTTCCAAAAAATATCATTGAAAAGTTAATTTTAATATAATTTCCAATGGTGAACATAAACATAGAATAGTTACATCATGCTGAGTCTAGTCAATTGAAAATATGTGACACATGGTGTTTGAATTTATTCAACCCATTAGTGGACAAATGTTTCATTGGGATGATTGAAAAACCGGATTATCACCGTATTACACGTTAGAAAGTCGATCATATTGCACATTTTCACCACTCAAATCATAACCTGTAAATTATGTATTATTAGCGAAATGAAATATTTGATAAAAAATATATTTCACACTTCAAATCAGTGGGTATGCGATATGTCATTATGGTTATATCCGTGGGCTTTCGATAATCTGGATAGACGTCTTGGTATGATGTTTTTTTTTCTATCAACTCACGTTTATTGGTTTTAATTCAAATTACCAACTATCTAGATGGAATTTACTAAACACTAATTCGAAATAATATGGAAATAAATCAATGATATTGTGCAATTTTATGCAATATATCAATGTTAAGGTGAAAACATAAGAAATTCTCCTACCTAGGTTGGTGAACTGAAGACGTTTCTTCAAAATATATGTTATCGAACCTTCTATGAAGATTTTCTGGCTCATTTTTATGGCTGTGAAATATCGAATACATAGCTTTATGTTCCTGTAAGAAAAGTAATGCGCAATTAAACATAAAATGGTTATGATATTATGATGTTTAGTATTAAGTTATCGAAAAATTGATATCATCAAATAAAAATTTTGAATGATATAATATATATTATTGAATTGGAAGAAATTATGACCCACTCGTTTCATCTTAAACAAAGAAATTATTATGTAGCTTATTAAATTCCACTATGCAGCAGAATTCAGTTCGCTTATGGAATATTGACAGGTTTTTCTCCAGTATTCTCATACTGATAGTTGACACTCATGATGTCTATCTATCTTGCAATTGGAATTCCTGGTCCTCCGGCAGTTCGGCCATCTGTCAAGCTGGCTGACTAGCCCTAAACTTTCTCTAAAATATGATATTTTGAAAAATAATTAATATTCATTCAGATAATATATAAATCAAAAATAAAATTTTAACATACGTGTTCTTCCAGTCTTTCGAGAAAGTAATAACATGAGGTAAAAATGATGTAAATAGAAAATGTATACAGTTGAAAACGAACAAGAAAATCAATTAATGCATTACCAAAATTAGTCCACTAGAAAAAATGTTACTAATCAATACACAAATTCAGATTTTGCACAAAATATTGTTTGTTCTTATTTCAAAATCCCAATTTTGGGGTACATTACATTAGATACACTTACTGAACTTACTTTCCGCTGAACTAATATCAAGAGAGGGCCAATAAAGTTTACGAAAATTACATTTAAGTGAATCTCTTTCCATACTGAATACATTCATTCAGACGACATTAGAATATAGATCATAAAGTGCCATACTTCAAATGAAAATGCCCTACAGCTACATGTCAACATATACTTCAACATAACCTAAAGCAGTTTCTGTTAGAGTTCATTTTGACATTCTGTCATCAATTGTTGATTTTCTGTATGCTCCCTAATGAATCTAATCTTATATATTTGTCATTTTCCAAGCGTTACTACTATATTCCCCCAGTTTTATGCCATTGCAAGTGGTTGAATAATTCGGATCATTATTATCTTTCGTGCGAAAATACTATAGATATAGTCTGCTCATGAAATATTTTTTTTTTATTTTCACTGAAGAACTAAACACCAAAATTCCCTAGACTCTTTGATTAAGTGGTAATTACACTAGTGTCTGGCACAAAATTTACAGCATATAGAATACCTAATTTTTAATATTGATACCTCAGAAAACTTCAAGTATGATAAAATCCCCTGCTACCCCCAAAAGCTATACTTCATAGGTTGAAGTTCAATTTTCTATGTCTATTTAGGATCTTTGAAACATGTGATAAATTCACAATAAATGATCCTTTGACATAATTTTGAATGTGAAAACATATCCAGGGGTGATATCGTCATACCTACCAATATACTATTCAAATTGCGCAAGAAGTCCATATCATGAAGTGGAATGGAGAGTTATGTAGGAATATTGATGGAGTGGAGATAATTTGAGTTTTTTCCTACTTTAAAAAATAAACTACTATTCTAGCATGACGTTTCTTATATTTTACAAGGTTATAAGGACAAAATGAATAAAACGGTGGGAAAAATTTAATTGGTCGTAGGTAAATAATTACCATTTAATAATAATAATAATAATAATAATAATAAACCTCACAATTACTCTTAGAATGTACCCAAAGGCGGGTGGAGGTCGGTTATCAGTATTATTTGCCATAGGGCTTGTGATTCAATAACGTTGATAAATATTTCATTTCATTCCATAATTATCTTTGACATTTTTTCTTTCCTAACAGAATGAAGTTATGACTATTATTTCATGAAAATTTATCATGTTTTTCAATCTACCTCGTAGGTCGAAGAGAACAAAAAGTTGGTAAAAGCAGTTTTGTTTAGGGGTCATCAGCAATGACATTTTCTGAGAAGCTAATAATTAAAAAAAGTATTCCATAGATAGATACGTAGCGAACTTCATGACTAACAATATATGATGATTAACGAAAGATGCACAAATAGTCAATCAGATATTCAACCCCAAAAGTTCATACTGAATTCGATTATGCATTTTCAATACAAATTAAAATATCATCATAGTGTATAATAATTATTTGTGTAACCTCAAAGCTATAATATCACTAAGGGTACGTAACAAATTGCCTGTGGTATGATTTCTCGTCGTTTTCGGACTGATTTTGAATGGAATCAGACAATCTTGTGCAAGTTAAACGAGACGGTGACGTATACGTTCGCATAGGTATCGATATGTCCTCCCCCATCAATGCACCCGTTGTTAGCGGGGCGAATCGAGCTTCAATTACTGAAAAATTTTACAATGATATTATTCATTTATTATCATCAAAGGTAAGACCTCGGTAATCCTCAGCTCGCACAAGTTTCTACTTTTGAGGGCTGCAGTTCTTATGAGGACGACAGCTGATTAACGGAAAAAACAATTTTAACAATTTAACAAAATTTACCTTTCGAACGTTGGGTGGTGTATTGCGTTTTTCGGATCAATTCGATTTCTCGAGGAAGGTTTATTTTTTTGTATTAATTATATAAAGTAGTAATGGTTGATCACAGTTCAATCAACGAAAACCATTCATTCAGATACAGATAAATATTTTTTCAAAATGTAAATAATTGACATACAATGTTTCATATTGAAGCAAGGTACAAATAATTTTGTATATCTAGGTCAATAAATGTTATTAATGTATAAGTGTGTAGGTTCGACTGATTTTTTTGAGTACCTAATTGATATTGACGCTATTTCTATAGTGTTTTTCATATTGCTACGAATATTTTCTGGTTGAGGATTGGATGTTGATTTTCACGCAATATCACTTGTTCTGTTACCAAATCCACCTATTTACAGCCCAAATTGGTATCCTGATCTGATTTTAGGCTTGATTTTATATTTCAATATAATATATATTAATTATATTTCAATATAATATATATCAATATATTTCAATATATTTACAATATATTTCGAACTTCAGGATTTGTTGGATATTGATAATTTATAATAGATAATTCAAATTCTTTTACGATTACTACTTTTCACTGAGCTCTTTCTAAAGTAGGAATACCTATGAAAAAATCGTGGAAATTAAAATCTAGACAGGAGGATGAAGAATGTATTACTGCTTATAAATATAAGTAGATGGTATAATATTCGCAATTCATCAAAAGTATTATGTTGTCATTTCAATGACTCTGCCGTATTTTTAAAACCCTAATATGATTAATTGGGGTTATGCACTAGTAAAGTTTTAGATTTCTACCTGAAGTAGTTCCTCGCTTGTTTAATGTGAATAAAGTGCTACATTGTATGCTCATTAAAAATATATCGCCAGGCAATATCTATTTTTTCATATTAAGCACCTATCTCTCACATCCCTTATATCTCTCTCACACCTCACACTGACTAGGTATACGTTAAAAGTCATACGTCATTGAAATTCAAGAATGTATATTTGTATTTATCCCTAATAATTCTACAAAATTCAATCATGCACTGTTATTAATATATCTGCAACGATAATCACAGCATCGAAAGACTGATTGTAATTGATTTTGTGGGACTATTTCATGAATTTATTCTTTAGAGACTGATAAATGAGTTTAACAAATGGCATATTTATCAGTTATACCGAGACTTTTACTCGGGTAAAAATATGACTAGAATAAAAATTCTGACGATCATTATCCTATATTTCTATCAATCTCGAAGCGGGTTCTGCCAAAGTTTTAGTTGAAAACGAATCCCTTCGTACTTTGATGACATTTTAAGTACAATTCTAACTTCCACAATAGCTCGGATTATCTAACGTTCATAAAAAGAGATATTACAGATCACTTGAAGAAACTGCTGTGTTAGCGAAATATATGTCGTGATATTCAAAAGATTGTGAAGATCGAATCGTTCTCCATGTAGTTTGTACTATTACAAATATGTATGACAGCTTACGATTGATTTTTAATTACCATCAGTACTTATGCGGTTAGTTCCCCAGTACCATCAGTACAGTATGGTGGTCAAATTCGAGTTTCTATCGTAGTCTCTTTATATTAGATTCATTTAGCATCCATAACTCTATTGGCTATTCATTACTAGATGAGGGTGAGATGCTAAGAGTCTATATAAATCACGTATTTGGGCATTAATATTATATATTTGACGAAAAGGGGAATATTTGAACTAACTATTATATTTCAGCTATGTTTCCAAATTATTTTCCAATTTTTGCTAAAAGTATGACAGCCATGACTATGTCATATTTCTACGAATATTGTCCTCCCCATTGAAAGTTGACGACTTGCGATAACATCCGTTCTCATTTCTCCATGATATTTGCATATCCAACTTAAATTATTGGCATACAATGTAAAATTTGTATTTGTCAATATGAGACCCATAATAACAAATTGATGATTTTCTGTATTTTATTTTAATATATTGAAAATTAGTACAAACGAGTTCATGGTTGAATTTAGTGGACCACTCAGGTATCATTTTATGGAAGTCATGGAGTTGGTATTGGTCAATACATATAGAAACATAAAACGAATTTCAAACCTATGTTTGAGAGAACACATAAGTTTGGTCTTTCTTATTTGGTATACGATGACACTTCACATAGTCTGCTAGCAGATTTCAATTTATTACGTTTTTCTACATATATGTTAAGAGCTTTCGGTGCTAATCTTGAAAGGTGAATTGATCTATAAAAAATTGTGTAAACGGTACATGTACTAAACATATATTGAGGCAAAAATTCACTGATATTTGTGAGCTTTCAATAACGTGTACTGTTGAACCAGGTCACTTTGGTCTCTGAGATGCCTAAATGAGAAACTGCGATATAAAGATCGAGCACGATTTTTCATTAGAAAGGCATAAAGAAGGAAAGGGTTAGTCTAGTGCCAAGCTGTTCTGGTTGCGCTATAGCAATTATCCAATATTACAATCAAACTATATCACCTATAAAGTAATGGTGTCCACTATATATCTCAGATGACAATTATGTGATATGTGTAGCATATATTTCCTCAATTATCGAACGTATAAGCTTTCAAGTTAACGAAATTAATTTATCAATTAAGTGCGAATTATCCTTCTCATTCATATGTTTCAAATAACGGTTCTTCTTATTGGTTTCACTATACTAGACTATGCACCCGTTCCATAACCATGATGTTTTCCATATTACCTGTTATCCTGAGTATTTATGCTAAGTTCCTAGCACAACTCCCAAAAAACTTCAAACTGTATTCAAACTGGAAACTATTCCATTACTTATTCATTTAAAAAGAATTGGGAGAAGCTAAGGCATTTTTTCGCCACTCGTAGTATAGCAATTCTGTGGAAGGTATTGCAGTATGTTTTATCACCAATAATAATTTCGCCATTAAGTGAAAATTTTACTTAAATTAGCGGGAATATCATGGGCAATTTCTGGAATGACGTCAAGTTTACTAGATGTATCTATAGACCCCCAGGTCCTACTTGACTCGGATTACTTTTGCATTTGCTTTTGATATGAAATAGGTATCTTACTATACTTTAACTCTATTTAAAAGAGAATGTGAGTAGTATTGCCAATTTCCATTTGGAATTGGGATTATTTCTCTAGATTTCGAACAAAAAACAAAACAAAAGAATTTGGACTATAACAGTTTTATCAGAGAGCCAGACTTTGAAACAAGCTGTTTCCGGCATTTCGGGCGACAAAGATAAATCACTCAAAATCGAATGAAAATCCGTAAAATCATCCAGTCTGTCAAATTTATGAAGAAAATGAATCACAAACTGATATTAAATCAATTTGCATTGACAGAACTGTAAAATTTTGAATTTTTGAACCAGTCCACCACATAATCCCAATGCATTTTCAATCACTTTTATTGTTCTTAAAAACCCTTTTTGATTTTTGTTTACACTCATTTCACGGCAAGCTTGCCTCAACCTACCATACGAATTTTGACTACTTCGATATCACATACAAACCACCCTATAATTTTGAATGTCTGCATCATCTTGCTGAATGTACATTTCCAGTCATAATTTGCATCGAATAATTCTTGATCATGGGAATCAACTAAAATACCACACAATTAGTTTTTTTCTGTAATATTATTTCTAACATTTATCAATCAAGTATGGATCTGCACATTCCAACACATAGTATCATGGTGGTAACAAACGTAGCCTCATTTGTGAATACATATTTTCTCAGGATGTCATTCAAACATGTTCCATAGCCAAGAAGCAATAGTCTAATTCTTTTTACTCATCTCTTTCAATCCTTGTACTCATTATCTATGTGATTGAATGATTATATTTTATAAAGGCACAAATATCTTCTATTTTTTCTTCAATTCACATTAAATTGAATGGTTGAGAATGATTCGAAGCTAAGATATTGTCACCACTATTATAATATCTTCTATTTCTACTGGCATAACCAACTATGGGGATTTTCCTGGGTTGACTAAAAAGTGCTTTTACAGATGCTGGTGTAAAATTCCATATGATGAGTTTCGTTGAATTGTTTTCAACTTTTCCGCTACTTGTAGCCGAGATTCCAAAAAAAAAATAATAATTAAAATTTTGCCTCTCAAGTACAAGTGACATATTGTTCATATTTCTTGAAAAAATTTCTTTCAAACTGTCATTCAATTATCCCGTATTTATATACATATGGTTAAACGTTACAAGAAGAACGTGATTTTTCACTTTGTAATAAGTCGAGTATGGATTAATCATAATAACTTATACCCATGAGAGATAATTGAAAAAATTCGTTAGCGTTGGAATCGACCATCAACAAAAATATAACTACCAATTACTATGAACGAAAAAGTGTTTGGACTATGGATTCAAGTCACAACGTTTCAACTGGCTAGTATCTCCAGTCGTTATCAAGTGAATTACAAAGCGGAAAGTTGAGGTGAACATCCATCGGAAAACAACTACTTCCCCCTACGAATATTGTATGACATCTGACTTCCATGCAATCCTTGGTTATCCGTCTGTTGTGAGTGACAATATTTACGAAATGTTCAGAATTTATATCCAATTTAGCAGGTAATAAGACCTATTAACTTGGTCATTGTTCTATTGTACCAATTACTAATTTCGATTATGTGATTGATATACGATTTTAGAAAATTGTATGAGAATATATTATATTATAGATATCGAAAAAATGCGTGCCTGAAAAAGTTGTTACGATCATGTATGTTTCTATTCACTTTCAATGAGGTTATCACAGATTTAAATTATAAGCAACAGTAATAGATCAAAACTATGGCAGGTGTTTAAAAATTATTGATTTATTAATATTCGGACGGTGAAACAAGCATCATGGAGTAGTGAAATTGGTAATTGGTACAATAGAACAATGACCAAGTTAATAGGTCTTATTACCTGCTAAATTGGATATAAATTCTGAACATTTCGTAAATATTGTCACTCACAACAGACGGATAACCAAGGATTGGATGGAAGTCAGATGTCATACAATATTCGTAGGGGGAAGTAGTTGTTTTCCGATGGATGTTCACCTCAACTTTCCGCTTTGTGATTCACTTGATAACGACTGGAGATACTAGCCAGTTGAAACGTTGTGACTTGAATCCATAGTCCAAACACTTTTTCGTTCATAGTAATTGGTAGTTATATTTTTGTTGATGGTCGATTCCAACGCTAACGAATTTTTTCAATTATCTCTCATGGGTATAAGTTATTATGATTAATCCATACTCGACTTATTACAAAGTGAAAAATCACGTTCTTCTTGTAACGTTTAACCATATTTATATAAATACGGGATAATTGAATGACAGTTTGAAAGAAATTTTTTCAAGAAATATGAACAATATGTCACTTGTACTTGAGAGGCAAAATTTTAATTATTATTTTTTTTTTGGAATCTCGGCTACAAGTAGCGGAAAAGTTGAAAACAATTCAACGAAACTCATCATATGGAATTTTACACCAGCATCTGTAAAAGCACTTTTTAGTCAACCCAGGAAAATCCCCATAGTTGGTTATGCCAGTAGAAATAGAAGATATTATAATAGTGGTGACAATATCTTAGCTTCGAATCATTCTCAACCCATTCAATTTAATGTGAATTGAAGAAAAAATAGAAGATATTTGTGCCTTTATAAAATATAATCATTCAATCACATAGATAATGAGTACAAGGATTGAAAGAGATGAGTAAAAAGAATTAGACTATTGCTTCTTGGCTATGGAACATGTTTGAATGACATCCTGAGAAAATATGTATTCACAAATGAGGCTACGTTTGTTACCACCATGATACTATGTGTTGGAATGTGCAGATCCATACTTGATTGATAAATGTTAGAAATAATATTACAGAAAAAAACTAATTGTGTGGTATTTTAGTTGATTCCCATGATCAAGAATTATTCGATGCAAATTATGACTGGAAATGTACATTCAGCAAGATGATGCAGACATTCAAAATTATAGGGTGGTTTGTATGTGATATCGAAGTAGTCAAAATTCGTATGGTAGGTTGAGGCAAGCTTGCCGTGAAATGAGTGTAAACAAAAATCAAAAAGGGTTTTTAAGAACAATAAAAGTGATTGAAAATGCATTGGGATTATGTGGTGGACTGGTTCAAAAATTCAAAATTTTACAGTTCTGTCAATGCAAATTGATTTAATATCAGTTTGTGATTCATTTTCTTCATAAATTTGACAGACTGGATGATTTTACGGATTTTCATTCGATTTTGAGTGATTTATCTTTGTCGCCCGAAATGCCGGAAACAGCTTGTTTCAAAGTCTGGCTCTCTGATAAAACTGTTATAGTCCAAATTCTTTTGTTTTGTTTTTTGTTCGAAATCTAGAGAAATAATCCCAATTCCAAATGGAAATTGGCAATACTACTCACATTCTCTTTTAAATAGAGTTAAAGTATAGTAAGATACCTATTTCATATCAAAAGCAAATGCAAAAGTAATCCGAGTCAAGTAGGACCTGGGGGTCTATAGATACATCTAGTAAACTTGACGTCATTCCAGAAATTGCCCATGATATTCCCGCTAATTTAAGTAAAATTTTCACTTAATGGCGAAATTATTATTGGTGATAAAACATACTGCAATACCTTCCACAGAATTGCTATACTACGAGTGGCGAAAAAATGCCTTAGCTTCTCCCAATTCTTTTTAAATGAATAAGTAATGGAATAGTTTCCAGTTTGAATACAGTTTGAAGTTTTTTGGGAGTTGTGCTAGGAACTTAGCATAAATACTCAGGATAACAGGTAATATGGAAAACATCATGGTTATGGAACGGGTGCATAGTCTAGTATAGTGAAACCAATAAGAAGAACCGTTATTTGAAACATATGAATGAGAAGGATAATTCGCACTTAATTGATAAATTAATTTCGTTAACTTGAAAGCTTATACGTTCGATAATTGAGGAAATATATGCTACACATATCACATAATTGTCATCTGAGATATATAGTGGACACCATTACTTTATAGGTGATATAGTTTGATTGTAATATTGGATAATTGCTATAGCGCAACCAGAACAGCTTGGCACTAGACTAACCCTTTCCTTCTTTATGCCTTTCTAATGAAAAATCGTGCTCGATCTTTATATCGCAGTTTCTCATTTAGGCATCTCAGAGACCAAAGTGACCTGGTTCAACAGTACACGTTATTGAAAGCTCACAAATATCAGTGAATTTTTGCCTCAATATATGTTTAGTACATGTACCGTTTACACAATTTTTTATAGATCAATTCACCTTTCAAGATTAGCACCGAAAGCTCTTAACATATATGTAGAAAAACGTAATAAATTGAAATCTGCTAGCAGACTATGTGAAGTGTCATCGTATACCAAATAAGAAAGACCAAACTTATGTGTTCTCTCAAACATAGGTTTGAAATTCGTTTTATGTTTCTATATGTATTGACCAATACCAACTCCATGACTTCCATAAAATGATACCTGAGTGGTCCACTAAATTCAACCATGAACTCGTTTGTACTAATTTTCAATATATTAAAATAAAATACAGAAAATCATCAATTTGTTATTATGGGTCTCATATTGACAAATACAAATTTTACATTGTATGCCAATAATTTAAGTTGGATATGCAAATATCATGGAGAAATGAGAACGGATGTTATCGCAAGTCGTCAACTTTCAATGGGGAGGACAATATTCGTAGAAATATGACATAGTCATGGCTGTCATACTTTTAGCAAAAATTGGAAAATAATTTGGAAACATAGCTGAAATATAATAGTTAGTTCAAATATTCCCCTTTTCGTCAAATATATAATATTAATGCCCAAATACGTGATTTATATAGACTCTTAGCATCTCACCCTCATCTAGTAATGAATAGCCAATAGAGTTATGGATGCTAAATGAATCTAATATAAAGAGACTACGATAGAAACTCGAATTTGACCACCATACTGTACTGATGGTACTGGGGAACTAACCGCATAAGTACTGATGGTAATTAAAAATCAATCGTAAGCTGTCATACATATTTGTAATAGTACAAACTACATGGAGAACGATTCGATCTTCACAATCTTTTGAATATCACGACATATATTTCGCTAACACAGCAGTTTCTTCAAGTGATCTGTAATATCTCTTTTTATGAACGTTAGATAATCCGAGCTATTGTGGAAGTTAGAATTGTACTTAAAATGTCATCAAAGTACGAAGGGATTCGTTTTCAACTAAAACTTTGGCAGAACCCGCTTCGAGATTGATAGAAATATAGGATAATGATCGTCAGAATTTTTATTCTAGTCATATTTTTACCCGAGTAAAAGTCTCGGTATAACTGATAAATATGCCATTTGTTAAACTCATTTATCAGTCTCTAAAGAATAAATTCATGAAATAGTCCCACAAAATCAATTACAATCAGTCTTTCGATGCTGTGATTATCGTTGCAGATATATTAATAACAGTGCATGATTGAATTTTGTAGAATTATTAGGGATAAATACAAATATACATTCTTGAATTTCAATGACGTATGACTTTTAACGTATACCTAGTCAGTGTGAGGTGTGAGAGAGATATAAGGGATGTGAGAGATAGGTGCTTAATATGAAAAAATAGATATTGCCTGGCGATATATTTTTAATGAGCATACAATGTAGCACTTTATTCACATTAAACAAGCGAGGAACTACTTCAGGTAGAAATCTAAAACTTTACTAGTGCATAACCCCAATTAATCATATTAGGGTTTTAAAAATACGGCAGAGTCATTGAAATGACAACATAATACTTTTGATGAATTGCGAATATTATACCATCTACTTATATTTATAAGCAGTAATACATTCTTCATCCTCCTGTCTAGATTTTAATTTCCACGATTTTTTCATAGGTATTCCTACTTTAGAAAGAGCTCAGTGAAAAGTAGTAATCGTAAAAGAATTTGAATTATCTATTATAAATTATCAATATCCAACAAATGCTGAAGTTCGAAATATATTGTAAATATATTGAAATATATTGATATATATTATATTGAAATATAATTAATATATATTATATTGAAATATAAAATCAAGCCTAAAATCAGATCAGGATACCAATTTGGGCTGTAAATAGGTGGATTTGGTAACAGAACAAGTGATATTGCGTGAAAATCAACATCCAATCCTCAACCAGAAAATATTCGTAGCAATATGAAAAACACTATAGAAATAGCGTCAATATCAATTAGGTACTCAAAAAAATCAGTCGAACCTACACACTTATACATTAATAACATTTATTGACCTAGATATACAAAATTATTTGTACCTTGCTTCAATATGAAACATTGTATGTCAATTATTTACATTTTGAAAAAATATTTATCTGTATCTGAATGAATGGTTTTCGTTGATTGAACTGTGATCAACCATTACTACTTTATATAATTAATACAAAAAAATAAACCTTCCTCGAGAAATCGAATTGATCCGAAAAACGCAATACACCACCCAACGTTCGAAAGGTAAATTTTGTTAAATTGTTAAAATTGTTTTTTCCGTTAATCAGCTGTCGTCCTCATAAGAACTGCAGCCCTCAAAAGTAGAAACTTGTGCGAGCTGAGGATTACCGAGGTCTTACCTTTGATGATAATAAATGAATAATATCATTGTAAAATTTTTCAGTAATTGAAGCTCGATTCGCCCCGCTAACAACGGGTGCATTGATGGGGGAGGACATATCGATACCTATGCGAACGTATACGTCACCGTCTCGTTTAACTTGCACAAGATTGTCTGATTCCATTCAAAATCAGTCCGAAAACGACGAGAAATCATACCACAGGCAATTTGTTACGTACCCTTAGTGATATTATAGCTTTGAGGTTACACAAATAATTATTATACACTATGATGATATTTTAATTTGTATTGAAAATGCATAATCGAATTCAGTATGAACTTTTGGGGTTGAATATCTGATTGACTATTTGTGCATCTTTCGTTAATCATCATATATTGTTAGTCATGAAGTTCGCTACGTATCTATCTATGGAATACTTTTTTTAATTATTAGCTTCTCAGAAAATGTCATTGCTGATGACCCCTAAACAAAACTGCTTTTACCAACTTTTTGTTCTCTTCGACCTACGAGGTAGATTGAAAAACATGATAAATTTTCATGAAATAATAGTCATAACTTCATTCTGTTAGGAAAGAAAAAATGTCAAAGATAATTATGGAATGAAATGAAATATTTATCAACGTTATTGAATCACAAGCCCTATGGCAAATAATACTGATAACCGACCTCCACCCGCCTTTGGGTACATTCTAAGAGTAATTGTGAGGTTTATTATTATTATTATTATTATTATTATTATTATTAAATGGTAATTATTTACCTACGACCAATTAAATTTTTCCCACCGTTTTATTCATTTTGTCCTTATAACCTTGTAAAATATAAGAAACGTCATGCTAGAATAGTAGTTTATTTTTTAAAGTAGGAAAAAACTCAAATTATCTCCACTCCATCAATATTCCTACATAACTCTCCATTCCACTTCATGATATGGACTTCTTGCGCAATTTGAATAGTATATTGGTAGGTATGACGATATCACCCCTGGATATGTTTTCACATTCAAAATTATGTCAAAGGATCATCATTTATTGTGAATTTATCACATGTTTCAAAGATCCTAAATAGACATAGAAAATTGAACTTCAACCTATGAAGTATAGCTTTTGGGGGTAGCAGGGGATTTTATCATACTTGAAGTTTTCTGAGGTATCAATATTAAAAATTAGGTATTCTATATGCTGTAAATTTTGTGCCAGACACTAGTGTAATTACCACTTAATCAAAGAGTCTAGGGAATTTTGGTGTTTAGTTCTTCAGTGAAAATAAAAAAAAAATATTTCATGAGCAGACTATATCTATAGTATTTTCGCACGAAAGATAATAATGATCCGAATTATTCAACCACTTGCAATGGCATAAAACTGGGGGAATATAGTAGTAACGCTTGGAAAATGACAAATATATAAGATTATATTCATTAGGGAGCATACAGAAAATCAACAATTGATGACAGAATGTCAAAATGAACTCTAACAGAAACTGCTTTAGGTTATGTTGAAGTATATGTTGACATGTAGCTGTAGGGCATTTTCATTTGAAGTATGGCACTTTATGATCTATATTCTAATGTCGTCTGAATGAATGTATTCAGTATGGAAAGAGATTCACCTAAATGTAATTTTCGTAAACTTTATTGGCCCTCTCTTGATATAAGTTCAGCGGAAAGTAAGTTCAGTAAGTGTATCTAATGTAATGTACCCCAAAATTGGGATTTTGAAATAAGAACAAACAATATTTTGTGCAAAATCTGAATTTGTGTATTGATTAGTAACATTTTTTCTAGTGGACTAATTTTGGTAATGCATTAATTGATTTTCTTGTTCGTTTTCAACTGTATACATTTTCTATTTACATCATTTTTACCTCATGTTATTACTTTCTCGAAAGACTGGAAGAACACGTATGTTAAAATTTTATTTTTGATTTATATATTATCTGAATGAATATTAATTATTTTTCAAAATATCATATTTTAGAGAAAGTTTAGGGCTAGTCAGCCAGCTTGACAGATGGCCGAACTGCCGGAGGACCAGGAATTCCAATTGCAAGATAGATAGACATCATGAGTGTCAACTATCAGTATGAGAATACTGGAGAAAAACCTGTCAATATTCCATAAGCGAACTGAATTCTGCTGCATAGTGGAATTTAATAAGCTACATAATAATTTCTTTGTTTAAGATGAAACGAGTGGGTCATAATTTCTTCCAATTCAATAATATATATTATATCATTCAAAATTTTTATTTGATGATATCAATTTTTCGATAACTTAATACTAAACATCATAATATCATAACCATTTTATGTTTAATTGCGCATTACTTTTCATACAGGAACATAAAGCTATGTATTCGATATTTCACAGCCATAAAAATGAGCCAGAAAATCTTCATAGAAGGTTCGATAACATATATTTTGAAGAAACGTCTTCAGTTCACCAACCTAGGTAGGAGAATTTCTTATGTTTTCACCTTAACATTGATATATTGCATAAAATTGCACAATATCATTGATTTATTTCCATATTATTTCGAATTAGTGTTTAGTAAATTCCATCTAGATAGTTGGTAATTTGAATTAAAACCAATAAACGTGAGTTGATAGAAAAAAAAACATCATACCAAGACGTCTATCCAGATTATCGAAAGCCCACGGATATAACCATAATGACATATCGCATACCCACTGATTTGAAGTGTGAAATATATTTTTTATCAAATATTTCATTTCGCTAATAATACGTAATTTACAGGTTATGATTTGAGTGGTGAAAATGTGCAATATGATCGACTTTCTAACGTGTAATACGGTGATAATCCGGTTTTTCAATCATCCCAATGAAACATTTGTCCACTAATGGGTTGAATAAATTCAAACACCATGTGTCACATATTTTCAATTGACTAGACTCAGCATGATGTAACTATTCTATGTTTATGTTCACCATTGGAAATTATATTAAAATTAACTTTTCAATGATATTTTTTGGAACATCGAATAAAGTAAACGTTCAGTTGAAATACGTCTGTATGAAATATTTCTTTATATCATCTCTATTTGAGATGCCCTCAGTGTCATAGTTCAAGTACTTCGACAGGAAGCGATCAATTTACGAGTTTTGCTATGTCACATTCTTTATAGGTGAAAAATTCAAATATTAATCACATACTTGATAAAAATAACTGAAAGAAATAACTCTTACCCAAGAGACGGCGTTGATATTTGGTGTATAGTTGCATTCTCTTTGCAATTGAAGAGGTTTGGTAGTTTTTGTCTATCCCTATATCAGAATAACAAATGAGATTCAATTGCTCCAAGTGCACTTCCTAAAATAAATGTGAAATGTCATTATTCATACGGATTGATCTAAATATGAATATGCCTCCTTTCCATATCAATTTATTACCGTAATCACCTTTGAAAATGTAAATGTGGATATCTGATTATTTATACTCGGTTTACATTTTATTTTGAATATATATACATATCTACGAGACAATTCTGTCGCTAAAACACTCTATATATTTCATATCAACATCTGCAATATTAATGCGTATCACCTAATCGTGCGTTTTTGAGCTACGTGTTATATCAGTGAAAGCATATTGGGAAAAAAAGTTAAGTATATGATAATTCTATATTCCCGAACCTTCCTGTTTATCGAACCCCTGCCGATTGCCAACGAATGATGTATATTATTGGCAAATAACACGCGGGGTTCAAATATTTTCCTGATACCTCAATTTAACATTCGAACACATTATCACATTATAATATCAATGCATTAACCAGTTTATCAGTGAGAGCATTGAAGAATTTCCAATATTAATTTAATTTTCCTGAACTGAACTACGTCACTTTATCCATATTCTACTATGATGTTAGCATTCCTTTCAGCACTTATATTTTCAACAGTGAGCGTAGAGACACATTCAGCATTATGTTTATGATTGAAATACTCCAATTTAATTCATCCAATCACTAGAGAAATGCATAATACAGCTCATATTCATATGTAAAGTATCAACGAATATCATAAATCGAAACCATACACTGATCAGAAATGATCAATTCATCAATTATCTTATCCCTCTGAACATTCAATAGATCAACTTTCCAACTCCATGCTTTTTATTAGGTATATATCAAACTATAAAGCAAACCCATACATGAATCAACAATATTCATTATATCAGTATTAGGTTTTAGCTGATCCTACAATCTAATTCTTATTCAACGCCAAATCAATATTGATCATATCTTCATCCTCGCAACCTCTCAACAGCCCATATAACATCAATTCCGTACCCTAACCCCCTTCCGATACCATGCACGAACCGTCCAATGCAAATATTATATCAGGTCATAAAACTTTAATCATTTGAGAAATGCTCAATCTTTCTTCTTTATTGATACCAAATATCAAGAAACACTGTAAATCATATCCACACATTACAAGTATCACTCATCGTTTGATCCTAACAGTCTAACTTCCTACAATCCTACTGAAAAAGGCCAAAAACAACTTTACAGTCGCTTTTGCATTAAGTATCGATGAATACGCTTACATAACTAGCCAACTAAACTTGCACATGAAGGTACGATCAACCCCAGGCCAAATAGATTCTCCTATCTGCTTGGTAACAATAATTTCTAGAACCAACCTTAGAATTCGTGAATTTTTTCCCTAGGTCTAGGGAAAAATCTTAACATTTTAACGTTTATTTATAGGCGATAATTCTTGAGATATGCGACGTTTTTCCCTAGATTCTAGGTAAAACCGACATACTCCTCCTCCTCTATATAAAATTTACTGTTTATCCTTACTCCGAAGACGTCAATTTTGGGAGGAGGCCCAGAACCGGCTCAAATCTCCTACTAACGGTGCATCAACAAAACGTTGAAACAATCGCAAATAACGCGTTGGGGAATACCGGGAACACTCAAGGGACTGTGGCTAAGGTATATAATCAAGACTACGAGTTTGAGTTGAATAATGTGACGTGTGATGATCTCTCGGGAAAATATTTAGTAGACGTTCTCGTGAATAACAAAAAACTGAAGATGGAAGTCGACTCTCGAGCCGGTTACTCTGTCATAGGGTGGCCGACATTCCTAAAGGTATTCGGTACGAATCCCCCACCAGTTAAGTCAAATAACGTAATATTACGGGACTACCAAAACAAGGTGATTTCAGTAATTGGTCAGTGTCAAGTGAATGTCAAATGCGGTTTACAGGAGGGAACACTACCACTTATAGTTACCGAAGGAAATAGAGCAAGCCTACTAGGACGGAACTGGTTCGAAACGTTGGGTTTATCCATAGTCGGGGTAAGTCAAATTTATTCTAGTTTTGATTATGTGGGAGAATATCCTGAAGTATCTGAACAAAATTTGGGATCCTACCGGGGACCCCCAGTAAGTTTCGCGTTGGACAAAGACATGAGCCCCATTATGTTGAAGGCTCGGAAAGTGCCGTTCGCGTTGAAGGACAAAATCGAAGCAGAACTGGACAGACTTATATCACAAGGTGTTCTGGAGCCTATAAGTCACCCAAAATGGTGTACTCCCATAGTTACCGTTTGTAAAAACAATGGTGAAGTGCGTATTTGCGGTTTCTACCGTAGTACTTTAAACAAAGCATTGCATGCTCAACCCTACCCGGTCCCGTCGGTACAAGGCATTTTATCAGCTCTAGCCGGGGGTAAATTATTCGCAAAATTGGACATGGCTCAGGCTTACTTACAGTTGAGTGTCGATCGCGAAGCTGCCGAAGCTCAGACTATAATTACACATAAGGGTGCGTTCAAATGCAATCGCCTACAGTTCGGTGTCTCGGTGGCCCCTCAAATCTTCCAACATTTTATAGACTTGAGACTTTCCGGAATTTCGGGAGTTTTGCCGTATTATGACGACATACTGATAGTTGGACAGTCGGAAAGTGATTTAGACACTAAATTACGGGCAGTGCTTACACGTTTCCGAGAGGACGGACTATACACTTACGAAAAGATAAATGTGTTTTTCGTTCGAAATCAATAGGGTTTTTAGGTTTCCAAATAAGTGAAGATGGTATCCGCCCCACCAAAGAGAAAAACCAAGAAATAAAAAATGCACCAGCGCCAACAAATAAAACGGAATTGCAAGCTTTTCTCGGATTAGTAAATTTTTATCACGTGTTCCTCAAAGATAAAGCAACTATTGCTAATCCTTTGCATAAGTTGCTCAAAAAGGATACTCCTTGGCAGTGGCGCGGTGACGAACAAATGTCATTTGATAAAATTAAAGAGATTTTGAGTAGAGAACCTGTGTTAGGACATTACAATGAAAAAAATTATCTTATTTTGACTTGTGATGCCAGCCCCTACGGCGTTGGCTGTATAATAAGTCAACCTGATAGTTACGGGAGAGAAGTTCCAGTGGCGTACCATAGTCGTACTCTCTCAGCTAGCGAAAAAAACTTCGCTCAGATAGACAAGGAAGCCCTTTCTATTATCACAGGCATAAAAAAATTCCATGACTACGTGTTTGGAAGGAAAATTAAAATTAAAACAGACCATAAACCGTTGTTAGGAATTTTCAACCCAAAAAAGGAATCCCAGAGATACTTTCGCCTAGAATGCTCAGGTGGGCTTTGATGTTATCAGCATACGATTATGATCTAGAGTACGTACCGGGATCTAAAATACAAAACGCTGATGCGCTGAGCCGCCTCCCATGCGAAACACATATGGACTAGAGGCACCTGCATCAGACGATGTACTCATGCTCGAAAATATACCAGAAAGACTAATCAGTGCTAAAGAAATTTCTCAAGAGACGAAAAAAGACCCTGTGTTATCAAAAGTCCTTCAATGGGTATGGAAGGGTTGGCCAGACGACAAGAGTAACTTCCCACCAGAATACTCTCCGTACATGCAACGAAAAAACGAGATAACTTGCTACCAAGACTGTCTGTTGTGGGGTACTCGCGTTATAATTCCACCCGAGGGGAGGACAAGAGTAATCCAAGTGCTTCACAATGCACATCCGGGAATGGTCAAAATGAAAGCACTGGCCAGGTCATATGTATGGTGGCCGAATCTGGACAAACAGATTGAAGACGGCGTAAACAGATGTCCCGAATGCCAGGAATCCCGTAACATGCCTAAGAAAGCCCCAGTCCACCCATGGGAGTGGGCACGGGAGCCATGGACTCGGCTACATGTGGATTTTGCCAGTCCAACAAATGGGAAAATATTTTTAATTGTAATCGACTCCTATTCGAAATGGCTAGAGGTTAGATTGGTGCCAAATACTTCAAGTGCCTACACAATTAAGGTATTACGCGAGTTATTTGCTACACATGGCATCCCAGATGTCATAGTTTCGGACAATGGTACCGCTTTCACGTCTGTGGAATTCCAGGAATTTCTGAGGCGTAATCAGATACGTTCTGCATTGGTAGCCCCTTATCATCCTAGCAGCAATGGTCAAGCAGAAAGGATGGTACAGAATGTTAAGAAGCCCTAATAGCACCATGAAGTCCGATGGTAATCCATAGGACATCCTCTCAGGACATTTGGGACGTCCTTAGGATGTACAAAATTGGTACCGCGGACGTCCATTGGACATCCGTGGGAAGCACCAATGTCTCGACTTCTCACCAAAATTGGACTTTCTATAAGGATATCCAATGGACATCCACCTGGGATGTTAATCGGACGTCCCCGAATTACATCAATCGAAAGTACATTTTGGACGTCCTTAGGACGTGCAATATTGGTACGTCCTTAGGACGTGCAGTATTGGTACCGCGGGCGTCCATTGGACATCCGTGGGAAGCACCAATGTCTCGACTTTTCACCAAAATTGGACGTTCTATAAGGATATCCAATGGACATCCACCTGGGATGTTAATTGGACGTCCCCGAATTACATCAATCGAAAGTACATCTTGGACGTCCTTAGGACGTGCAATATTGGTACGTCCTTAGGAAGTGCAGTGTGTGTACCGCGGATGTCCATGGGACATCCGTGGGAAGTACCAATGTTTCGACTTCTCACCAAAATTGGACTATCTATGAGGATATTCAATCGACATCCACCTGAGATGCTCATTGGACGTCCCCGAATTACATCAATCGAAAGTACATCTGGGACGTCCTTAGGATGTGCAGAATTATCACATGTGTTTGTTCCTACATCTCTTTCAGGACTAAGATTATGATATTGTTGTGGATTACTGGAGATAACAATTTGGATGGAACCAGATTTACTTACTAGGTAAGCTTAGCACTCTCCCAGAGTCATTCAATTCGGTTTTGTACATGTTTAAAGGATACACACAACTCTACTTGTCTTACGGAAACATCTTTTTCAAAACAGTGTTGAATAGGTTAGTAATAACTATTGAATAGTACAACAAAACTTTTATTTTCATTTAAAGATATAACTACACTGAATGAACACAAAATAACAGAACAGTCACTAAACTAATTAATCACAAAAGACGATAGAAAAGCCGCCATAGCTGGTAAATACTCAACAATTGTCTGTCAATTCGTCAACACTTCACTTGAACACAGAACACAGGACACAAAACACAGAAAACAACTTTATGCACGGAATCCATACATAGAGGAATTGTTCGGTTTCAATCCGTATACGAACTAGAGAGACAAACATACATTTTTAATTTTCATTGTTGTGAAACAGTGAATCTTATTGGCATAAGCACAAACTCGAGAATATGGCCCCTGATTACCTCAATGATAGTGAAAAGGGTTTTATTTCAGATGGGTTGTTTTCGCTGTAATGTTTAGCCCTATTGTTAATATGCGATCCATTTTATACCTCTTTTGTAAAACCACTAGCTGGGATGTATTCTTTGGATGGATGCACCTAGGAAACATTCCGAAAAATGTTCAATCCAGGACATCCCAAGGAAGTCCTCGCTGGGACATTTTCTGAAATTCACTGATTGGGATGACGTCCGATGTACATCCATTAAGGACGTTCCAGAATGTACCCGTACCAGGACCACCATAGGAAGTCCTTTCGAAGACATGCCAAATACATGCCAACCAGGACATCCAATGGATATCCTAGAAAATACTACAAAATATATCCGAACCAGGACATCCCAAGGAAGTCCTCGCAGGGAGATATTCTAAGATTAACCAATTGGGACGTCCAATATTCATTCATGCGGGATGTTCCTAAATGTCCCGTACCAGGACAACCATGGGACGTCCTTTCAAAAACATGCCAGAATACTTACTAACAAGGACGTCCGATGGATGTCCTAGTAAACATTACAAAATATATCCGACCCAGAATATCCCAAAGACGTCCTCGCAGAGACGTTTTATACGATGTACCGATTGGGACATCCATAGGAAGTCCTTTGGGGAAATTCATGAAATTGCACTAAATCGGACGTCCCATGGACAATGATTTTAAGTCCCGGACATTCGGACATGATTTGTACCAAATAGGGACGTCCCTGGGACATAGTGTGCTATTAGGGAGGTTCAGTCGAAAATTGCAGATACAAATGTATCACTGGCCCTAGCCAGATACTTATTTACTCAGCATATTACGCCACATTGTGTTACGGGTAGATCGCCGGCTGAATTATTAATGGGCAGAAGACTGTCGAGTGCTCTAGATAGGCTACAGCCCGATTTTCGAAAGGAGATGTTGGCAAAACAAGAGAAAACCTTTCCCAGTAGTGAAACTATATAGATGTTTCCAGGAAAATGATCCAGTTTTTATGAGATCATTTGCGGCAGGCCAAAAATGGATACCATCAACGATAGTTGAAACCACAGGACCCCTAAGCTATCGAGTACAGACACCGGATGGCCAGATCAAGCACAGGCATACAGACCAGATTCGCTCTCGTGTATCTAGCCCAGAGTTTGGTACAGAAAACGATGATGAAATGCAAGAAGGAACAACCGACGTGGGAAATGTGCTACAGCCAGATGAGGATAGACCAGTGTCACAGGTCCCAGAAGTTGGAGCCCCTAGATCTGCCAGATGTCGACGTCCTCCAAAATACTTGGAGGACTACGCAACATAAAAATCATCCAGGAGGAAGGAGTGTGGTGTCTTGGGGTGCAACAGTGGCAACACCGCACCAGGTGGACGGGCAGTATGGCCGCGACATGAAAATGATGACAGTTGTTTTTAAAAGGCGGTAGTAGTAAATGTGTTACTGTTTGAATCATCTCAAACCCTGTCCGCAGACATAACAGTAATACAACCACAAATACTCGTAGAAATGATTTAAATTAAATGCAGTTGCGTATTTTGACTTGAAACGTTCTAGAAAAAAACCCTCGAGCTTCCAAGCATCCAATTTTATAAATCCAATTTGAGTTGAAATTATTCATGATATTAGCAGAAATAAATTTTCATAGTTTTTTGTACTTTCAATTTATTATCCAATCCAGTGCTTCCTTGAAATTCGCACCAACGATTTGGGGTGGTTCCGTAGATTTTTGTTGGTTAACTACAGCTGAAAAGTGAATATGATACCAAAAATCAGTCGCTTCAGAGCGATAAATAATAATAATAACCGTACTCTACTTTCTGATGGCCTTTGTTGAATATTCGGGAAAATAAATATGTGAAAATATGTATTCAAATCGGCTAAATACAAATAACAGGTATAAGCACAATGAGGTTTCCAACCTTATTCTCCGAGATTCAGAATTAACTTTTGTTAATCTTCACAAGTACCATAATATTTTACTAAAACCGGGCCTGTTACAAAAATCACTAAAGACGCGCTTGCGCATTGCGGACTAGCCTGAACTTTTTACAACACTTTTGACATGGGGATTAGCATTCTAGAGTAAGTATATAATATATATTTCTATGGCTGCTGGACAAGGAGACTAAAATTTAACAAGGAAGGTTTAATAAGCTCTAGCCAATCAGAAACTTGTAGCATCAACACGTCATAGTGACGTACTTGGGCTGTGTCAAGTCACCGGTCGGACAAGGCACGCGCGTTCAGTATGAAGTATGACGATGAGTCGGACCGATCAGATGATTGAAAATATTGGTCACATACATACAGTTCTAATTAGGTCGTCAAGTCAACCAAATGACCGCGCTGGTCTAATCATATTGGTCAGACCGGAGACTTGACTCAGCCTTGGATATGAGTACAGAGTCGAACTCGAACCAATTAAGCAACAAAACTGTCAGCAGTAACTTTCATATACCAAGAGCTAGTCCGTCACTGTCTATAGAGAACGGCAGCCATGACATGTCCAACTACGTCACATTCCGTCACAAATGTTCTTTCATTTCTGCTTTCCTTTTTAGTTTGTGTTTAGCTGTTTGGATTTTGATTTCTCAAGCAAAAGAAGTTGAAAAACTTTAACGGAAACAATATCGGACAAGGTGATTTAAATTCGACGAAGGTTTGTTTGGAATCAGTTTTTGACAAGAATGACATTTGTAACGTCATCACTTTCCTCGTCCTACAATTTGATATTTCCGCACTCCGCGTTTCGCCTTACATCAGCCTTATTAAGAGACGACAATAAAGTGCACGGCATGGTACGCTCTATGATTGGTTACTGTGATGGCGCCAATGGTGGTAAGTTTAAATGATCGACAAAAAGAGGCAAACTGACTTAAAAATTCGTGAATTACTCAGAGACTAAACCAACAGGAGGGTTCAATAAGCTGTAGCCAATCAGAATCTTGTAGCATCAACGTTGCATGACGTACTTGGACATGAGTACAGAGTCGAACTCGAACCAAGCAACAAAACTGTCAGCAGTAACACTCAAATACCAAGAGCTAGTCCGTCACTGTCTATAGAGAACGGCGGCCATGACTTGTCCAACTACGTCGCATTTCGTCACAAATGTTCTTTCATCTCGTTCTATTAGTGTCCCCATTGTCACAACTTAAAAGTATTATTGTATCAACTGAACTGCAACGTAATCAAGTATTATGTTTAATAGTATATTAGTATTCAATACATTTCTCAACCACACATTAGTAATATATTGTCCGACGCATCTTTTCTCCATTGTCAGTTTCCGAATGAAACAGAAGAGTGGATTACTAGTAGATAACCATATCCAGAATTGGCAATTTCCTGAAGCACTAGGAGCAATTGATGGAAAACATTATGTTTCAAGCACCTGCTATAGTAGTAGTAGTGGCTCATCTTTCTCAAACTAAACTACATATTTTTGTATTTTGATGAGGGCACAAATGGGAGAATTTCAGATGGTGTGTATTCTGTAGAAGCCCATAGTTCAAGTTCCTGAACCAATGTCACTACCAGGCAGAACTAATTCACTTCCATAATATGTGACCATCGAGATGCAGCCCTTGATAATAAATGTCATGAAACCATTTCCTTATCGAAACAAGTTGGTAAAATTATTTTCTCCTGCAGCTTCAGTAAGGCTTGAAGGGTAGTTGTGAATTCCAAATGCCTTTGGAATTCTGAACAATAGAAGGAGAATTTATGGGTAAATGATAATTTTTAGTTCCGGATACGGTTGTAAAAATTAACACTTTGTTTATTATTTATTAACCTTTTTAATCTTTATTACTTTCCCAAGTTCATTATTGCCAACAACGGAAAAGTAGGGATATTTCATCAAAAACGCATCTATGTTGAGAAATCACTAGATCATGTGCATGTTCACCCCAAGAAGACTAAAAACAAGGAGTGTTTGATTCCCATAAGACAATGGGGACACTAGTAGAAAGAGATGAAAGAACATTTGTGACGAAATGTGACGTAGTTATTGTCATGGCCGCCGTTCTCTATAGACAGTGACGGACTAGCTCTTGGTATATGAGAGTTACAGCTGACAGTTTTGTTGCTTGATTCGAGTTCGACTCTGTACTCATTCCCAAGTACGTCACTATGACGCGTTGATGATACAAGTTTCTGATTGGCTAGAGCTTATTAAACCCTCCTTGTTTTTAGTCTTCTTGTGCTCTCCCCGCGTTTTTGACGCAAGCCGGCAGGCACAGATGTGAACGTCGACAGGCATGCATTTCTCATGCAGGGTCAAAAACCCTGCATGGGCACCCATGTATCTGAATCGGCCTTTATGGGGATTAGACTCTTCTAGTCAAATAACATTTGAACTCTTTGTGAATTACTAGCCAACCTAACCTTACGTAACCTTACGTAGACAGAATAACTTTACAAAATTGTTAGCGAATTAATGACTATTCATCCAAAATTGATAATAATCTAGCATTGGTGAGAGCGCTTATGCCGTGCATTTTATTCTATAGTCTTAAAGAGGTGTTCTGCGATTACAGATCACTGATGGACAGACAGAATGACGTTGACGTTTGTCGATTGTAGTTTTCTGGTTATATATTTTCATTTTGTGAGACGCTGAATGCTGAATTGCTAGAAGTATTTACAATTTTGTTTCTGTTTTTGGAAGAATAACTAATTAAATGCAAATTTTAAGGTACAAGCGAGTAAAAGTATCTGAAATGAGATAATAGAGTTTCGAAGTTTTTGTGAGGTAATTAATCAGGTGAGTATCAGTAGCATCGATATTAGTTTGACAGACACAACAGTTGTAATTATTTTCTTGCCGACAGGAATAATTTAATTGGTGGCTCCTAGTGGAGTTATTCATTCATCTTCATATGTGAAACCAAAGTGAAGTCTGAAATAATGTTTAAGTATTAAGTAAGTTATTGATGTCATGGACACTACTGTCTAGCACAAGTCATAGAGGTTCCTACAACATAATAAAATTTCTGATAGTGCAAAGAAAATAGATAGAAATATTTATTTATCCTTTGGGACATTACAAGATGTATAGGACAAGTCAATCACTCACTGAGGAGTGTGTTACAGATTATCTTAAAATTATGACATGAAAATATATAAAAATACATAAAAAAAACAGACGACAAAATAAAAATAGTAGGGCTTCTACCCGATATCACAGAGGTATTCCTTTATACTATAGTAGCATTTACTCGTCATCAGAAGTTTTACTGTCTTCTTGAAATTACTGAAGGAATCTACTTTAACAATGGCTGAAACAGCGAGTTGTGTTTCAAACAGCTCCGCCAGAAATGCCGAATATTTCTTTAAGTGTTGTAAAAATAAAGTTAATACTAGTTATTTTGTGTGTATAAAGTGTTGTAGTGTTGTTCACAAAAGCTGTTTGTTTGGATTGAAACAAAAAAGGTTGTTAGGCGGTCATAAAATTATATGTAGTGATTGTAAGGCAGAAGAAACATCCATTCTGCCACAAAATGAACATCAAATATGTGATTGAAGAATTGAAAGCAGCCTCGATTCAAAAGGATGACTACATAAATAAACTCAAAAGTAAGTTTGATACTTATTATAACGAATCCCTAGAGATGGAACAAAACCTCAATATAATTATCCAAGGACATGAAAAAACAATAGAATCACTAAAAAGCGAAACTTGGACACTAACGAATTCTCTATCAAAAACAGAAACAAAAAATCAAACAAATGACTCAGGTACACAAACCATTTTGAACTGTTGTTTGGAGGAAAAAACTATTGAAAAACAAGGTGTAGTTTGTGGGACCACACAAACTGGTGAGGATGACCTTCATGCGGGAAATGCCCAAACAACTATTACTAATAATGTTGGTATACAAGTCAATGCATTAGAATTGAATATGTTTTGTAATTCTCTTAGCAATATCGATGGGGACGATACCGACAATGATAACTCTGTTGATTACTCAGTTAAGGACGATCAGGGATACAAGGAGAAACCAAGATCAAGAAGGCAAAGAAAAAATATTAATAAAATCACGAAGAAAAAGTCTAAGAAAATAAAAATGGTCGAAAATAGTGAATATGATGTTGATCTAAATGACGAATGCAGGAATAAATGCAGTATTCAAGAGGAGTTGAGTCAGTCTTCAATGGATATCCGCTCAAAAATTGGTAAAGCTGGAATATGTGAATATTCTGAAAATTGTGTTGAGCAGGTGGTAGGAAATTTAGAAAACTGCACTGTGGCTGAATCTGAGGACAGGCACAATATCTGTATTATAGGCGATGAATATGCACGGGGTTTTCATAGGGTGCTGAGGCAGATAACAAAAGACAAATTTTTTGTTGAAAGCTCTGTTAAACAACACTGTGAACTATTAGATCTTACAAATAATGTTTTTCATGACACTATAAGGTATGGACAAAATGACTTTGTGATAATCATGTTTAATACTAATAATGTCAGGAATAAAAAAACTCTCCAGCTAGCCCTAAAAAATTGCATGAATATTGCTAAAACTACAAACTTAATTTTATTGTGTGAAAGAAATTGTTTGAGAGATGAAATAATAACTGCCCGTCTTAGGAACTCGACAAGGCTTTTCACAAATTCTTGCATTAATTCATCTATAAAGGTCATTATTGATCAGAAATGTACAGGAAGCAAATTCTTGGTGGCAAATGAAATGAAGGACTACATTATTAACCCAGTACGGGTTAATAATATTGCTTTAAAAATGATTAATACACATCTCTCTCTGGAAAGTTATATGGAAAAAAACGTTCAATCTACTACGGATGCAGTTAGTCTACCTGATAATACTTCTTTTTTAGTCAATGTACCGGAACTGAATCCACCAATTTAAAATCAATATATCCCAAAAATAAATCTTGTATGTCAGTAAAACGAGTAGGTAGCAGTAAAAACACTACATGTATTTCGATTTGCCACCAAAATATCAGATGCTTAAGTAATAAAGTACTACAACTAGATGTCTTATTGGAAAACGATGTTTCAGACTGTGATTTTCTGTGTGTGTCAGAACACTGGCAAAACAAAGACCAGTTAGATGTTCTGAAACTGAAAAAATTTGAATTATGTTCTTTTTTTTGTAGAGAGGTCATGAAAAATGGTGGTGTTGCGTTGTATAAAAATAATGACTGTATTTTAAACTGTGATATTTTGAATTTAGATAGGTTTTGTGTGGAACACGTTTTTGAATGCTGCGGCATTGTTTTACCGCTTGTGAAAGTAGCAATTGTATGTATTTATCGTCCACCCGATGGAGATTTTGATTTATTTTTGAACCTGTTAAATGGCCTTTTGTTTCATACAACTGACAATAATCTTAATGTTATAATTGGAGGCGATTTTAATGTAGATTTTAATGTAGACAGCGCTAAGCTACGGCGCATGAATGATGTTTTGGGGTGTTTTGCCCTGAATAGAACTATCATGGAACCGACAAGAGTAACTTCTGCGTCTGGTTCTTGTATAGATAATTTTCTGGTGAGCGAGCATCTTATTTACTTTGAGTCATCAAACATAAATCTCTGTCTGTCAGACCATTTTGCACAGCTCCTGAAGGTGCATGTACAGGGAAAACTGAAGGTTATGGACACTAATAGTTCCAATATGTCCATGTTCCGTAGAGACTTTTCAGAAACAAACATCGCAAAATTCTTAGAGTTCTTAGAAAAGGAAGACTGGGCAGATCTTACTAAGGAAACATGTCCAAATGCAGCTTATGAAATATTTCATAGAATATTAATGTACTATATTGAAGTAGCTTTTCCTATGAAGAAAACGAAAACAGGAGGAATTTTAAAGACTCAATTGTCACCTGAATTATTAGATTTAAAAAAATTTGTCACTCTTTATAACGAACTTTCAAATACAGATGAAAACTACAGAGAACCTAGCAGACAAATAACAGAAACTTACAGGAAAAAACTAAGGGAACATAATATAAAAACTATAGATCAGAGAGTTCATAGCTCGCAAAATAAAACTAAAACAACATGGAAATGTATTAATGAAATCCAGAAGAAAAACAGTGTTAGAAAAGAAATTACTATTCTAGAAGAGGGGGAACAACTTCCTAAAGATATCGCTGCTGGTAAATTCAATAGTTATTTTACACAGGATCAGGCGAGTGGCAATATTGACTACGACTTCATGATAAGCTGTGTCAATATGTGCGCAAACTCCATATATATGGTGCAAGTTTCTGCTGCTGATGTTATAGCTTTAATAAGATCTCTCAAAACTTCAAATGCTAGTGGTTACGACGACATTTCAAATAACCTTTTAAAAAAATGTCCGGAAAAATTAAGCTATCCCCTGACACATATTATCAATATATCAGTTGATAGATTGATTGATAGATTGAAGCTAGCTCAAATAAATCCAATATATAAAAAAAATGACCCGCACCAAATAGAGAACTACAGGGCAGTCAGTATCCTATCCAGCATAGGTAAAATTTTTGAAATGAATATAAAGAACCAATTTCTGTCATTTTTAAATAAAAATGAAATGCTTTCCCCTCATCAACATGGTTTTACGCTGGGTAAGAGCACAGAAACGGCATTGAATGCTTTTCAGAAACAGATAGTAACGGCTCTTGATAGCAGGGTTAAAATATGTGGACTTTTCATTGATTTTTCACGAGCTTTTGACTGTGTTAACCACGAGCTGTTATTATCAAAAATGGAAAGTTATGGGATAAGAGGAGTAGCCTTAAAGTTGATGCGCTCTTATTTAACAAATAGACATCAAAGTGTTGTTATGCAAAACACACAGAGCCCTTCCCTACTCATTAAACAGGGTGTGCCTCAAGGTTCCATATTGGGTCCCCTTCTGTTTCTCATATATGCAAATGATCTCATTCACTTTTTACAGAACCTGTCAACGATCCAAGTGATCACGTATGCTGACGATACAAATATTATAGTATCACAAAAGGATGTCGAAAGTCTTGTGGAATCAACTGAAACTGCCTATAAAAAAGTTATTTTGTGGTCGGCAAAAAACCACCTTACTTTAAATGTACAAAAAACAGTGTTAGTTAATTTTTCCCTGAGCAATCAAACCGAAACCCTCTCTATCTTTGAAAATGAGGATATAAGAGTAGATGCATCAGAGACAACTAAATTACTGGGTGTCAATATTGATAATAAATGGAGCTGGGAAACACATATTGATAGTCTCTGTGCAAAACTACGTAAGAACTGCTATGCATTGCGATTTATGTCCAATCACTGTAGCAAATCTATATTGTTAAGTCTATATTATGCCAACATCAATAGCCATTTGAGGTATGGGATACTTAACTGGGGTTCATCTGCTTCATGGGAAAGAGTTTTTGTTTTACAAAAAATGGCAATTAGGATATTGGAAGGTCTAGATGGAGGGTCTCATGTAGAGACACTTTCAAAAGTTTAAAAATTTTGACTGTAGCAGGCCTGTATGTATATGAGCTGTGTATTTTTGTCTATCAGAACAGAGATAAGTTTGCTCGTAATGGAGAAAATCATCTGCATGAAACAAGATCTAGAAATATGCTTGTTCCAGGCCAACACCGTACAAAAAAGTTTCAGAGAAGCCACCTGTTTCTTGGCTGTAATTGATACATTTATAAGATGACTCAGATGAATCGACAGAGATTTAACACATGCCTTCAAAACTTTTACTGATATATTATAATTGCCTGTACTAGGCTTGGTTTTCAAATTTTTTATTACATCCCCAACTTCCTCTGGTGTTACAGGATTGAAGAAGAATGTTTTGTTGAATATTTTAGATGTAGTACATGATGTTGGCCTCAACTTTCCAAAGTAGTTATCAAGATTGTTTTCCGTTACGTTAGCAAAATATTCAGAAAATGTATTAGCTATATCTGAAGGATCTGTCAAAATTTTATCATCAGCGCTGATTGTTAAATCCTTGTCTTTTTTTGTCCTCCCAGTTTCTTTATTAACTAAATTCCAGATTGTTTTAGGCTTATTATTAGACTGGTATACAAGTTGCTCATTAAATTGCCTTTTGGCATTCTTGAGTAGCATATTATGTTTAGTTTTTTCATTTCTATATAAATCTTAAACGTGACTTCCTTCCAAGTTTTTACTCAACCAATGGAGTTTTTTTAAATTTTCACTACTTTTTTTTACTTCTGTTGTTACCCATTCTGATCCTTTATTGACACAATGCTTTTTATAATGTGTTTTGAGAGGGCAGTGTATTTCCAAATAATATGTTAAGATATTCATGAAGGTTACAGTCTTCAATATTAGATTGAAGATAAACTTCCTCGAAGTCTGCTCTAGACAATGCGTTTTTAAATTTATCCAAATTTTGCTCAGACATGTCACAATAACAGGTTAATTTTCTTTTTATTTTTGATAGATTTATCCAAGTTGCATTAACACTTAGAGTAAATATTCTGTGGTCACTGAAATGACCCTCGTATACGTCAGACTTACAATGATTTACATCAACGTTAGTTAGGATATAGTCTGTTTTTGTCGATGATGTTTGTCCTATCTTATTCATGAAGACTTGTGGGGGTCAAAGAAGTGACTTTCAGATTGTAGCTAACAAGAAAATTATGTAAACATTTTTTGTTGGTTGAATTGATCAAATAGTCAATGTTCAGATACTGTTCAACATAAAAATTACATGGATAAGATGAGGTCAAAAAAATATTACATGATGTTAACATATAAACTTAAAGGATAATTAATACTAAAAAATGATTTACATGAAAGACCACAACTACTCAGTGAATGCCTTGTCATTCCCAGGATGTCATCAATTCTATAAATGCAATTTGAGCCTAATTTTTTGTTTAAATCGATTACATGTTGAACTAGAACATTTCATTTCATCAGAGAATTTATTATATAACATTATATAATTATAATGTGGACTCTTCGTAACCATTGTTGTTCTGTGGATAGGTAAATATAATTCAGTATTGCGTGTGTAATAATTGTGAAAATGGTTAACCAAAACTCTTCAATCTCTGATAGAAGTTCATTTCAGCTCAAAATGGATTAGTATAGATAAATCTGGAAGAAGTATCACAAAATCATCTCCACAACTTTAATTATAAACATTTTCAAAATAGGGGGCACATGTTTCGGATTTTGCAAGAATCCATCTTCAGCCTTATGAAAGTTATGGAGAGGAAATAGCGTCCTTTTTCAAATGAATGTGAAAAATTTAGGAAAAAACAAATGGTGGTACAATGCCCAAGCATGGTAATAGTTAAGTGAAAAAGAAAATATTAAAATTACTACATAGTCCGAAGACACATGTCTCTTCAGTCGTTTCTTACATAGGTTATACACTTTATGGAAGCAAATTTCAAGGTATTTTAAGTCTTAAAGGTTTCCTATCAAATCTCTAACAGTTGAAAGAGAAAGTTAATGATTTCAAATTATCTCAAAACTTTTGTGTTGTCAAAAATGACAATACTGAAGAATTGTATGCTAACTAGATGGATATTTTTCATTTTGTAATGACAATGTAAAGATTTTTATAATATACACTTATCAAATATGAATTAATAATATGTAAACTGTGACATGTCTTATATCACTTTCATTGTGGTCTTTGAAAATCATAATAAATTTTACTTTACTGAAGCTAAGCCTGAAATCAAAAAAAGTACATACCTAACTCGATTTTTAATGAATCTGGAGTCTGGTCTGGAGTCTGGAATCTGTAGTGATAGATCTACAATACATATTGTAATAATAATAATATTTATTGGACAATGACAGGCTCATGGTTTCTATATACAGTGCGGCTTTTTTTAGTCCCCCCTTGTTAACTTTTGAACGGTTCGACGTACAAAAATGAATAAAAAACCGTTTGGAGGGTTTCACCGATACTACTTTTTGAAACAAAAAATATGGTGATTGCTCGACAGGGGCGCGGGAGGGCACATCAATTCAAAATTTTTAAATGGCATGGGGGGTCGAGTGTCACATCGTTGAAAAGAGAATTCAATTCTCTTTACAACCGTCTAATTTTTTTTTAATTTCGTTAATATTTTTTTTGCAATTCAAATTCGAAATATTAAATATAAATGCGGATCTGAAAACTAGTCATAGCTTGATAAATTTGAACGGTTTGTTGTGGAATAATGAAACCAAAAACATTGCAAAGGGTATTATCGATACTACTTTTTGAGAGAAGAAATATTGCAATTACAGTACAGATGGCGCTGGGGGCACATCAACTAGAAAATTTTTACAGGCATAAAAATCGAAATTGGGAAAAAATTCCTCAACTAAATTCAAAAATATTTAGATGGTTGTAAAGAGAATTGAATTCTCTTTCCAACGATGTGACACTCGACCCCCCATGCCATTTAAAAATTTTGAGTTGATGTGTCTCCCCGCGCCCCCTGTGGATCAATCACCATATTTTTTGTTTCAAAAAGTAGTAGTAGTGAAACCCTCCAAACGGTTTTTTTTTTCATGTTTGTACGCCGAACCGTTCAAAAGTCAACAGGAGGGTGGACTAAAAAAAGCCGCACTGTATAATAAAATAAATAAATATAATGATCTAAACAGTTCAATATCATTGACATAAAACGGAGCATACATACATTATAACACAAACATTTAAAAAAAATCAGGTGAAGCTAAGGTACTGTTCAACAATATAGAAACAATGTTCCTGTAAATATTTCTTAACTTTATGTTTGAAAGAATGTATACCCTCCAATGATTTAAGATCACAGGAAAAATTGTTGATGATTTTTATTCCTCTACATTCAGCCCCCCTTTCGAATAATGTTGTTGTGTATCTTCAGGAACTTCGTATTCATTGATGTGACAAGGTATCGTTTGTTAACTTGGATCTACAAACTTATTTATAATTTTTTGTCAACAAAATTCTGCAAAATCTTGTACAAAAGCATAAGAGTAAACAAATTTTGAGTGAACATAGCTCTTAATGAAAATTTTATCGTATTTATTGTCGGTAAGCATTCTGAAGAGATGAGCAAAGTGATCTCCCAGTCCCAGGTTATTAACACCTTGAGTGCCATAGCGGTCATTATGACCGCTACGATACTTTCCTGTGGAGCCATAGCGGTCATAATGACCGCCGATTTTGCACCTCTACTACGGCTGCTTTAAACACTTTTTCTACAAAGTAGTCATGGTAATCTATTTGAATACATTTAATCCTAGATTGGTACTTCTTAAAACTCTGTCATTGTACTGGGTGATAGAATATAGGTCATATGGAACTCGTAATTTTTTTTTGTAAGTGATGAGTCAGGATAAATCAACACATGAATCGTTTGTGAATACGGTTGAAAAGAGAACGGTATCGATCTTTTATATCCTCCGAATGGAACAGCATCGACTTAGAAAGCTTAAATTGGAAGTTGGTTACGTTGCACGCAAATTTGGCCAATTTTAAAATTTCAAGTTCATGTGAAAATCCGTTCCCATTTCAACTCCATTTTGTTTTGATTCTCTATCTTTCTGGTTCAAATATTACATAGGGGGGATTCTGTCGAACACTATATAAATGATTGTGAACTTCAACAATTACTAGGAGAGATGGAGAGGTAGTGGTATTGATTCACCTCAAAACATGCAAGGACATTTTACCACATCGAAAGCATACTAGGATAAGAGGTAGGCCTACAGATAATGTTCAAAATGAAATGGATTTTTCAGAAAAATTTATAAAAAGGTACATTTTACTACTGAAAAATTGGATTACAATGTTTTTTGACTCTCACGGCATTTCCCTCTGTTAGAGCAGACGATGGACTTTATTCAAAGATCTTTTATAACTGATTGAGGTAAATCTTGTTCTTGGGCACACATAGGAGTTGTGATTGTTATTGATGGGCTCTTTTATTTAAGGATAAATCTATTGTGGTGAACTAGCATTTTATCAAAAATGAGTTCTAATTTTTATAACAAATTCATTGATTTTCTAAGTAGCTAATTATAGCCATATATATCAGAAACAACTACAGAAGCTATTCTTTCATTATACTGTATAATTTTGCACATCTAAATTTGTTAATATATTTGATTTCCATATCGCTTTCATTGTTGGGAATTTCGGACATGTTAGTTAGTCTATAATTGACAACATGTAGCTTATGATTTCAACACTTTATATACCCTGTGAGTCTGATAAATCCCTGGATTTCATTTCTATTGGTTGAGGTCCATGCATGAAGCCTTGACTGAGTAGAAGTACCATTGTGATTCGACCAAATTTGATTGATTTAAAGACAAAATCATAAGGGTGTTTCTTTACAGTAACCAAACAGAATTCAGCTATTCAGATTTTTTGTCTTTAAACTGAAAAATTTCATTATCTGCAATGGCTTCAGATTCGTCCGGTATTTCATTTATTTTAAAAATTGAACATATCTTCTTAATTTTCTGGTTCATCATTCATCATCATTCTGTATCTCTTTTGGATTATTCAGATGTCGAAGCCCACGAATTATTTCAGTTTTTTTCCCTTGTTTGAATGTTTTAAGATATTTATTGGACGTACCGGAACGTCTTGCTTTCAGTTGATAAATAAACTAAGTCTCCCCAAAAATCTTTAGATTATGTAAAATCAGTACTTCCTCGTAATATGAGTGACACTTATATGTTTTAACAATGTTATGAATAAGCTGTGAATTCGAGTGAATTTACTTTTTTGAATAATAGCAACATTCTAATAAAAAATAATTGCAACCGCTGACTTGATCACTACCGCCACATGAAGAGCCAATTTGGATATTATATTTCATAAACTTCCAGTTTGTAAAGTTTACTTCAAAGTAGGATATCTTCCAGTTGCACAATATACAATTTACTCATTCGCCCTTTTAACCTTTTATAGATTATCTTGATCTCACATTAATGGTGGATTTATGCAGCACTCATAAGTCATAAGGAAGAATATTCGTCAATGATTGGTTGGTCCGTTTATTCCAACCAATCACTGGCGAATATTCTTCCTTATGACTTAAAACTTATGACTGCTGCATAAATCCACCATAACTCATTTTCAGACTGTGGAAGGTTACAAACCCACGAAATTCATTTCAGGAGACCATATCTATTCGTCCATAAAATTAACCAGAATTCATCGTTATATCATTAGAAGAAGGTTCTGAATTACCGGCTGATAATTTTTTGAATTTTCTTGTTTTCGTGAACTAGTTTTCTTCATATTTGGCAGTAAATGAATATCACTTTGTAATTATTGTTATTATTATAATTAATTTGGGCTGAAAAGACAGGAATATGTGTATGAATCCATCCCTACACCCTAACCACTATATTCGAATTGTTCGATTCTAATATTGAATTTTTTCGATTTCAGCTCCATCTAGTGGACGAATATCAACAAACTATACATTTTTGTAATGAATATTCTGAGAAAATTGTTAAGCTGATGAAAATGGACCAGGTGCAATTTTCAAATTTTCTATAAAAAAGTTGTCAGCACTTCTGACTCGTCCTGTAGGATTATGTCAGGAACGTTTCAATAAAATTTCGTATATTTCAATTCTATACCTCTACTTCAAATTTGAAATCTTTATGTGAAGCGATAACTGAATGGTAGGCTTATCTCATATATCATTGCTACACAGTACCCGTTCTCTGTGGCACCATGGGAAAGTCAGTATGAATTTCTCGGCAGTCAAGGTGTTAATAAAAACAATGAAAATTATCCTTGTGACTTTGATTATGAGTAAAGCAAGTACTTTTTTAAATTTCAGGAAAAATGGCAAGTCCTTCACCCCAGAACAGCCCCATGCCCCCACCTCAAGCTCCAAGTCCTATGGGACCACCTCCATCCCATAGCCCAGCACCTCCTTCTCCACAACCTCAGTACCAGAGCGGCCCACCTTCAGGACCTCCTAGCCAATCACATTATCCAAGCCACCCAAACCAATATCAGGGACATTCCAATATGCCTCCATCTAATACTGATCAACACCCAATTCATGGAGCTCCTTCACATCTTCAGTATCCTCAAGGAAGTATGAACTACCCACAAGGCCCATCACCTTCACAGACTCATTCCGGCCATGCACCCTCCCATGGTCACTCAGGAGGTCATCAAGCTCATCCCGGGGCTCCGCAAGGGCATCCGGGGACACCTCAGGGTCACCCAGTGGCTCAACAAGGCCATCCAGGATTATCACAAGGTCACCAAGGAGCACCGCAATGTCACCCAGGGGCGTCACCAGGTCATCCAGGAGCACCACAAGGCCATGCAGGAACACCACAAGGCCATCCAGGTGCTCCACAAGGCCATCCAGGTGCGCCACAAGGCCATCCAGGTGCGCCACAAGGCCATCCAGGAGCACCACAAGGCCACCCAGGAGTACCACAGGGCCATCCAGGAGCACAAGGTCATCCAGGAGCACCACAAGGCCATCCAGGAAATCTACAAGGCCATCCAGGAGCACCACAAGGTCACCCAGGTGCACCACAAGGTCACCCAGGTGCACCACAAGGTCATTTAGGAGCACATCAAGGACATCCGGGAGCCCCTCCTGCCCATCCAGGATCTTCACAACTTCATCCAGGAGCTACTCAGAGTCACCAAGGGCATCAGACTCATTCTGGTGCACAAGGACATCCCCATGCTCCTCAGTCAAATAGCCATTCATCTCACAATATGCATCCTGTACATTATCCAGGTAGATAAATTATTTATCAACCAAATTCAAACTAATATGCATTTTTTTTTAAGTTCAACAGCGTGCTCCATCATCTCAGGGACCTCCTGGGCAGCCTGCACAGGCGCAACAGCCTCGTCCTCAGGCTTCAGACAATTTACATGCATTGCAAAAGGCTATTGACACGATGGAAGAAAAGGGTATGCAAGATGATCAGCGATACTCACAGCTTCTTGCTCTACGAGCTAGAACCAATGCAGCAGCAGCAAATTCTTCATTGTCACCGCTACAAATGAACCAGCTCAGGAACCAGATTATGGCATACAGGTGATTATCTAGAGTAACGTAAAAACTTTTCTCATGTATGATTATTCAATCTGCCTTATCCATGCTAATAATAATACTTCATTAGTCTATTTGGACCATGCAAATGATATGGGACAAATCAAAAGAGATATAATGGTCAATAAACTGCAATAAAAATATAATTCAAAAACACAGAGATGAATTGAAATAAGGAATAAAATAATTGAAGTAAAATAAAAGCATGAATATGCAATGCTATTTGTATTGCCATGTATCTATCTATAAAACTATAAACGTGTAAGAACTAGAACACTAGTGGCAATGTGAAACGACGATGGCGGACTTGAAAGGTGTGAAAAACATTGGATCTGTCATACAACTAGATAATTTGATATGATGAATCTGTGTTTCTTTGTGAGAAAGCCAATCATTTAATTTTGTTTTGCTTCAAAGGTTTTGAATGCGTTTTCCCTCTGTCTAAGACCAATTTTCTCTAACTTTTCGCTTACGAACTGAAAATAAATAAAAAGTTACATTCATTTATAAAAATGAGGATCAACTTTACTTGAGTTACTGCTAGTAGCTTTATAGTTTCGATCCCACCATATAAACGGGCAAATTTGAAGAAACAAATCGTGTACCAGATCTCGAAGAAATCTAAAAATTTGTTTGAATTCATGGGGTGTGTTGAAGGAATTATTGGTGTCTCATAAATTTCTCATCAATTGCCTTTTGATTTGCTTGAATAAAATTAAGATGATAATTTAAATATAGTAGATATAGCAAAACAGTTCCTACCTACAAAAATAGTACCGATAATCGAACAAATTTCGTTGTTTCAAACAAGGTAAAAGTCAAAACAACACACAATTGAGCTCCCTTTAGCAAACGACATATTCAAACGGAATATTCGTTCAACAACGAAGGTTACAGAATACCAATTGCCGTTAACAAACGAATCGGGTGACAATCGTTTAGTCAACGACGCCGTAGACAGTTACAGAATAAGGGCCTAAGACCCGTATTCTCTAATTTTTCGTTCACGAACGATTTCGTTTGTGAACGCACACGTCCCAACGAAATGTTCAACGAAACCTCTGAATTCCGTATTCTCTAAATAACTCGTTCAGTGCTCAACGTATGAAATATTCTCAACGAAAGGAGGCGATGTTTTTGACAAGTTAGTATAATTGGTATGAAGTTTCAGTAAATAAAGTGACGTTAGTGTTTAGCTGAATAATGCGATTTTTTCTCATTCACTGAATTTTACGTAAACGATGGAAACTCCAGAGAAAAAAATTCGAAAATCGAAAACCACCCAGCAACAATTTCAATTATATTTGAACGAATTAGAAGCAAATCCTCACTTCAGGGAAAATAAGTTCATTGCAGAAGAGCCTGATGCATTGAAAAATGCTTGGAATAATTTGACTAAAAAATTAAATGCAAGTGGAGGTCCTCTCAAAGATGTAGGTGGATGGAAGAAGGTCAGTATTCCTTGGGTTGATAGTTCTATTAATGCAGAAGAAATTTATTTTTCTAGACATTTTCTGATTGGAAATCGGCAGTGAGGAAGAGAGCTCGCGTTTTACGAATTTCTCTTCAATCAACTGGAAATGTGGGTCCACCAGAGAAACCTCTAACAGACCTAGAAGAAAGATTGTTATATCTTACAGGGAAAGTAGTGGTAGAAGGACTGCCTAATGTTCCAGAAATAGGATTGAAAAACAAAGAAAACGATGAAAGAGAGCTAGTGGGTTTACCTCCTACTTGTTCAGAGCCTACCTGCTCTGGAACAAGTTCCATGAAAATTACACAGCCCAAACCTAAAAACCATGGAAAGCCAAAGAGTACAATTAATTCAACAATCACTAAATTCACAGAAGTGAAGGAGACTGAAACCTCAGAACTAAAAAAAATTGATGAAAATTTGGAGACAATCATAAAACAAAATTCAACATTAATTTGGTTGAAAAAGAAGAAAATGGAGCTACAGTATGGTGTTGTTTTCGAAGATATTGATGACACCGAGGATTCTGGAAATTAGAAATGATAATAATTAGTTTGATGTTCTTGTTGTAAAAAATGCATTTCTGTTGGAGTAATAAGGATTTTTTTTGAGTTATGGACCACTAATTCAAAAAGAACATATTTGAAATTTTTGTTGAGGTTTATTTGATTTAAACAAAGTAGTTTCTAATAACATTATTTCTTGTATTATTTCCTTCTTGGTGGAGATCCACTAAATCCACACCTTCATTATTGTCATTTCCATCGTTTCCATCACCTTCTTCTAATCCTATAAAACAGAATATATACTCTATGGTCACCCTTTACACTTAGTAAAACTAGTTTCGTACCATTTTCCACATTTGCTCTCCTCAAAATGTTGTGCAAAGTGGCACAGGCTACAATGATTTTGGCAGCAAACTCTGGTTTGTAATGGAGCGTTCTGTCTTTCAGTAAACATCTGAAAGTTCCCTTCAGAACTCCAATACAGCGTTCGACTGAGTTTCTAGCTCTAATATGGGCTTGAGAATAGCGACCTTGGGGTGTTTCTGGATCGATGTCAGGTATTGGTAATAACAGAAAAGGCTGTAGTGGATAACCTGCATCACCTAAAAAATTGTCTCAATACTTAATTTTTTATCGTTTTGTATTTTGCATTTACCTATTAACCAAGAAGTTCTATCACCATTCACGTAATTGTTTCGCAGTCGTCTAAATATTGCACTCATTGCCCAAATAGCAGCGTCATGAACACTGCCTGGATATCTAGAGTTCAAACTAAGAATATTCAAATTCAAATCACAAATCTGGTATACAAAGATAATTTATTCAAATCTGATCATACTCCAGATTAATTTATATTTACAATTTGGCAGTTGATGCTGTGGAAGTTTTTTCTATTCAAATATACCACAGCTGGTGGTATGCCTCCAAAAACTGGACTAACGATGGCTATGTGAGTGCCATCGATTGCACCTAATATGCCTGGGAAACCAAACTTTTCAAAAAATCTATAAAAAACATCAATAATGTGCGGGAAAATGTTGTTATTAAAAGCTACACATTACCCATTTTTAACATTAGCTATTTCATCAATTGTATGTGGAAATTTAATGAACCTTGCTGACAAATGGTCAACAATTATTGAAGTCACTCGATGTACACATCTGCTTACGGATGACTGACTAACTGAATGATCTCGGTCTTTACCTATGGATTTTTGATAGCTGCCATGTGCGTAAAAGTGTAATGCAGTAAAAAACTGAAAATAAATATAAATTTTCGTATGTACATGAAAATAAGGATCAACTTTACTTGAGTTACTGCTGGTAGCTTTGTAGTTCGGATCCCACCATCAAAAAACGGGCGAATTTGAAGAAACAAATCGTGTGCCAGATCTCGAGGAAATCTGAACATTTTTCTGAATACCTCATGGGGTGTATTGAAGGGATTACTGGTGTCTCTTAAATTTCTCATCAATTGCTTATTTACTTGCCTGAATAAAATGAAGATGATAATTTATCTATATAGTATAGCAAAAAATTTCCTACCTATAATTTGAAAAATCTTACCTTCTCTGCAGCTCTTCAAGAAAAGCATTAAGCATGTGATCCATATTATTGTTGAACTTAATACCTTCAAAAACAGTACCGATAATCGAACAAATTTCTTTGTTTCAAACGAGGTAAAAGTAGAAACGTCACCCGATTGAGCTCCCTTTGGCGAACGACATATTCAAACGAATGCCTTTGAGTTGCAGAATACCAATTGCCGTTTACAAACGAATCGGGTGACAATCGTTTAGTCAACGGCGCCGTAGACAGTTACAGAATAAGGGCCTAAGTCTGACAATATAAAAATATAAACTACATGAGCTACACTAACAAGTGACCATTATAGAGGTTTGGTTATATGTTTGTTGTTTGTTTACCCAACTTTAGAAACGCAGATTCTATTCACTTGTGTTTTTGATATTTTGTCTCTGACGGATTGTAACTATGAGTGAGTTTATTTGAAAATCCAAAGTGTTGTCCTTTCCGTTTTTTGTTATAAAAATGGAAGCAAGTTTCGAGAAAAGGACTAGGCAAAATTTTCAGGTAGTAGATACTGGCATGGTTTTCGATTTTACAGAAACCATCAAGAATTTCACTCCGCCGTGGTTAAAAACCAAAGTAAAAGAGCAAACAGCGTATGCTACTTTTTGTAAGATAGTTTTTAAATGAAAACCCTGGTTTTCGCCCAAGCAAAATCGTTTTGCGGAATTTTTTAAACAAGAAATAGTGAAAAAAATCTTTATTGTTTTTTTTGCGAATATCTCAAAAAGTATTAGAGGAACCGTTTTACAGTCAATAGAACTTTTGTAGAGTATTATAAAAATTACAAAATGGTTTTTTATACGACCAGATCGGTGCATTTTCCTCCGAGAAAATCCGGGAAACCCTCGAAAAAGAGACTATTTTTCGAAAATTCATGATTTTTATAAATCTGATAGATAGGTAGAAACTGATAGATAATTAAATGTGGTTTAACTGTGCGCAAGATGATTTTTGTCCGATGTGTAGTTTTTGCACAATTGTGTTGAAAACAATTTTTATTCAAATTCTGTAAACAGCATTTGGAAGTAAAGATCAATATCTACAATTTGTATATTTTGGATTTTCACTTGAGAGGAGAGAAATGTGTTGAAAATGTCACTGGAAGTTACTCTAAATGCTTCATAGTGCACCCGAAGTCGCCCGAACTCAACTCGAGTGATTTCGGACGCACTTTGAAGCGTTTTGATCAACTTCCAGCGACATTTTCAATACATTTTCCACCTCTCAGGTGAAAATCCAAAATATACAAATTGTAGATATTGACCTGTACTTCCTGATGCCGTTCACAGAATTTGAATACGTCGATTTCCCTTAAATCGGCGCATCTTGTAAGATGTGCCCTTGAATTGTTTATAACGCGATTGTGCAAAAACTACACATTGGACAGAAAACATCTTGCGCACAGTTGAAGCACATATTATTATCCATCAGTTTCCGCAACAATTTTTGTTCAGCTTCAGATTTATAAAAATCATAAATTTTTGGAAAAGGGTTTCGTTTTCGAAGTTTTCTCGGATTTTCTAAGTGGAAAATGCACCGATCCTGTCGTATGAAAACCCATTTTGTAGGTTTTATAAATATCTACAAAAGTTCCATCGACTGTAAAACGATTCCTTGAATAATCTTTGAGATATTTCCAAAAAAGTTGTAATTTTTTTACTATTGCTTGTTCAAAAAATTCCACAAAGCTATTTTGCTGGGGTTTTCATTAACAAACTATCTCATAAAAATGAGTAAAGCCAATTGCGTCTTTTATTTTGTGGGGGAAAAATCCTCTATAGCTTGGTCTATTATTGAATGTCCAATGAAAGAGAAAGTTATTTCAAGTTATACTGAAAAAATATGCCAGAAACCATTTGCACAGATACAAGTTCAGATGATGATGGCAAGAAAATAGGCTATTTTATCTTTTGAAAGTGAAATATGATCATCACAGAGGCAATAAAGATTTTCGAGTTGTTTTGGAACATAGTGATTTTTACTAATTTGATGAAATTGTAAGAGTATACCACTGACATGGAAAACTGGAGTCATAATAACCATTACAAAAAGAGGCTTAGACCATACTCGTAAAAAAAATTATAGGCATGTCATCATCTTACCAGTGTTAGCGAAAAACTTAGAGATCATCAGGACCAAGCTTCAAATCTTGAACAGTGTTTCGGAGGAATTTACCACAAAACAAGATATACCACTGTCTCCGTTACTCTACAATTTATTTTGTGCAGATATTTACCACCACCTCCATGACGACCCTACCCACTTCAATTTCTCAAAATACCTTCTGCAATATGCCGATGACACTTCACTTATTTGTCATGAAAAATCCATTGCTGCTGCAGTATAATCTCGCCAAGTACTCATTGGCTCTGTCAATCTATGGTTTAAGAAATGGCGTCTAACCCCTGCCCTAACCCTCTTAAATCACATCCCACAATCCAACGGCAGCATCTCCCAAAATATCCCTAATGTAGCACTCTAAAACCTAGAACGACGGTAAAGTATATGGGAATCACGCTGGACAATAATTTGAACTTCAACCAACACCTGAAGATGAAGAAGCGTAACTCCATAACAAGAGTATCATATTTCCAATGCCTTCCATCAAGGGACCAAGGAATCAATATTGCAACGAGAAGCAAAAAATCCCCTCTGCTGGAATATGACCACCTCATCTTTCTCAATACTAGGAAAGGTGCCAGAAAGATGATACAGGTTGCAGAGACAACAACACTAAGAAAAATTACCAAAATAAGGCACCCAAACAACCCTGTTCACAATCCCGCAAATAAACTATTTTATACGAAACCGCCAAAGTCGGACCTATTGCTACCAGATTAGATGAGCTTGCAAGAAGATTCGCCAAAAACACTCTAAATGTGGAAGTGATCCAAAAGCTCTCGGTAACAAGACATCCTCAGAATGGAAATATTTACAAACACCCAACACACCCTACTTGAAAAATTACAGATAACAGCTAATTTATAGTAATATTAAGATAACTACATGTTATATCATAATAATATAATATAGGGCATTCATTATTATTATAAGAGAATGGAATAGAAGTGAATTTTGATAAGGTGTTTTTATTTTTACGTTCCTTTGTCAATAATAGAACAAGATATAGTATGATTTCACAACTGCATTATTTGTATCTTTTTTATTTCAAATATAATGAAAATTAGAATCTGTTCCATTGTAATCTGCAATATAATTCCTTCATCTACAGTCAATTCTTCAATGTACATGATTTCTGCATGCTCTTTTCAAACAAATACAATATAAATTTTTTAACCGTGTTTTATGGATCAAGGTAAAGAAGACCAGTGTGTATAAAAATCATTTAATCAGTACATGTTGTGTGTTGAAAATACCGCAAGCTATTATCATTACATGATCTAGCAAATACACGTGTTCAAGGTTGACACAGGCATGTATTATCAGCATCTTGAATTCTCTCAATGTACATTTTACCCTTTCAGTTCGTAATGATGATACCGATCTTTTACCAGATCCTCTAAGGTTTTTCTGACTCCAACATAGTTGGAGTTCACACTAGCTGGTAGTTTTTTTTCTACAAACTAGCAATCTGTTTGAAGCCATGATCTGTGTCACATGGGCGTTATTTGGCTGAACATCTAAAAACCCAGACTCCTCTACGAGCAATCAATAATTGACAGCAGGTTTTTGTAGCAAAATATAAATGGAATGGGTATTGATTTCTGATTATATCCATATATTTTTAAATTACCAAAGTCATCAGCCATTTTAACATAGGCTCATTCAGCCTAACTTTGTTAAGATATATCAAAACCTCTTCAGTTCACATGTTGACATGATCTGTTATTAAATCAATTAGATAGCTGGGCATCTATAGAAAGACCAAGGTAAAAACTACTTTTGGTTATGAGTAGATATTGAGCACTCCTATGATGAATTCAAGCTTCAATGTTGTCATTATCTTCTGATAGCTTGAATCACCTATTTCTTCCTATTTATGGAACTGGTTTCTGAAATGATTTGAGACAGTTCTTTTGTGAAACTGTGGTTGTTGAGACACTTCTCGTAAGAACATTTGTGTTGGTAGATACGTCTTTCATATTGGGTTTTATTTGAACTTGTACTTTCTTGTTTTCCTTCGACACCGGAACAAAATGGCTAGCAGTGGATTGCACAATTTCATTTTCGAGAGGAATTGTTATTAACTCTCCAGGTAACTCAATTTCCTTCAATTGGAAGAAAACAGGGAAATAATCCATTTTAATTTCTTGTGCCCTAGATGCTTCAGAAATTTTCTCAACTAATAGCGATTTTGACATTTCCATCTTTCTTTTTCTTGCCAATGTAGGGAACTGTGATGATTCTGAGGGAGACTTGGAATCTTCAAGATATTTGTGGGGAAATACATCATCTTTCATAAATAAACGTGATCCCATTAATTTAAAATGCATCCAATTCTTGGCATCACGTTCCATCTACAAAAATAAATGGATATCGGTAAGAATTTTGTTTCACTTATAAAGAATATCATCTACTTACATCAAAATGGTCCTCACAACAAAATAAGTCTTTTCTTCCAAGTATTGGTATATTGACGGCTGAAAACCACTTTGCCCTGGTTTTCGGATCACTAGGTATAGAAATAAACAGTTTATTGCTATTTTCATTGGTGTTTAAACACTTGGGCACAAAACAAACTTTCAACGGCATTCTGAAATGTATTTCAACATTTTCAACGCAGAAAAAAAACAAGTCGACAGTTGACATTTGATAACAGTGTTGCCAGTTAGTACGTTTTGCAGGTGTACCACACAAACAGAAAAAAAATACCATTTTGCACCATGCTGATTTGGGCATGCGCGTTGTGGCTTCATTACATGTTCACGGAACTATCATTACAGATCTCAAAATTTCTTCGCCAGCAATTTAAAATTTAGTTTTGTGGGCACAACACAAAAAACTTTTTTGTAAGTTTTTATTAACTCGCTCTCTCGTCCGTCCGTTGTATTGTTAGTTTGGTATAAATTTTGCAATCGATTTTAAACTAACTTCCGGATAAGCTAGAGCCTTGATATTTTTTAATGATCAAAACTAAATGACAATGCAATAATATTGCATAAAGGCTCGTTCATACCCTTGCGAATATTCGCACTTTTCTTGCGATTCGACTCATACCGCGAATAAATTTCGGTGAATGATGAATCATAACATAAAATTTTTCAGTATTTGGGGTTGGATATTACCAAAGAGACTAAACTAACAAGGAAGGTTTAATAAGCTTTAGCCAATCAGAATCTTGTAGCATCAACGCGTCATAGTGACGTACTTGTATATGAGTACAGAGTCGAACTCGAACCAAGCAACAAAACTGTGAGCAGTATCTCTCATATGCCAAGAGCTAGTCACTGTCTATAGAGAATGGCGGCTGTGACACGTCCAACTACGTCACAAATGTTCTTTCATCTCTTTCTACTAGTGTCCCCATTGTCTTATGGGGATTAAACTCTCCTTGTTAAATTTTAGTCTCTGGGATATTACCATAGAAATATACATTATATACTTACTCTAGAATGCTAATCCCTCAAATTTTCACGGCGAAAAGCATGCCGCGTATCAAGGAGACTAAAATTTAACAAGGAGTGTTTGATTCCCATAAGACAATGGGGACACTAGTAGAAAGAGGAAAGAACATTTGTGACGAAATGTGACGTAGTAGGACATGTCAAGGCCGCCGTTCTCTATAGACAGTGACGGACTCTGTACTCATATCCAAGTACGTCACTATGACGCGTTGATGCTACAAGATTGTGATTGGCTAGAGCTAATTAAACCCTCCTTGTTAAATTTTAGTCTCCTTGGCCGCGTATGCGACCCGTTTACGATGTGCGCATGCTCGTCATCAGTGTAGTTTGGGTAGATCGTTGCCAAGTTGGAAAATAATTTCGTGTTCCAATTCAGAGTTTTTTGTTATGAGGCACTAAAACACATGTCATTTGAAAGAGAGAAATTTGACAGCGCATTTAGGACTTATTAAAACCGAAAAGAACCTGTTAGAGATAGATTACTCCGAATTTTAGGCGCGAAAGAAATTTATTTTAAACAATAATGTACCCTATGCTACTGTAATTATAATGACCGTGCAACAGTGCTTTTTCATCAACAGGAAGACTTGTCACTTTTGTCAGAGATCAGGGACGGTTTTTTAGAATTTCAGGTTTTCTCTTGTCGTTTTGTGTGGTGTTGTCGTTGGTTATTCTTTTATCATTCGTGAATTTGCATTAGTCTTGTTCCTTTAAAGACAATTTCTAATAAAGCCGTTTCTTTCTAACAAATATAAGCAATGAACTGTTTAGTGTTTTGTAAAGGAAAAATACCTGAAATAAATAATTTTTGGTAGATAATGACATTTTTTATGTACCTATATGCTTTGCTCAAAATAGCTTAAATATTATTTTAGCTTGACAAAAAAGGCATGATTTTTGGTTGTTGTTTTTAAGAAGAGACCCCAGCAGAACATTTTAGTGGGAAAATTGTAATTTGTGGCAGACATTTTCCTCATGAAGATTCATGTGAAAACGACGATAGAATAATTTGAAACCTAGTGCAGTACCAATACTGTGTCTGTGTAAGCATACATGGCGAGTGATACAACTTTCTGTCACACCGCTTATATTATGAGTTCCAGATTCCTACAAAAAGTACTAAACATACACAGAATCGCCTCAGAAAATTAATGTTGATATGGAAGTGCTTTTCTTTGATGGTAAGGAAAATGCTTCTGTCCTCACTTTTTCATGCACCCCCATTGTGGAAATTGCACTAAGGTAATACAACCACAAATACTCGTAGAAATAGCATGTTAATCTCTTCAAATGAATTAAATTAAATGCAGTTGCATATTTTGACATGAATCGTTCTAAAAAAAAAACCTCGAGCTCCCAAGCATCCAATTTTATAAATCCAATTTGAGTTGGAATTATTCATGATATTAGCTGAAATAAATTCTCATAGTTTTTTGTACTTTCAATTTATTTTCCAATCCAGTACTTCCTTGAAATTCGCACCGACGATTTGGGTTGGTTCCGTAGGATTTTACTGGATAACTACAGCTGAAAAGTGAATGTGATACCAAAAATCAGTCGCTTCAGAGCTATAAATAATAATAATAACCGTACTCTACTTTCTGATGGCCTTTGCTGAATATTTGGGATCATTAATATGTGCAAATATGTATTCAAATCGGCTAAATACAAATAACAGGTATAAGTACAATGAGGTTTCCAACCTTATTATCCGAGATTCAGAATTAACGTTTGTTAATCTCACAAGTACCATAATGTTTTACTGAAACCGGGCCTGTTACAAAAATCACCAATGATACGCATGAGCATTGCTGACTAGCCTGAACTTTTTACAACACTTTTGACATTGGGATTAGCATTCTAGAGTAAGTATATAATATATATTTCTATGGATATTTTTTTTTTCATTGGTGTTTTGGCATCGACTGCTATGGTCATTAGCCATGTGTTCTTTATATGTTACTAACTCCATACGCCACCTTAGGAGCATCACTGTTAATGGGAACGCAACAGTGAATCGTGCAGGACTCGCCCTACTTGAGCCACGAGATTTTAATAATTTAATCGGTTAAATTAAATTAAAAAATCCCAGCCCAACCAGGGTTCGAACTCCGGACCTTTCGACTCAGAGTCGGACGCTCTAACCACTGCGCCACGCCCCGACACTCATAGAAATATATATTATATACTTACTTTAGAATGCTAATTCCCATGAAAAGTGTTGTAAAAAGTTCAGGCTAGTCCGCAATGCGCAAGCGCGTCATTAGTGATTTTTGTAACAAGCCCGGTTTTAGTAAAATATTATGATACTTGTAAAGATTAACAAACGTTAATTCTGAATCTCGGAGAATAAGGTTGGAAACCTCATTGTGTTTATACCTGTTATTTGTATTTAGCCGATTTGAATACATATTTTCACATATTTATGATCCCGAATATTCAGCAAAGGCCATCGGAAAGTAGAGTACGGTTATTATTATTATTTACCGCTCTGAAGCAACTGATTTTTGGTATCACTTTCACTTTTCAGCTGTAGTTAACCAACAAAAACCTACGAAACCACCCCAAATCGTCGGTGCGAATTTCAAGGAAGCACTGGATTGGAAAATAAATTGAAAGTTCCAAAAAGTATGAAAATTTATTTCAGCTAATATCATGAATAATTTCAACACAAATTGGATTCATAAAATTGGATGCTTGGAAGCTCGAGGTTTTTTTCCTAGAACGATTCATGTCAAAATACTTAATTGCATTTAATTTAAATTATTTGAAGAGATTAACAAGCTATTTTTATGAGTATTTCTGGTTGTATTACCTTAGTGCAATTTCCACAATCGGGGTGCTTGAAAAAGTGAGGCCAGAAGAATTTTCCTTACCATCAAAGAAAAGCACTTCCATATTGACATTAATTTTCTGAGGCGATTCTGTGTAAGTTTAGTACTTTTTGTAGGAATCTAGAACTCATAATATAAGCGGTGTGGTAGAAAGTTATATCACTCGCCATGCATGCTTACGCAGACACAGTATTGGTACTGCACTAGGTTTCAAATTATTCTATTGTCGTTTTCACATGAATCTTCATGAGGAAAATGTCTGCCACAAATTACAATTTTCTCACTCAAATGTTCTGCTGGGGTCTCTTCTTAAAAACAATAACCAAAAACCATGCCTTTTTTGTCAAGCAAAAATAATATTTAAGCTATTTTGAGCAAAGCATATAGATAGGTACATAAAAAATTTCGTTATCTACCAAAAATGATTTATTTCAGGTATTTTTCCTTTACACAACACTAAACAGTTCATTGTTTACTTTTAGGAAGAAACGGCTTTATTAGAAATTGTCTTTAAAGGAACAAGATTAATGCAAATTCACGAAAGATGAAAGAATAACCAACGACAAAAACACCACACAAAACGACAAGAGAAAATCTGAAATTCTAAAAACCGTCTCTGTCTCTGTCAAGAGTGACAGATTTTAGTGACAAGTCTTCCTGTTGATGAAAAAGCACTGTTGCACGGTCATTGTAATTACAGTGGCAAAGGGTACATTATTGTTTTAAATAAATTTCTTTCGCGCCTAAATTTGGGAGTAATCTATCTCTAAAAGGTTCTTTTCGGTTTTAAAAAGTCCTAAATGCGCTGTCAAATTTCTCTCTTTCAAATGACATGTGTTTTATTGCCTCATAACAAGAAACTCTGAATGAATTGGAACACCAAATTATTGTCAAACTTGGCAACGATCTACCAAACTACACTGATGACGCGCATGCGCACATCGTAAACGGGTCGCATACGCAGCATGCTTTTCGCCGTGAAAATTGGCGGGATTAGCATTCTACAGTAAGTATATAATATATATTTCTATGATATTATTACATTAGCGAAAAATCACAAGATGATTCATCATTCATTGCAATTTTTTTGCCGTATGAGTCGAATCGAATAAAAAAAATTGCGAATATTCGCAAGGGTATGAAGGAGATACGTTACATTTATATAACAATAATAATAATCTTTATCCGATTAGGTAGAGACTTGAAATTTTGAATATACCTAGCTCAGAACTGGATGGTAACGCATACTGGTATGTTATAATAAATTAATAATAATGTTAATAATGTTTATCTGTTCGGTACAAATTTTAAACTAACTTCAAACATGGCTTAGAACTGGATGACAATGCAATATTATTGCATAATATGTTGAAATCATTCAATAGTGATAGTAATAATAATAATATTGTTTATCCGATGAGCTAGAGACTTGAAATTTTGAACATGGCTCATAACTGAATGACAATGCAATATTATTGCACAGTATGTTAAAATAATTTATTACTGATAACAATAGTAATAATGAAGTTTAGCCGACGGTCTAGAGAATTCAAATTTTCAACATTGCACAGAACTGGATTACAATGCAATATTATTGCATAACACGTTACGATAACTTAATAATAATAATGTTTATCTGTTAGGTTCAAAGGACCTTGCACATTTTCTATGTAAAATGGCTTTTGGCTAATTTTTCTGAGGTATGTTGTAGATCCTGGCATCTTAATTATACAGGGTGGGGCACCGAAAACGAAACAGATCTTCAAAACACATGTGTTGTGAAAAAAATGCAAAAACACGTTGATTTTTAATCCAAGGGGGACATCTTCCTACCATAACCTCAACTGTCCCACTACTCCCCCTACCCCTTGATCACTATTACCCAAACAATTTGAAAGTAGTGAGTGTGACACATCATTTGAAAGATAATTTCATGAGAAATTCAGCCATGTCAATTTTCGCTACCTTACTTTTTATTTTGGCGCCCTCTTGCGGGAAAAATAACTGTTCCGTATTCCAAGTTTTGATACTTTATTTGCAAGCTAATTTGACATAAATTCGGTGGCAATGAATTATGGAATTTTTCTAAGGGAAAAAACAAAATGGCGGCTCTAAAATGGAGGACAAGATTTGCAATTATCGTCCGATTCGATTCAAAATTGAAATGTGGTGGTTTTCAGGATCGAAAATTATGATTTGCTTGTCAATGCAAAAAAACAATATGGTTGCTCCAAGATGACGGATGAAATTTGTAATTATGGCCCGATTTGAATCAAAATTTGTATGTGGGGATTTTCAGGTTCAGAAATTGCTCAAAAAACGTCAGACAGCGTTTCGAGACTAACTTATACTCATGTATGCCAGTTCATGCCGAACACTTTGAGCATCTACTGTGAATTAATGTAGTTTGGAATAATTGGATTTGAATTTATGCAAGGTATTCCAATTTTTTAAGTTTATGCAATGTCCAATTTTTTTTCAAAAGCTTTCATTCAATTTGCCCCGTTAATAAGTATGTATGTATGTGTGGGAAAAATCTTGCAGCTGAATTTTGACCCACTTCTTTTTGTCCGATCAACTTGAACTTTGGTAGGTGTTCATTTTTGTTGAAAAAAAAACATCAAAATGCCAACTCCAGTATGACAGATGATATTTGTAGTTATGGTCCGATTCGTTCAAAATTGGATTGTGGGGGTTTTAGGTACAGATTTTCAGCATGACTAAAAATAATTGAGTAAAATTGATAAAAAAGCTTTTCGTACGTAGGTTATTCTGTACGTAACAGATTCAAAAGCTTGCCGCGAGTACAAAATAGGTATTTGTGCGAGGTAAAATTCTGATTCTGTTACGCTCAGAATAACCTACGTCACACATTAAAAAAAATACTATTTCCTTTTTAGCGCATCCGTATGAAAGAAAGCTTTTTCTTATCAATTCAATTCATTAATTTTAGTCATACTTTTCAAACCTCCATATGCCCATTTTGAATCGATTCGGACCACAATTACACATTTCGTCCACCATCTTGGTTTTTTGCATCAAAAAAAGAATCATAATTTCTGAAAATCCCCACATATTAATTTTAATTCGAATCGGACCATAAATACAAATTTCATACGCCATCTTGGAGCCACCATCTTGTTTTTTTGCATCGACAAATAAATCATAATTTCCGACCCTGAAAACCACCACATAATTTGGAATCCGGATCGCCAAAATAAATTAGGTAGCAAAAATTGACATTGCTGAAGAAATTACCTTTCTAATGATGTGTCACACTTACTACTTTCCCTATTCAAATTGTTTAGGTGATGGTGACCAAGGGGTGGGGGGATATATATGACAGTTGAGGTTAAGATAGGAAGATGTCCCCCTTGGATTAAAAATCGACGTGTTTTTGCATTTTTTCCAAAATACATGCGTTTTGAAGATATTCGATCTGTTTCCTTTTCGGTGCCCCACCCTGTATAGTACAATTTACAGACTGATCCTTTCCCTATTCAAATTGTTTAGGTGATGGTGACCAAGGGGTGGGGGGTTATATATGACAGTTGAGGTTAAGATAGGAAGATGTCCCCCTTGGATTAAAAATCGACGTGTTTTTGCATTTTTTCCAAAATACATGCGTTTTGAAGATATTCGATCTGTTTCCTTTTCGGTGCCCCACCCTGTATAGTACAACTTACAGACTGATCCTATCATCAGTTTTATAGCTACAGGGTGTCACATCCACTTTGTAGCTCATGAATCACTTCATGAATGAAAAATTATATCTCACCAACGGTATTGTATTACATACAACATTGCAAACAATGTTCATAGAAATTGGTAAATATCAACAACACAATCGATTTGATTTTCACTCAATGATTCGTTGAAACCGGAAAACAAACTGCTAAGATTTTATCAATTTTTTGAAAAAGTGTCTCCTTATCATTATGAGAATTCATATGGTTGCCTTCCACAGGGTGACAACTAATCTATCTCATGAACAAAATAATATCACTGTTACGAATTGTCCAGAACTGTTATATATGGGATATCAAAGGAAAACTGGGATCCCTTTGCAATTATTGATTTCAAACTAACCTCAAACATGGCTCAGAACTGAATGACAATGCAGATGTAAATGATATAATGATTATAGTTAATGGTTCATCCGTTCGGTACAGATTTTGCAAACGATATTATATTAAACCAACTTTAAATGTAGCTGAGAACTGGATGACAATGCAATTGCATATATTAATAATCATAATTCAATTATAATTGTCTACTCGGTTCAAATTTTGCAATTTTGCAGATTGCTCTGAAAATTTGTGATCGTGACTTTTCAATATCTAAGAAAATAAAGATGTAAAACGATAATACTGATATAAGAGTATATCGTGGTTGACCAGATCAAATGCTTCCCTGGATGGCTTCGACAAATTATTATTAAATGTTGATGTATGTTCAGTTGAATTGGTTTATAGGCAATATATCAGTATGTTTTATATAGTCTTGGAATGACTAGCCATTCGTTGAAAAATGGTGAACTTGAAAAAATATTTATTTATTCCTCACCTTCAAGCTGCACTTTGAAATATTAATTTTCTCGCTATACTTATTGAAATGTTTATATTGAATTATAGGTGTTTAGCAAGGAATCAACCGGTGCCACATTCAATTTTACTAGGTCTACAGGGTAAAAGATCTGATGGTTCTCCACAGTTTCCTACCCCACCATCAAGCCCATTCCAACCTCAAAGTGCAGGACCACCTGCAGGCAGTGATCAGCCTAGTGGTACAAGTGGTGGTGAAAGCACAGAGACACCTCCAAATGGCCCAACTGGACCGCCTACCCAAGGTAAATAGAAACATTTAAGAATCTAGTGAAAATATTCTATTTCCTTTTTGTATATAGAGAATGGTTCAAAGTTGAACTTTATTATTAGGAAAATATTTACTTTTTCTTCAATATTGCACAAAACTTTTTCCTGTACTGTCTCAAATTTCATTTTAGACTATGTAAAACAAATTAAATTGTCTATTCAACCGTTTATCACAAAGTGGCTTTCGTTTCATAATTCGCAGTTGAATTGCATTTTATTGAAAAACATCAAGTTGGCTATTACGTGAATTCGATAATCTTTTGATGCTTGGTAGGCTTGGAAATCCAAAGAGTATCAGTTAACCCATATAATTTAATTTTTTTCCATACCAGATTGTCAATAATTTCTTCGATAGAAAAAATACATCTGAAAATAACTCATGATATTGTGAAAACAAAGTTGGGAGCACATTTTTTTTTGTTTAAAAGTGGTTGACAGTGTTTCACTTTGAGTAAGGTTATTCTGGACTATCATTGTCTAAAAAAGAACAAAGAAAAATTCAATTCTCTGCAATTTTATTCACGACGTTTCAACTGTTAAAATCTACAGTCGTTATCAAGTGTATATAATATGATATGGCAAATTTTGTGTCCTTAGCCTAGGGGTAATTTGCCTTTGTTAATAATAGTGCCGGGCCCCTCCGGTACAGCATTGTTAATTCTTATCGCAATTTCAATTGATCCATGCCACTAATTAAGGGAACATTTTAATTCGTTTCTGAAAGACATTTCTGAGGTTGCTTTTAGAATATTAGTTATTTTATTATAATAATAATAATAATGTTTATTCATAATTCAATGCTACATGTATAAAATAGAGGTATACCCATTTATTAATTTTAAGAAACAACTGTAAAATTATGAAAGGGTATTTAGTCAATTATTAATCTATGATGGAATAGCATGATCAGTCAAACAGTTTCAAACTGGTATGAGACTGATCATGTATTTGTATTTACATATTTTTTTAAAATGAAACATTCAGAACTACAAAGAAACAAAAAACACCAAAACAAAGAAGGAATCCTAATAAAGTCCATTTCTTTTTTCGAGAAAATATTTTTTTATTTTGATTTTAAATTCAGTGATATTTCTACAATTTTTCAAGTCTTCGGGTATTTCATTGAATTTTGAAAGACCTTCATGCGTGAATCTTTTCTGGCCAATTACAGAATTTGCAGAATCTAGATGGAACAAGTTATGTTGTCATGTATGGTAATTGTGAATTTCTGAATTTCTAATTAATACAAAATTAGATTTAATCATTTTATTGATAATAAGGTAAGATGCTTTGAGAGTGTCCATTGCATAATGCTCCTCCAAAGAAAATGTGTTCGTCATTGAATAAAGTTGATTTGTTGGAGTGTCAAATGGTAGACGATACAGTACTTTCAAAGCTTTCCTGTATACAGCGGATATTTTATTGAAATTATTTTTAGAACACGTTCCCCATATATTAATTAAATATTTGATTCTACTGAGAATATGTGAATATAAAAATATATTAGCTATTTTGGGATTCAATTTGGGACATCTTCGCAGGGCTCCAATAATGGAAGATATTTTTTTAATCAGATTATCAATATGTTTCTCCCACCTTAACCTATCATCAATCCAAATGCCAAGATACTTCATCAGAGAAGTTTGTTTCAATTGTTCATTTTTAATTTTTATATTTAATTTAATATTTTGTTTATTTCTTTGTTGAAAAATCATATATTCAGTTTTTCTTGAATTAACAGAGAGAAGATTGGAATAAAGCCATTTTTCAAATTTTTGTAAGTCTTCATTTATCGTATTTTCTAGAATTAAAGGGTTTTCATTTGCATATAAAAGCACTGTATCGTCCGCGTAAATGGTGTAATGACATGATAAGTTGATTTGGGATAAATTTTGTATATATAATAATATTTGATTCCGTCGTGATTAGGTGAGTTTTAACCTACTGCTAGCGTAGAGTAAGGTTGGTGTAAATTTGACTCTGAACGTGTATTATACGAGTGTATGTCTTTGTTCTTCATGAATTTATGTTCATTATTTTTTATGTATATTATCACTTGAAAGGTTAATATTTTAGTTTCTTTGAAAAGTTGTCGGCAAGATGATGATGGAGTAATATTATACATTGGTCTCATTACTTTTTTTTGTGCTATAAATGTCTTTTCTAAATGTGGTGAGGCACCCCAAAGTAGTAGTACGTATTGAAGTACTGATTACACTAGTCCAAAATAAAGTAGTCTCAGGAAATCAAAGGTAACTGTTTTTCTGATGTTTTTTATAACGTAACAGGTGGTACTTAGTTTCGATACTGTCACGTTTATATGTGTTTCCCATGTGAGTTTTGGGTCAGGAGTTAGTCCCAAGAATTAAGAGAGTCTGCTCTGTATAGATTTACCATATAAATGTAAATATAGATCATAGTCTGGTGATTTCGTTTTAGGTAGAAATCTCATGAAATATGTTTTTGAAACATTCATCATTAGTCCATTTTGATTACAGTATTGTTTTAACTGTCTGGATGGATTGTTTTGATTTTCCAGTTCACTTCTGAATTGCTCTTCTACTCTGGCGAAATGATTATTAGGCGGATGGCGTCTTTCCGGAAATCCTTCGACACACAATTGTTCAGACTGTCTACAATTTCTCTTGCACTTTCCAAATATCAACAACATATCTTGAATACATATTTAGTCTCTAATTAAACGATGCAATTTTAATCAGCATAAAACTGACGGAGATAATCAGGGGTAATACCACGAGTTATTCTGTCAGAAATCAACGAGATCAAATTGCTTGGTAACACCACGAGTCCTTTAGGAGAATTTTTTCACAAGTAGCCAAATTGAAAAAAACAGACTATCTCAGTTTTCGCAATATCGTGAGTTATTTTCAGATGCTTTTTTTATTGAAAAAATTATTGACAATCTGCAGGAAGTGATCCGGTATGGAAAAAACTGAAATCATATCGGTTAACTGATACTCTTTGGATTTCCAAGCATTGAAAGATTATCGAATTTGGGTAACAGCCAACTTGATGTTTTTCAATAAATGCAATTCAACTGCGAATTGAGAAACGAATGCCACTTTGTGATACACGGTTGAATAGAGAATTCCCAGACAAATAAGACAGGCTAAATAAATATACAGGGTGTCATTAAAAAAAGAAAAAAACTTGGGGTTACTTCCGGTCAAACAGTTAGTTGAAAAAACTTGTCGTTGGGTTCAAATAAAGCCCTATCATTGATTACGTAACTTCTGCAAATTTAAAATTTTTATCTCTTCAAATAAAAAAAAACTACAGGCTGCTACATGTCTGCTGTGACACCCGGTATACATGAATACATAGATATATATAGGTGCATAATTTGAACAATTATTATGACTATATCTCTTTGTATTCAGTTTGTTATGAATAAATAAATGTGAAAATAAATATTCTTTTAAATAGGTGCTCAAATTCCAACCAATCAACAGAGAGGTCCAGGGCCTCATTTTGTTCCTACTAAACAAAATCGATTGACCACCATACCTAAGCCTTGTGGCCTCGATCCCATTGTCCTTCTTCAAGAGAGAGAAAACAGAGTAGCAGCCCGAATCGCAGCTCGCATAGAACAGGTTAGCAACTTGCCGACAGATATGTCGGACAAGTTGCGCATCCAAGCACAAATTGAACTCAGGGCCCTGCGTTGTCTGAACTTCCAGAGACAGTTGCGAACCGAGATACTGAGCTGTATTCGTCGAGATACCACTCTTGAAACAGCAGTCAACATCAAAGCTTACAAACGCACTAAACGTCAAGGTCTACGAGAAGCCAGAGCTACGGAAAAATTAGAGAAACAGCAGAAGTTGGAGGCAGAGCGGAAGAAGAGGCAAAAGAATCAGGAATTCCTCAACTCTGTTCTAGGTCACGCAAAGGAATTCAAAGAATTCCACAGACAGAATCAGTCGAAGCTATCGAAAATCAACAAAGCCATCATCAATTATCATGCCAATGCAGAAAGAGAGCAAAAGAAGGAACAAGAGAGGATTGAAAAAGAACGTATGCGGAGGTAAGAAAATCTAAGAATTGAGTTTTCCGAGAATTTATCTTAAATTGAGAAAACAGTATTTCATTTGGTGATTGACAAAATTGCAAAAATTACTTAAAATTATTCAGAGGTATGTGGTATATTATTTATGGTTAGTATTTAAAATAATCGATAATGTGCTCAAAAAGGCATATCTATCGAAATTTTACTGTTTTTTATGGCTAACCATCAGATATCAGTAATGTTTTTATTCTGCAGAAATCTATCTATCGAATCGAAAACAAAACTTCATATTCAGTTGATTTTGATAATATACAGGGTGTTAATTAAGTACGTTGACAAATTCGGGAGGTGATTCTTTGAAAGTTTTCAGGACGAAAAGTTCATATAAACATATGTCCCAAACGGCTTGGTTTTCGAGATTCAGGGTGATAAAAATACATTTTTTTCAAGATTTTTTAGAGTTAACTTCGATATTTTCGACAATAATCAGTTCAAATTAGGCAATTACAATCCATTCAATAGTACGCACGATACAAAACAATGTATTTCTCAAATAATTCACAGGGTCCTCCTTTTTTTCATAGTCAAGCTTTGTTCAACCCTTCAGAATTTTTTTTCCGCTTCCACTAACATTATGAGAAAGGAATAATCAATGTTGTTTCATTTAATATCTTTTTGTTTTCTTGAATTTTTTCATTTACTTGTATGTTTCAGGAGCTATAATGAAAATATTAATTTAAACATTTTCCAGTGTCGCATAACATTAGAAAATTTGGAAATTAAACATTCTCAATTATTGTAAATTGATGAAAATATTTTTTCAGAATTTGAAAAATCTACGATGAATAAAAATTATAAAATAAAAAATGAAAAGACCAGCTTTTATACATTTTTTTGAAAAAAATGTATTTTTATCACCCTGTATCTCGAAAACCAATCCGTTTGGGATATATGTTTACATGAACTTTTCGTTCTGAAAACTTTCAAAGAATCACCTCCCGAAGTTTGTCAACGTTCTTAACTAACACCCTGTATGTTTATTGTGTTACTGGCAATCACAGCCAAGGCGGATTGTGCTTGTACTGGGGTGCAATTACGAACACTCAATCCATCGTGAGTTTGACATATGTCAGATTTGAGCAATTATGAAAACCGATACAGTTCAAAATAATATATTGCAAGTTGAGTCGATATCAATGGTCTATATGGTAGATATAATTCCATTCTCTCTATTCAAAGAAATTTCATAATTTGGATTTTGTTTCGAATCGAGAACCCAAGGCGGATTATGCTTGTACTGGGGTGCAATTACGAACACTCAATCCATCGTTAGTTTGACATACGTCAGATTTGAGCAATTATGAAAACCGATACAATTGAAAATAATATATTGCAAGTTGAGTCGTTATCAATGGTCTATATGGTAGATATAATTCCATTCTATCTCTATTCAAAGAAATTTCATAATTTGGATTTTGTTTCGAATCGAGAACATCAATCGTTCTAGCCTACGGATCGTGACAGCTGAAGTATCGAGTGTCCATAATCCCACCCCTGAGCTGAGTCACGGAAGAAGATTAGATTTTTTATTGGTCAAATTATTATAGTTGAAGAGCCGCGGGTTCTGAGACGCGATGATCCACATTTGTCTTCCGTTTGGTTAGGTGAAAGTTCATCCATCGAAAACCCCAAATGCCAAATATTTTTTAAATCAGGCTGGGCTGGCTCCAGTACGAAGGAAAAATGTCTATCAAGTTTTTCGAAGATTTATATGTCTTCCGTTATGATGATTTTGTTTAAAATGTAACTAGAAATCTGACAAAGCGGAAGACGATTTGGTTGCGGCGTACAATTTTTGGACTCAAAATCGATCATCGCAAAAATTCGACGTCTCATCTATTTTGTGTTCCTACAATTTGTTATGGTCTTTACTTCGGGAAAACCCGATTGGAAAACCTTTTCAGTAAGGCCCGGTCTCAGAGTTGACCAAATTAACCAATAAAAAACTTGCAGGAGCGGCTAAGTTGAAAAATCGAAAACTGCACTTGGGTTAAATCTTATGCTTCCTTATTTTGGATGGAGCTTCTTCAGGGGCCAGAAAACCTAACTTCCAAAGGGAAGACTTTTTGGCCAACATTTCACCCTTTCCCACCCACGAAAAAGATTACGGAATAAACAGAGAAAATAGAGGGAATTCAAAGGAGTGGGAAGAGGTGAAAAGTTGGCCAAAAAGTCTTCCCTTTGGAAATTAGGTTTTCTGGCTTCTGATGATGCTTCATGCAAAATATGGAAGCTTACGATTGAAGCAAAGTGCAGTTTTCGATTTTTTATCTTAGCCACTCCCGCGAGTTTATTAAGTCAACCCTGAGGCTGGGCCTACTAAAAAAGTCTCCCACTCGGATTTTCTCGAAGTAAAGGCCATAACAAAGTGAAGGAACCCAAAATTAAGCATATATGCGACGTCGAATTTTTGCGATGGTCGATTTTGGGTCCCAAAATTGTGCGCATCAACCAAATCGTCTTCCGCTTTGTCAAATGATTACTAGTCACTTTCTAAACTTACTTCTCCTTGTCATTTCTAGTCTTTGGTTTCGTGTCTTAATCTTATCTTTGTTTCTGGTATTATAAGAATGGTTGTTTCCATTTATAGAATAATTTTGTGAATTTTCTCGTATGTGTATCAGGTTTCACTACAGTACACATGATGGTAGAGTTAATATATTGAGCTTCACAAACCAGTGCTTACAGCTCTCTTTGACCTATTCCAGCTAAGGCTCTGATTGCTCGTTTTTGAATTATAAATATTCTCGAGATATGGATATCTCCCAGTTTATCAATCCATAAGTTAGAGAACTATGAAACATTTCATGAAAAGCGGTATGCTCAGCTTCATTACCAACTTTATTTTTTATTTGCTTCATTGCATAGATCTTCCTTGATAGATTTTTTGCTAGTGTCAATGTGCGGTTTCTAGGTCAACTTTGAGTCAAAGGTTATGCCAAGATACTTCAATTATCTGAAGGATTATGTGACAACGAGAACATAATTGATTGGGACTTACTTCTATTCACTCAAAGGCTATTCTCATTAAAGGGAGCGGGAACGGGATGAACGCGAGACTAAATTCTGTAGCAGGATATGTAAACTTGCATACCGGTGGGATTATTCGTATTCCGAAATGCAGGCAAACAGCGAAATATGTTTGGTTTGCTCCGAGAACTGTTTTTCTAGCAATTCGGACAGTTCAATTTTACGTTCCCGCTTTGGTTTGGGGAAACCTTAACTGTTCTGACTGGAAATTTCTGTCAGCGGTTTTGGCTGTAAGTCTTGTAAAAAGGTCCCTTTATTGATGGGGATTTCGAACCTAATCAAATACTTTTTTTTTTTAAACTTATTAAAAATAACAACGAAAGTATTAGATTTATCTTCTTGTAATCGCAAAATCCCCAGAATGATTTTAGTTTAGTAGTACTGAAAATAATTGGATGAGAAGGTACTAAAATGAACAAATCAGAAAGATTTTATGTTATTATTTTAGGATTACAAGAGTCGAATAGAGGGAAAACCCGTGTGCCTATCTGAGGGTAAATTCTACCTCAGAGGGATAAAATTGAAATATTGACATATGACAAAATTAATACATAAAATTCAAATGTATGAATTATTGACATCATAGGGAATTACACTAGTATTTTTCATTTTTCAAAGATTTACAAGTGAAACTGGGTAAAAAAGGACTTTTTAATTTTTTCTTTCAATTGGGTTTGATCTAGAAAAAAAAACGATTGAAGTAGAATTCAAATACTAGCTAAATTCGCGCGAAATATTACCGGTATTTCATTCGACGAATACAAGTGACGTCAAAGTCTCCTCTGACGTCAAGATCTCCATACATTACCTATTTGCCTGTCTGTTGTCAAAACAAAGTGTGCCTTTCAATTAAATTCGACTGCATAGTATCGAAAGAAGATTAATCCGGGGTACACTGTGATTCAAACTGGGAATAATTCTTGCACAGAAAGCATTCTCCGAGGTTAGGTTAGGTTTGAACGTGAGTGGGCCCGTATTAGGCCCTCCACTGCGGCCGATGGCCTATTGTGGCTCACCCTATGGTTATATTTCTCCCAGTATATCCAATCTCTTGACGAAATTGAGGAATGCATTGGGAGAACAATTTACCAGGTTTTCTGGCCTTACTGTCGTATCGCCAAATATTGAGAATCTGGTTCTGGCCGCTGCAGGGCATGTACACAGAATGTGTTTAGCCGTTTCATCATCCTCCATGCATCTTGTGCAAGTCCGATTTTATGCATGTGATGTTTGAGTTTGCAGTGGCCAGTAAGCAAACCTACTATAACTCTGAGATGCGCTCTACTGAGTTCTAGCAGTTTGTCAGAGTCCTGTTTTTTCCTTGTACAAGCAATACATGCTTTGGAATGGGCTAGACCCGGTAGACTACGCCAGTACTCGAGTCTTTTATTGTCTGCCCAAGCTGTTATAACATTCTTGGTAGTGCTATATGCTAAACCGTTTACCGGTTCTGGTCCAGCGAACGTTGTTTCGCCCCCCCCCCCCCTTTTGCTAGGGCGTCCGCTATTTCGTTTCCTTCTAGGCCTGTGTGACCTGGTATCCAGACTAGGGTAACGTTGTTGCGTTGCGCCAGTCGGTTTAAGGTGTCTCTGCAGTTCCATACTGCCCTAGATTTAAAGCAGTTGGATTCAAATGCTTTAAGTGCTGCTTGACTATCTGAAAATGTTTTTATTGTTTTTCGTGTGTGGTGTCAATTTTCCAGCTCCCTGGCACACATTTCAATGGCATATACCTCTGCCTGAAATATCGTAGCTAGTTTACCCATACTGAACGAGCGTTTCACTACTGGGTTCATCCCATATATTCCGGCTCCGACGCCTTCCTGAGTTTTGGAACCAACGTTCATTTGCCCTACATAGGTTGGTTTCATTCCGGACCCAGTCTTCTCTTTCGGGAAAGACCACAGTGTAGGAAGTGTGAATGTTGATAGTTTTAGGCATGACGTCTGAGGGCATTCCTAGAATGTTATGAGCTATTATGCCCTCCAGCATGCTGCTGCCTCTCATGACACATGCCTGCGGTAGACTAATGGCCGCTTGGTAGAGTCTGTATGTTGCCCATCTTGCCTCTCTCTCCAGAACTATGTGGAGAGGAAGTAATCCAAGGAGGACTTCCATTGCTGCCGTTGGCGTGGAGCGAATGCTTCCAGTAATCGCCAGGCACGGTCGTCTTTGTAGTCCGTTAAGTTTAGCAATGGCCATTTTTTTATGACCCTTGCTCCACCAGACTATAGAGTCGTACGTTATCATTGGACGTATGACGGTCACGTACAAACAATGTACGTGTTTTGGTGACATGCCCCATGTTTTGCCACATATTCTGCTGCATGTCCATAATGATAGGCTAGCCTTCCGGATAGTCTTTTCCAAGTGCGAGTTCCAACTAAGTTTTTTATCCAGGGTTATTCCCAGATATTTTGCTTCACTCGCAAAACGAATTGTTACACCATTGATGGAAGGAGGTATTAAATGTTCCAGCTTCCTTTTCCTGGTGAATGGTACTATGACCATTTTGTGGGGGTTAATGGACATTTCCTCCCTCTCACATCATTTATATATGGTATCCAATATATCCTGAAGGACGTAGGAGATCGTCTCTCCGAGGACTCAGGACGTTTAGAATAATACAAGTGACGTCAGCCGGCGAAAATGTGGCATTTGAATCTTTCTCAATTTGGAACAGTTTTGAAGTGGATTGTACTGTAGTCGATATGAAATAAAAAAATAGGTTCGTGAAATGATTTTACATGCATCATATGTACAAAATAGAATATAATTTTATTCATCTCTGAAATTTTTACATACATACACAATACAATATTATATACATGCAAAAACTTATTGAACTAGTCAAGATAAAACATTCAGAATTATGCAATTAAAAAAACATAAAATACATATAATTAGGTTCATATGTCGGGGCGTGGCGCAGTGGTTAGAGCGTCCGACTCTGAGTCGAAAGGTCCGGTGTTCGAGCCCCAGTTGCGGCTGGGATTTTTAAATTTAATTTGACCTATTAAATTATTGAAATCTCGTGGCTCGACTGGGGTGAGTCCTGCACGATTCACTGTTGCGTTCCAATTAACAGTGCTGCTCCTAAGGTGGCGGATGGAGTTATTAACAAGGCCTACCAGAACACATGGCTAATGACCATAGCAGTCGATGCCAAAACACCAAAGAAAAAAAAATTAGGTCCATATATTTTAAAAATTTATCGTTTAAAAAAAAACTCTCAAGTGGAGTAAATATAGAAACAGTTTATTAAACGTCAAAAAGGTAAATTCTTCTTGAAAATAGTTATTGTGCTAGTTATTGAAACACTCAATGCCTACATATTTCGGCGAATTTTAGCTCACCCCAAGTCTAGAGAAGTGTTGGTAGATAGCTTCGATATTCCTAGTGAAATATTATGGATGTACATCACAATTTTTTCTGAATTCTATTTCGTTTTCTTTGATATACATTATCAACTGGAGATTGTACAAACATGGCAATGTTAGGATTTGAAATTGTTTAAATAGAGGCTTACATGTAGAATATGGCGGAGCTTTATAAATAGTCCTCAATACTTTTTTTGTGAGCAAAGTAACTGGAAGAACCCCAGAAAACCCCAGAAAACCCGAGAAAAGCAAGTAGAACCTAATTTAGAGCATAGCGTATTTATGTGTGCTTCCCAGGTCAATTTTTGATCTAGGGTGGACCTAAGAATTTCATGGAATCTTTACTATGGGTATAGCGGCCACATACATTTAGGTATAGGTTGTAATCGGGTGAGACATTTTTTGGCAGAAAGCGCATGTGTTATGTTCATCGTGAGTCCATTATCAGAACAGTATTTATTCAATTCCCTAGACGCATTGTTGCTTGTTTCAACAAGTTGCTCTACATTTTTGTTTGACATTAGTATGGTTGTACCATCAGCGTAGACAATCATTTGATTTGATGAGGTACAGGTGTTATCGACATCATTAATGTATATAGTGAACAACAATGGACCCAAGATGGAGCCTGGGGTACGCCCATATGTAGATAGATAGATAAGCTTTATTGTCTAACATTTACATTTTGTTGACAAAGTACAATCAATTTCGTTTATACATTTGTGGTATGTACATATTAAAAAAATGTCAACATCATCTTATACTTAAAATATTCACATTTATGTATAAAAAGTCATACGGTAAAATATATAACAAATAAATTCGTACTATGTATACATTAAGAATTTACGAACAACAGTAACAACACGCATTAAAAGTATGAATAAATCACTCTCCGCATCTCACAATTCATAGAAAGACTAAAACTCATATGCCAAGTATTCTCATATGTCTCTCGTATCAGATCTAACACCATCAACAAGTGTAGCCTGTTTTCTATTTGTCAAGTATGATGTTGCCCAGTTATGTGTTACTCCTCGGACTCCAGTGCTCTCCAATTTCATCAATAATAATTTATGATTGATATTGTCGAATGCCCGACTTAGGTCGTAAAAAAGAGTTTTTTCATTTAGTTCTTTATAAATATATTCTACACAGTCCAATATTGCTGTTCTTGTACATTTCTCACTGCTAAAGCCATGCTGGATATTAGACAGTAGTTTAAATTGTTCAAGATAGTTTATGAGTCTTATAGAGTAGGATGCTTCAAGGATTTTGGAAATTTGGTTTTGGATGCAGATTGATCTGTAATTTTTTATGTCAAATTTTGGGCCCTTGTATTTGAAAACAGGAATGCATTTCTTCAAATACGGAAATGTTCCTAATGTGAAAGACTCGTTAATTGAGTGAGAAAGTGGCTCAGCAATAACGTCACCTGCTATTCTCATGATATTTCCATTGATATCATCCCAACCAGCAGTCGGTTTAGAGGTGGTTTTGTTCATTATTTTCAGAATTTCCTTGGTGTGGTAGGTGATAAGAAGAAAGTCATATGGGCTTTATCGATCGATGTTCATTTCATAATAGGGTTCAGGGATTGTTTGAAAAGAGTTTATAAACAAGGCATTTATGAAATTACTTTTCTCCAGTCTATTATTGCAGTCATCAACAATGTCAATAGAGGAATTTGTGCTGTTTCACAAGTCGTTTATATTCTTTTGTGGATTGTTTATAGTATATTGCATAATCGGGGTCATTGAGCTGCTTTCTAATTTTTTTAATCTCACATAGTTGATGGTGGAGATTTTTTATTTCAAGTGAATAACATTTTTTTGCTTTATTTGTTTTACTTTTGCTCTTCGTGAAAGGAAAGGAACAATTGTAGTTATAAATGAAAAAGAGGTATAAAATATGAAAAACTTTTTTTCAAACGTGTCAGCTTCATACATATTACTCCAATTTTCGCGGGACAAGAGACTGCGGATAAGATCATCTGTTACGAATAAAACGTAATTTTTTATTATACTGTAATTCCCTATTGATAATTGAAATTCAAATGTATGAAAAATAATACAAGTGGGGTAATTCCCCATATTTACATATTTATAATGTTTGTTCACTTTTCATTTAGGTTGATGGCCGAGGATGAGGAGGGTTACAGGAAGCTCATTGATCAGAAGAAAGACAAACGTCTAGCTTTCTTGCTCTCCCAAACCGATGAGTACATTAGCAATTTGACAGATATGGTGAAGCAACACAAACTTGAACAAACCAACAAAAAGAAAGAAGAAGAAAGGCGCAAGAGAAACCAACAGAGAATGCAAGAGCCAGACCGAAAGGTAACTGTCATCGAGACCGCTACAGGAAACAAAATGACCGGTGAAAATGCACCCACGTTCAGAGAGGCTCAGGATTGGTTACAGCAACATCCAGGATGGGAAATGGTGGACACTGACGATGAGGAAGAGGAAGAGAAGCAAGTTGAAGGGGAAGGGGAAGATAATATTGATGCGCAAGAAGTTATCAATAAAGCGAAAGTTGAAGATGATGAATACAACAAAAATGCAGTTGAGGAACAAACTTATTACAGTATTGCACACACTGTGCATGAAATTGTTACAGAACAAGCGTCCATTTTGGTCAACGGAAAACTCAAGGAGTATCAAGTCAAGGGTTTGGAGTGGATGGTATCTTTGTATAACAACAATCTGAATGGTATTCTTGCGGATGAGATGGGTCTCGGGAAAACTATCCAAACGATTGGCTTGATTACCCATCTTATGGAAAAGAAAAAGGTTAATGGTCCTTTTTTGATCATCGTACCCCTTTCGTAAGTAATTTTTTCAGTCCTTATCATGGTTATATCATGTTTGCAATTTTTATATCACTAAATATTTGGTTTGACCAGTCAATTTAAGTCCAGTTGTAATATATTTCAAAATGGACAAAAGTTACTAAATTCATAGGTCTTTATATAGACTAAAAACTAATATGGAATAAACAAATTGAAAAATTGAACAAGAAAATTAAACGAGTCATTGGTGTTCTGTTCAAAATTAGGAAATTCGTTCCTTTCAAATAACTGAAGAATATTTACTACTGTCTTATTTACTTAAACCTACAGTATTTGATTTCCATTTTGGGAACTGCTAATACTTCAGTATTGAGACCTCTTGAAAACTCCAAAATAAATCATTAAAATGTATTTTTAATTTACTATTTTTAGAACCAACCGCCAACTTGTATTATAAGCCAAAGAGTTTACTGGAAATCTCTATATAAAATGAAAGTTTGTTAATTCATCCATTTCATTCGAATTAAACAGAAAGTCTCTAATTTAAATTTCACGGAAGTAAATAGTATATACGATCATGAAACAAGACGAGCAAACTGTCTAGCCTGGGAAATTTCAGAACTAACTTTGGAAAAAAAATCAATATACCATGATGGTATAGTAATTTACAATTCTCTTCCATCTGAAATGAAAAATATAAAAAGTGACGATTTTCAAGAGTAAAATCAAAATATATTTTCTTTGTTTCAATCTCAATTGAATTCATTGATCCTCACAATCATACAATTTCATTATATTGATTTCAGCATTACCTTTTTTCATTCATTAATGTCTCTTTGCTCTCAATATATCTAGTCTGGATAAAAAATCTAAATTTTAGGTAATATTATTTATATTTTTATTTGTTATGAATTGTATTTGTATTAATTTTATGTTACTGTCAAATAAGTTTCGATATTTATTTTGTAATTATTTATTAATATCTCTATTATAAACAAAATTGTTTCTTGGGATAACTATAAAGTACTACTATATCGTCAATTTTACGACCACAACGAAAAGTTTACATCATTGTGTAAATTAATCAATTATCAAATAAGTCAAACAATTAGATGATACTGTTTGATAAATGAAAAGCTATTGAAACAAAAATAACTTGACAAGTAAGAAATTTGTATACATCAATCAAAGAGACTGAACATTAACTGACTAGGATAGTCTATTTCTCATAAGACAATGGTGACACTAACCGAAAGAGATGAAAGAACATTTGTGAGTCATAGTGACGTAGGTGGGCATGTCATGGCCACCATTCTCTCTTGACAGTGACGGACTAGCGCACTCCGCACTCTGGGTATCTGAGGGTAACAGATGACAGTTTTGTTTTGTTGGTTCAAGTTCGACTCTGGATGTTATGTGGGCCACCTGTACAAGATTCTGATTGGCTAGAGCTTATTAGACTCTCCTGTTCGATGTTTACTCTGTACATCAATAACTCAATAAATTAGTATACCAGTGTGCTTTAGGTCAGTACAATTTTTACCAAACATTTATACCAGACATGAAAAAGTGGATGGTATTAATTTATAGCGATTGCAAGAAAACTTCGAGAACGTCTAGAAAATTAAAATCTAAGAAATGTCTGTCTATAAGATGTTGTCATTTGAAAAAATTTACTTTTTTGAACAATTAGTGGTACTGTTAGATTAAAGAAACAGGAGATAGAGCACGGCTATACTACAAATTAGCGTGCGCGAAGCCTGCCAATAGGCCAATCAATAGAGCATTTTCTCCTAACAAAAATACTAGTAGAAAACCGACTGTGCCATCACATGGAAGACAGTCCCTAGTTATAATCTGTTATGTTTTCGATTCGCAACTGTCATTTATTAGTTTGTTATGAACATATAAATAACAAAAAACGTATTTTTTTACGATTTTTCAAAAAAGGTATTTCAAGAAATGTACTCAATGTGTGCACAAAACAGGCTCTGACTGATTATTAGTTTAGGCACAATTGCAATATGATTTTTTTTTGCACTGTCTTGCATCGTTCCTGGATGCTCTAGTGATTTCAATTCCTGAAACAGATTTCGAAAGTAGAAGTACATTCTCATTTTGCGCTAAAATGCTGTGAAATGGGTGAAAAATGCTTGCAAACATGACTGAAAACGGCCGAGCTGGTGGAAGCGGTCGAGCGGTAGGAGAGAGCGGGAGATGAGGGGAGCGTATTATCACGTAACCCGTTCATTAGAAGAATTCCTCTCATCTTCCGGGCTCTCCTACCACTCGGCAGCTAACGCGGGCTCGGCCGTTTTCAGTCATGTTTGCATGCATTTTTCACCCATTTTGCACCATTGTAGCGCAAAATGAGAATATACGTTTTGTAGTACTATACTTCTACTTTCATAATCTGTTTGAGAAATTGAAATCGGGCTAGAGCATCCAGGCACGCTGCAAGATAGTGCAAAAAAAATCAAATTGCAATTGTGCCAAAACTAACGATCCTACAGTGTCTGTTTGGTGTACACATAAAGTACACATGATTCAATACTTTCATGAGAAATGCCAATCCTACTTCTTGAAAAATGGCGGAGTAATACATTTTTTTTAAAATCACAAAATGGTCCGGTTTTTCTTGTTTTTCTCCGTTACTAATGATCCGATCGGGTCGTGAAACATTCCATTTTGTTTGTATTTCAATTATCTACAATTCTTTTCATTGGAGCAACCAGATTGCTCTATTATTTTTAATTTTATAATCAAAATAATTTTAAAAAAACACGTTTTTTGTTATTTAAATATTTATAACAAATCAATAAATGACAGTTGCGAGTCGAAAACATATCAAAATATATCTACGGACTGTCCCCCATGTGATGGCACTGTCGGTTTCCTAATAGTATTTTTGTTAAAAACTCACTTATTTTATGCTCTATTGCTTGGTGTACAAATATTTCGAGTTATTCCTAAGGAGTGGGAAGCGGCACAGATTCGTATTCAGGGAAAATGTTGGTTATTATTTCACAAAGTTGTATCTTCATTTGGAATGAGAGGGCGTTTTTTATAAGGATTAGGAGTTCATATAACCACCTTTACCAAACACTTCTTCTGACCGAATTCAAACAGTATACCTGAAAAATTGCTCCAGGTGTGTTTGGCACAGTACAGGTTTTCAACATATTGTAAAAAAATATCTAAATCTAAATCCTCTTGTATATGTTAGTGCAAGCTATGGTCAGAAACTTCTGGATTTTATTTTAAGACAAATTCAGTGAATAAGTTAGTCAGTTTGTATATATTCTGACCTTTCCTTATTTACAACTACTGTTAGATTAGGTCAAATCTGTTTGTCATTCACTTAGATTATTTAATATAAAGGTATTCAGAAGAATCGAGTACCTATTGTCCATAAATAACATTAGAATGGTTGCAAAACCGGCCGACTCCTCATTTTTCGGAAAATCGTGTTTTTACTTTTACTAACATTCCCACCTATTGGCAACGAGAAATAATAACAAACCCGGCCAAATCCTTACGTTTTGTTGGTTATAAGATTCCGGTGTGCTGCAAAATCGGCCAAATCCACCCGTCTGAGTTTTTCAAAACCGGTCAAAGTTTAGTTCAGTTGGATTCCGTTTTCAAAGTTTACTTTTCTGTTGGGTTCCGTTCAATGTTTGAATATTGTTTAGAGTCTGAAATGGCTCTGAGTCTTAAATCCAGAGTTTGTATGATTTTCTTTCTAAGTTTAATTCAGCGGGATTCCGTTTTCAAAGTTCACTTCTGTTGGATTCAGTTCAAAGTTTGAATATTGTTCAGTAAAGTAATGACACAGAAAACATTATGGATAATTTTTCATGTCTAAAATCTCATTGTTAACTCAATTTTTGTCGATGTTTTTGCTCTAGTTTGATGCAAAACTGGCCAACTCCAAAACTCAAACACTATCAAACAAATAAGATTGTAGAAATGATTTATTTTTAAATCTAGAGTCACTAAACAAGCTATTTCAGAAAAATTAAAGATAACCAAGAGTAACAAAATATGATGAAAAATTAATACGTTTATTTCACAATGCATTATAGTAATTCAAGAAATATAAACTACCCAAGCCCCAAAACTACGTCAAAATCGCTAGTTCAGAATTTGCAGTAATATTAATTTTAATACACACATTTAGTAAATGAAGGTTTATCCATGAGTTTCACAACTTCGTGACATTGTGGCAAATTTTTAATTTTTAGAGTTTTCATCTAAAAACTGGAATGACGTTTTTGCGAAACATTAAAGAGCTTGTAATAAACCCAGTCAATTATGTTTTTTAGTACCATATCAAATTGGATGTTGGAGTTTGAAAAATGGGCACCAACTGTTGTTGTTATATCATATAAAGGATCTCCTGGAGTTAGACGGGTGATTCAAAGTCAGATGAGGGCTGCAAAATTCAATGTCCTCCTAACAACTTATGAATATGTTATCAAAGATAAATCTGTTCTGGCAAAGGTAAGCTGTTGTTTGTCATTTTTAAATTCTACTCATTGTCTTATGTGTCTCTTTTTAGTTACCTTTCAAGTACATGATTATTGATGAAGGTCATCGTATGAAAAATCACCATTGCAAGCTGACTCAAGTACTGAATACCCACTATCTTGCTCCTTATCGTCTTTTGCTAACTGGTACACCCTTACAAAACAAACTACCTGAACTATGGGCTCTACTCAATTTCCTGTTACCATCCATTTTCAAAAGTTGTTCCACCTTTGAACAGTGGTTCAACGCCCCATTCGCCACCACAGGAGAAAAGGTAAATTTGATAATTTTTATTCATTTGAACATGTTTCAAAATATTTCGAAATATATTTCATTCTTCTTTAGCAACAGGGAAAAAGTATTTTTATTCCAGGAAGGTGATCATGGTGGGCTGTTTAACCGCTTGACCAATGTCAATTGGTCTTCTTTACTTACTGAAATTAAGTTTGCTGTTTTTTCTTTTTACGACATTCTGTTTGAAGGTTTAACTAGATTTGTACCACAGTGGCATATAACTAATTTAAAGTACCCCAGATAGTTTTTCATTCAACTTATCAAAAGAATGAACTCTCTTTTCAAGAAATAAAAAAAAAAAACTAAGTTGGATAGTGACTACGAAGAATATATTATACACAAGAAAATTAAGTGTTACCTGGTATATCTCAAATACAGGACATACGTCTTCCAATAATATCAATATTTTTGGTAATTTTGCAATTCATTGAGAAAAAAATGAAGTTCTACCTACTGTCATGAAATATAATGGATTGAACTTTCACACCCCTCAAATTATTGTTGATGCTTTTGCGGCCTCCAAGTTTTGCTTCTTGAATCAGTTACCTGTTCAAAAATATGCACAGAGTATTACCAATTATGTTAGTAATAATGATTATAATATGTTTATTGTCTAAGAATAAGAATTCTTGTTACAAACACGATGTCATAAATAATTAAATGAAAGCTAGTGATAAAAAATGTATGCCTGGAAGATTGTAAATTCAAATTAAACATATAAAATACATAAAATCACAAATATATACATGTACAAGAACTAAGACTATAGATAAAAATATGGTTTTTTCCCACAGTACAATCACAAATTAAAATGTAAAAATGGTAAAAGAGGTCATAAATTACAGGGCATCTTCGAAATATTCTTGTACGTCATAATAGGCTTTATCACTTGATAGTTTTTCGTTTTTTTTTCTGAATATGATAAGACCTCTTTGATATCATTGGGAAGTTTGTTATACATCCTGATTCCATTATGAGTCAATGAATTTTGAACAAAATGGGTTTTTGGAATAGGAAGCCTCAGTTCAGTGACTGTCTTCTGTGGTGTATTGCTATAGATTCATAGTTTTCCTTATTTTGTGTATGATCGATACGGTTTCCAATATAAATATTGAAACGACTGTGTTCTCGTGACAGAGGTTTACATGAATCATGCCATTTCGATCCGCATAAGTACCTCACAGCCCTTTTTTGTAAAACAACCGTTTACATGAGCTGTTTACTGCAAACGCCCCAAAAGGGTATACCATACCTTAAATGAGAGTCTATTAGTGCATCACTTTCGCTTCGGCAAACCCGAGTTCTTTTGCTATATTTTTCTTGAAGACAAATTTTTGTTGATATGGATAATATGAAACAATTCATGTGACTTATGGGGTTCGGCAAGGTTCGCACATTGGGCCTATATTGTTTTTACTTTTTATTAATGATGTTAAATATGTGTTTAAATAACGTGATATATTTTTTTATGCAGATGAGAAAACAGTGCAATCTACCGATGATATTAAACGTATTCAGAATGAACTGGTTAATTTCTGTGCATACTCAGATTCTAATTTTTAGTTAACGTTAAGAAATGCAATGTGTTGTGATTTTGTGGAATACGAAAATCTGTCACTTGTGATTACTTAATTAATGATGTCACTATTCAGCATGTCAGTAGTTTTAGTGTTTTAGGAATTATCTTTGATAAAGATCTTAACTTTAATCATCACATCAATAATATTTTTAACAAAGCAATAAATAATAAGTAATGACCATAGCAGTCGATGCCAAAACACCAAAGAAAAAAAAATAAGTAGCAATAAGGACTCGCCATATTATGAACCAAGATGCAATGAAGTCGTTATACTTTTCACTGGTTCAGGGTGTTTTGGAGTATAATAGTGTCATTTGGAGTACTCTTCATCCTTGTCATAAAGAGAGACTTGAAAAAGTTTAGAATCGTTTCACTAAATACCTAATATGCAATGGTTCTGTTTCTTCATAAAATTATAATTATTTACTTTAATTGTTCTGCTCTTTTAAAAAAGCTCTGCCTTCTGTTAACTCTATTTCGTCATAAAATTATAAATATTTACTTTAATTGTTCTGATCATTTAGAAAAGGTCTGCTTTTTTTCTGTTAACTCCAGAACCTTGAGAAGTAGTCACGTACTTCATTTGGGTTACAGTTCCAAAGGACTAACTATGGTTCAATGGCAGTCAGATGTAATCTTCAAAAAAATTTCATCACACATTTTTCAGAACTTTCATCCATCACATTATAAATTGAGAAAACTGGCAATTAGACAATGTAATCCTGACATTTTTTACTAGATTGCTGAATAGTATTTGTTCATTTATTTTTAAGCTTATGACTTAACTTTAGTGTCTGAATGTGTTTTTTATTGAACTGTTCCTGTCTATTTGGAATTTTATCACAATTCTGTAGTGTACTTGACTAATGAATAAATAAATATGTATCTCCATTTCTTATAGGTCGAGCTAAATGAGGAAGAAACAATCCTTATCATTCGTCGTCTGCACAAAGTTCTAAGGCCTTTCTTGCTCAGACGACTGAAAAAAGAAGTAGAATCACAGTTACCTGATAAAGTGGAATACATCATCAAATGCGACATGTCAGGATTACAGAAAGTACTGTACCAACACATGCAAAACAAGGGAGTTTTATTGACGGACGGTTCCGAAAGGGGTTCCAAAGGTAAAGGTGGGGCCAAGGCTTTGATGAACACCATCGTGCAGCTCAGGAAATTGTGTAACCATCCATTTATGTTTCCTAATATTGAAGAAAAATACTGTGACCATGTTGGAATAGCAGGAGGCATTATGTCCGGTCCTGATACCTACCGTGCATCTGGTAAATTCGAACTTCTGGATAGGATCTTGCCAAAGTTGAAACTCACCAACCATCGAGTCTTACTCTTTTGTCAGATGACACAGTTGATGACGATAATGGAGGATTATCTCAACTGGAGAGGGTTCAAGTATTTACGTCTGGACGGAACCATCAAATCCGAGGATCGTGGTGATCTTCTCAAAAGGTTCAATGACAAGAACAGCGAATTCTTTTTGTTTTTGCTTTCGACCAGAGCAGGAGGTTTGGGTCTCAATTTGCAGACTGCTGATACTGTCATTATTTTCGATTCAGATTGGAATCCTCATCAGGTAAATTAAACATTTAATATATCTAGCTTGTATAAAAAACAATTGTGATAGCAGTAATAGGCTATCGACCTAAAACAATGAAAACTACCCAAACACCAAAACTATGTTAATTGCATTCATCACTTCTCCTCAGCCAGACCATTCTCTTGTAAGAGAGATATTTTGGAAAATGTATACAGTATAGTTCGAATAGAGGACCTTCGAGCCATGTAGGGCCAGGTAGCCGATTGGTTGAAGCGACATTGTTTCAATCACTTTGGCTGCCAGTCGGCGATGGTTCAAATCATGGCGACTGCAGATTTTTTTCTGATGGTCCGAGAAAGTGCTAGGAATCGCACGTAAAAAGATAAGACTTCATTAATCCTTGGCTCGCACAAGTTTCGACTTCTGAGGGCTGCCGTTCATAAGGGGACGACAGCTGGTTAACGGAAAAAACAATTTCAACAATTTTTTTAACAACAATATGCAATCGAACCAGGAATTATAGTGCTCCTGTCTTCTATTTGATCAGTTTGATGGCTTACATATTATTTATAAGTATTTAGAGATGGTGTGAAATTAAATGATGGTCTTAGAATTCAAATTGTTAGCCGAGTATTGTGAATCCTATTATTCAGAGCTGTGCCGAGCTCTGTGCTTAGTGTTTGTCTGAGCACTCTAAACCCTTTTGTGCTCGTGAGCACTATGCTTACAAGCACTTTCTGAAATCGGTTCTTAATACTCCTAAAAAGTGCTTGTGGGCATCGAAAGAATTCGTGAACACTCAATATCTGATCCCAAAAACTTACATACTACTTTTGAATAGAATCGGACCATGAATGATAAAACTCGCCGGTCATATTGGAGCAACCATTTGTTTTATTGACCATATAAAAAAGTCATCACGCATTGTCGTCAGAATGATGCCGAATTTCAACACGATTAGATCATTGGATGAGTGAAACTGGTTAAGAATTGAAGAATTTGTTTTCACGAAACTCCCAGGTTTTCGGAGAAACTCCCTCAAAAGCAGAGCTTGTGCGAGCAAGGGAGATCCGGGGCCTACAGTTTAAATAAAAGTGGAATCCGAATCACTTTAGCTCAGTGACACGCGACCGGGGATCGAACCCGGACCGCCTGGGTGGAAGCCAAACGCTCTAACACCACGACCACTTTGCTACAGAAAGAATATTACCTAGTAAGTGGTCATTTCAAGTGACATACACTGCACGCCAGCAGCGGTGGTCCTGGCAACATTTCAAAAAAATTATAGTAGGAGGCAAAGTTGGTCGAAGATTCGTAATCAGAACGCCATTTTACTATTAATGCACGTTTACTAAAATTCAGTTCTGAAAATCCAAATTTGTCTCACTTCTTATGAAAACATCCCAGTAACTTCCGTAATTTGTGACGAAGAATTATGAAATTTTCAAAATCGACAGATACATGAAAAATGCACAATTCTTCATAAAAAATTAACGGATGTTATGGGGGCGTTTCCATGAGAAGTGAAACAAATTTCTCTTTTTCTGAACTTTTTTTCGGGAACAAAGTGAAAGTAAAAGGTATATTTTGCCTCCTACAATATATTTTTTGGAAATGTTTGGTGGTACCTATCAACTATCAATTCAAATTTCACAATTCTACGTAAAAAATTAAGTTTCCGGGGTGTTTTCTTGAGGAGTGAGAATTAACTAAAAGCTACACCAGCATAGTCCATACGCAACAAAAAACACGCTTTAGAAGCTTGTGGGATAGATACTATAAAGAATTATAATACTCAAGGAAGTACCGTTCACGTCGGATTTCCTATCGTATCACAACACAAAAGTTTATTGATACAGCCCACTCTTCAAAATATCAATTTTCATGGTTGATATAGTCCATACGCAACAAAGGACATGCAGTAGAAGCTTGCGGAATAACGTAAAGAATTCTAACATTCGAAATTACAGTTTGAGGCGGATTTCCTATCACAGTGGATTACAAACATTTATTAGAACTGCCCACTCTTCAGAATATCAATTTCCATGGTTGATATGCACTCAAAAAAAAATGCAGTAGAAGCTAGTGATACACTGTAGTGTAATAAAATATGAAACTCGATGAAATAAGGCCTGTGTCAGATTTTCTGTCATATTGCCTTTCAAAAATGTAATAACGCATTTACTCTTCGAATTTTCAATATATGTATTTGATATAAGTCCATGCGCACCAAAAAATACGCAGAAGAATATCCAAAAGTACCGCTCAAGTCCGATTTTCGGTCATAGTGTACCTTTCAAAAATGTATTTACATGTACGTATTCCACGTAGTAAGAGGTTGCAGAATATTATAATAACTCAATTTAAAACCTTTTGTCATATTTTTCATCCTAAGAGCTCTTTGGCATATCACCACGGAGGAAGCTACAGCTACCTTCGTGTCATCCGAGTCCAGGATATTAAAAAAACAGACAGGGGGCTTTGTCCATCAAACCTGTTCTCCATGGTTTTTCAGTTGTCCAAGTGGAAAAAGTTAGCTATAGACCTATAATAATGTTCTGATGTAGCGACCAGTAAATAATTTTTTGCAACAATTATCAATTTTACAAAAAAAACGTGGTGTCTATTGATGGGCTGTCAACTCATTAGTGGTTATTTTTCAGGGATATAATAGTCCGGGAGCCAGGGACAGATTTCCATGACCAAGTTCCTCTCAAGCGAAAATTAGTGGAATGCATCAGAGAGTTATATTATAAAGCTTCGTGAACGTCAGCTGCGGTTCCGTGGGAGGGATGAGCGGTGGAAGCCTCCCACGCAGAAAGAAAAAGAAATGTATTCAATTTTGTTTTCCTACCTGAAAACATGTTAAACATGTTAAAATCTTGAAGAAAGAAAAAATCAGCTGACTATAGCATGGTGTATTATACGACAGCTAGTTGGTCGAACACAAAAAAATTGTACCTTCTATGATTTCCTCTCAAATAAAATTTTACCTTGTATTCGGATTGCGTCAATTTAACATGTTTCCGGGAAGGAGGACATAATTGAATATTTTTTTTTTCTTCATGCGTAGGAAGCTACTGTGCTGATCATCCCCCCCCCCCACCCCCACCAACGGAATCGCAGCTGACGTTCACGAATCTTTATAATACTAAATATCGCTTGAGCGGAAATGACTGACCAAATTTTTACCGGGCTCCTGGACTATAATATGGAAATCCAAAATCGTTGACTTTGCAATGCAGTTAAATAAGTTTATGCGTTGTGGAGGTTCAACCCCATGGATATTATTCTGACATTTTCAAATTCGATAGATTTTAATGAATTTTAAATAGTTTTGTCAAAAGTTATAGCGATACGTACACTGTGATAGATAATGCAATAGGAATTTTGTAAAGTTTGGGGATGTTTTACCCCTTGGGTTCCATTCATTCTGTTATTTTAACTCTCGATAGTTTGTATGAACAATTCTGGCACTGACCAATTCGTTAGGGAATTTTCCATAAATTTAACCCCTTGGGGATTAAAATTTTTTGGAATTTTCAACACGACAATGATTTGCAATGAGTAAGAAATTTTAGCTGTCTCAGCTTTTTGATCATCAATAATTGCGTATTATCTTAAAATACAGAATGTGTGGTGCAGTTTTACTTCAAAATTAGCCCACGCCCATTTTCTCGAAAACGGGGGCTGTAAAAAATTTGTGATTGGGACGCAAATTTGTAATAAATGTGTACAAAATTATGTGGTAGTTTTTTTTTTGAGTGTGCCATAAATAATGGTGTAGCTTTTACGGCCGTTTGCACGAATTTTAGTTAAATTCTAATTGAAATAAAATCCACAATTAAATCAAAATATCTTTGCACCACATGGTTTGATCTATAGTTATCATATTGATTTAATTATTAGTTAATAGTTAATCCTTACTTAGTCAAGCCAAATTATAAATCAAATTGGTGCAAACGGCTGTTAGTTCATGGAGTGAGACAATGTAAAAATGAAAATATTGATAATCTGTGACTGTGACCTCTAACGGCCGTTTGTACGAATTTTAGTTAAAATTAAATCCTCAATTAAATCAAAATATCTTTGCACCACATGGTTTGATCTACAGTCACCATATTAATTTAATTATTAGTTAATAGGTCCTCAATTAGTTAAGCCAAATAATAATACAAATTAGTGCAAACGGCCGTAAGACCCACCGACACCACTCACTACGTCCTTTCCGTTTTACGGTTAAAATTTGGCAAATCCTACAAACTTATAAATTAAAGCGTCACTATTCAGTCATGTATTTAATGTTACTGTTACTTGTACCTAAAGTATATATCTAACAGCCGTTTGCACGAATTTTAGTTAAAATTAAATCCACAATTAAATCAAAATATCTTTGCACCACATGGTTTGATGTATAGTTATCACGTTGATTTAACGAATTATAATTAAAATTGGTGCAAACGGCCGTAAATAATGTATCTAAGTTTAGAGTTAAACGGCCTGTGGTTCGGCAAACAGCGGTTCCCAAAAGTTGGTGAATTTTAAAAACCAAAGTTAATTTTTCGAATTTTGAATCATTTTAGTTCGTTATAAAATGGCATTATACACCCGTCATTCACGGAAATGCAAGAAGTTTTATTACACCCTGTTGTATATGATTTATAATTATAATATAAACAGCAGCATATTTTAGACAGTTATTTTTGACAGGTACAAAGATAGTAAAAATACAGGAGTGGTAGAAATCACTAACAATAGAGCAGCGTCTTTTTTCGTGAGTTGTTCTTCTTTCTGTTGAACTGCTTTTCAGATTTTCTTGTCTACAATAAAATAGCTGACAAGTTCTATAACGATATTGTCGTCCTGGATTGTTTTTATGGGTCATTGTTCTTTATTCCAAATTTAACTGAGATGAGTTATGTTCCAGTATTCAATTTTCAAAATCATTCAATAGTATTCGCGAGCATTTTACTATTGAAAGTGCTGAATAATTATTGCTTTATTTATACTTGAAAGCTTTGTCGATAAGTTGAAAAACTTCTGACATTATAGTATATTTAGACTTTGACTTATTGTAGGATTCAATGCTCTGCACAGCTCTACTATTATTATTCTAGACATAGTTAATTATGGTCACAGGTTTTTGGCTGTCTGGCTAACACAGCCAGTGAAGTAAAAAAGTTTAAAGCTTTGGGATTTGGTATGATGATTCCAGATTTCCATTACATGAAAAATGGCTAATGACCAAAGCAGTCGATGCCAGAACACCAAGGAAAAAAAAGACACAATTCTTAGATTTGACAATAGTCTTGATACATTTTTCTGATATCATCAAAGATATAAAAATTGCCATTTACTTGTTTTACTTATTTTTTTGGATCACGATTCGTTGCTTATCTCTGTCAAATTATTTTTCAACAGGATCTTCAAGCTCAGGATCGTGCCCATCGAATCGGTCAAAAGAATGAGGTTAGAGTCTTGCGGTTGATGACTGTCAATTCCGTGGAAGAACGTATCTTAGCTGCAGCCAAGTACAAACTCACTATGGACGAAAAAGTTATCCAAGCTGGTATGTTTGATCAAAAGTCCACGGGTTCTGAAAGACACCAATTTCTGCAAAGTATCCTGCACAATGACGGCAGCGACGAGGAGGAAGAAAACGAGGTGCCGGATGACGAGACTGTGAATCAGATGGTGGCTCGAAATGAAGACGAATTTCAGCTCTTCCAGAAGATGGACACGGACAGGAGAGCAGATGAAGAAAAGCTAGGCCCGCATAGAAAATATAGATTAATTCAAGAGGCGGAACTTCCCGATTGGTTGATAAAACAAGACGAAGAGGTCGAGACTTGGAACGACTTTGACGATAATGATGCTTTACTTGGCCGAGGGACGAGACAGAGGAAGGAAGTAGATTATGCTGATAGTCTGACGGAAAAGGAGTGGTTGAAAGCCATCGATGAAGACGGTGACTATGACGATGAGGAAGAAGAGGAGAAAGAGGCTAAGAAGAAGAAGGGGGGGCGGAAGAAGAGGAAGCGAGATGAATCTGATGAAGAAAGCAGTAGTACTGGTAGAAAACGTAAAACGCCACATAACCAAGCTGAAGCAAAGATGAAGAAAAAGATGAAGAAGCTTATGACTGTTGTAATAAATTATACTGATAGGTAAAGTTTATTGGTTACCTACTGATTTCTTACTCTTTGATAACATTGTCTCATTTTAGGGATGGTCGCCAGTTGAGTGACCAGTTTATTAAACTACCTCCGAAGAAAGAATACCCAGATTATTACACAATAATAAAGAAACCAATGGATATAACTAAGATTATGAATCATATTGAAGATGGAAAGGTAAGATAATGTCCAATCAACTGAATGAACATTTGTTCACTAACTAAATAACAATGTAATAAAATCTTGAAAGTTAATTTTCACCCACTTTCAATTGTCCGAATAATCTAAAATTTAACACACATATCGAGGACGGACGACAATACAACAATTTCAAAATAATAATGTAATATAAATGTAATGATTAGAATTTTTAAATTCAAGGAGTAGAAAGTAAATAATAAAAACATGTAGATTAAAAAACAAAAAAACACGCTTTTATCACGCACTAAAAATTATGAAATAATCAAATGGATTTGAATTAGTTACAATATAAGTACCTATATGCATTTTAACCTTGCCAATATTTTAACTTCATTGTAGAGAAGTATTTTTTAAGTGATACATGGTGGGTTATAGATACCTTCGGTAGTTATTAGTAAGCTTGTCACGTCTTTTATTTCCAATGGTTAATTCAAAAAGCGTGGAGCGCTTTTTTGTTGTGTGTACTTTTAATTAGTTTAATCAAAGCGCCCCATGCTTTTTGAATTATTCATTGGCTATAAAGGAAGTGACAAACTTAATAATAACTACCGAAGATATCTATCTATGTTTAAAAAAATATCTGTTTGTGTTTTCTCTACAATGAAGTTACACTATTGGCAAGGTTAGAATGCGTAGGCACTTATATCGTAACTAATACAAGTCAATTTCATTATTTTATAATTTTTAGTGGGTAATAAAAGCGTGTCTTTTAATGTTTTTTAACTATAAATTTTCATTTGAGTGTAGAATAAACATTTTATATGCCAGTTTCTGTAAGTGTTGAATTGCCAATGGAAAATAAAATTTCGGGGTTTGTTGTATTCATAATTATAAGCAATGTATGTAATGCTTTAAAGAGATCAGTGGCTGTAACTACTATCTATCTGTCCATTATGGCAGCACATTCCCTAAGGCTTACTGAGTTCCGAAGAGTTTCTTTTAGTCAGTTTTTCGTTTTTGGTTTAAACAGGTTATCTAAAAACTTTTTTATTAGATCTATGTGTTGATGATTCAGTAAGACACCAGGATTTCTCAATAGAGAACACACAACTTTTGGCTTTAAAACTACTGGCACGTTTTTCGGCAACTTTTCGTCATGTCTGGTTTCCTAGCAGCCTCAGGAACCCCCCAGTAGGATTAAAATTGTTCATAACAGCGGAAAAATTAAGATTGTCCATAAAATACAAAACACTAGGGACTTTAATTTTGTTTAGGGTTTTTTCTTTCCAAATAGCACTAAATTCAAAACTATAGAGCTGGAGCATTGTTATTGAAAGAGTTATTGTGTAATGTAGGGTTGTTTCTTTGTCAATGTACATTTGTTCCACGAAAAATTCAAATTCATCCATTTTAACCAACTGTTATGATTAAAATGTAACCCAGAAAAAAAATCGGGGGCGTCCGTTGACTTGAGCTTAAGAAGAATATTGCGGACCAAGTTTGATCAATTTTAGGATAGTTCAACACAATTTTATAATTTACCAAGGAAAGATTACATTGGACACTAGGTATTAACCATGTTACAATTTTGCAGATTTATTCATAAAATGATATTTGACACTGCTTGCAATCATATTTATTCAACAACAAAACAAACAAAATTAAATACATTAATGGGGAACACATAGAGGCATCAGATCCACATTAAAGAATAATATTGAGACTCCTCATTTTTCTTGCTGCAAACAAATCAATTATCTTCTCGTTGTCAATGTTTACGTCTCGGCCAATCCATTCAGTCTCTCCTGACCTGTGGAATTCCTCAAATAGGTTTTGAGGCGTTTCAGCGAGGAAAATTATCTCTCGGAAGTACATGTTGTTGAGACAGGTTCTTTTAGCAATACCATTTTCCATAGGTCTAACTCTCCTTTCAATCGCATTCCAAAAACTTTTTATACAGTATGAAATCGTCTTCTTTAACACTGGGCTGTTTTTCACAACAAACTAATGGAATCAAAACATATAAAGATAATAGAGTAAGTAGATTTATGCTTCTGGAATCTTGAGTGGAGTTGATCAATGAAATCATCTAGAAGTAGAATCATAATATTTAATCTAAAGTACTCTTCTGGATCTTCGGTTCCATAGTTTGCCCTGTGAATTTTTATTTTTTTACTTCTGGATTTGAGCAAAGCAAGAATACTCTTATAAATGTTGGCAAAATTTTGATTTGACATTTTTTCCAATATCATTGATATTATTTATCTATGATCAAATCAACATGTTGCAAAGTGGCAAATCACAGAGAGGCGACTGGAGTATTTTACAAAGTGGAAGTATGAATGAAAACAACATGGTCAAGCAACTCAGACTCGCTATAAATTCACAGTAATCATAGACCTTAAAAAGGAAGTCGCTCTTTGGTGAAGTTTCAAAATCTCTTTCTTCACAGTTCTTCAAGAGTTTCGAAGATAGCCTTGAAAATTTCCTTTAATCTAATTAAACCACCGATCTGTAATAAAACAATTGAACCATCATGATTCTCAACGCAAGTTTCGCACATTGCTGTAAGATTTTGCCATCTCACTTCGGGACAGGTTTTCTTTATATTTTCTTTCAAGTTTTTCGTTCTTTTTGCCGATGCTCTGAAGAAATTCCCGAGGGGGAAACATCTCGTTTAAATCTCGTACAACTCGAAATTTTGAATCATTTGAGTCAATTTCCAGTCATTAAATCTTCGCTTCAGTCATCAGTTTGAATCTTTCAGTCATCGGCTTGAGTCTTTCAGTCTTCAGTTTGAGCCTTTCAGTCATCAGTTTGAGCATTTCAGTCATCAGTTTGAGCCTTCAGTCTTTTCAATATTTTGAATCTCGTTCACATTTTAGCGAGATGTTTCCCCCTCGGAAATTCCCCACTGATTTTATAATACCGATTGTATTTCGGACATATATGGACATTATTTTGTTCCTGTCATGAAACATCAGTAGTTTCGTCAACTAATATCGAAAAACATTTAGAAGAATTTGTGGGTACAGTACCCACAAAACTGATACAAGTTCTGTGATGTAACCTCAAAGTTAAGTTATTGAATGAAAGGCCGAGAGCATTTTAATCAAAAAGGTACTAGGTTTGATTATCCATGAAATTTACCAAGCTCAGAATATTCTCTAGATCGATTAATTATTTGGCAACTAGGAAAAGTGAAATACGCATTTTTTTTATTCTGTAAAATGATATATATTTTGAAATTAGCGCCTTTTTGTAAGAAAAAACCCTAAAAAAATTAAAGTCCCTAGGGTTTTGTATTTTATGGAAAATCTCAATATTTCCATCGTTATGAACAATTTCATTCATATTACGGGGTTCCTGAGGCTGCCAGGAACCCTGATATGACGAAAAGTTGCCGAAAAACGTGCCAGTAGTTTTAAAGCCAAAAGTTGTGTAGTGGCATGACTACATCCTTATCCGAAGTCGTCCTCTATTGAATGATGGCCATCCGGATTCCTGAAAGACACAGTTGGATTGTACTCCTGTAACTCTGCAGTCGGTTTTGTGTTGAGGGGAGTGTTAAAATCCGATTGTCGTAGTTTTTGACTTAATCTAAGAATCAGTTTCTCATTCTGTTCTTTATGGGGTTCAGGTTTACTATTGATAAAATCTCAGTTGTGTGTTCTCGAGTTCCCTACTTTGGGCCCAGGAATATTCGGTTACCTGTAAGTTTGCAGAATGCTGCTCCATAAGAGATGAACAGACTAATCACTCTGAGAGTCCTTTCTGATTTTATGTATTTCATTACTACGTTCCAAAGTCTCTTAAAATCACATAATTTTCGCAATATAATATTTTGAAATCTGCAAGAATGGAAGTGATTTTTAGATGAAGACATAGTTAAGTACGTAAATCTAAGTGTACTCAAAATACCTTTCTCTGGTACCACAGACATCAAAAAAAGTAGATATCACATCATGAGATCAAAATGAAACCCTATAGGGAGCTGCCATTAATCTCCGAGTTTATGTTGGTACAACTTAAATATCAGAGCTGGTTCTGTTGAATTTTGGCCAATCCCATCACTTTCGAATTTTGATTATTATATTCATTCTTAATTCATCATCCGAAATTCATTATGTATTTTGTGTCTTCGGGTTCAACATTCTCCGAGACGAGTGAAAAAAAGAAAATTTCCTGATAGTGCCTAACCTCCCGGAAATTACTCTGTTGAAAGACGAATCATAATATCAATACATAATTATAATTAGGTGTGTACCTATTATTATAAGCATGTATTATATCAAATTTACTTCTTGAAACATAACGAAGATTCAGCTCCGAACTGTGCATCTAATCTTTTTTTAATTGCAGTCTATTACCGAAAGATGACATTACCAAGAAAAAACGGTACGGAGAAATCGCATAAATCTATTGACAGAAATGCTGAAAAATTCCAGAAAACCCATTACTAGAAGGATGATGAAGTTTAAAACTTTGTCACAAGTGATTCTGAATAGAAAGTTTTTTTTTTATCAAAGGAGGCTACTCTTGCACTGGAAGCAACCATATATCTATTAACTACGAATATTGATAACACGCCATAAGACGCAATGTAATCAAATTGAAGCCAAAAATATATATCTTACCTTTTCTCAAACTGACGCTGGGAAACTATTGCGCATGTCGAATTCTGAATCACGAGAAATGTCATCCATTTTTAAGGTTATGCTTCTTTTGACATTTTCTACAATTTCAACATTCCCATATTGAAAATGGGCTAACATTTTTCTATAATTTGGACAAATGAAGAATGAGAATTATGCAAGACGGTCAATTAAACTTCGTATCATTAAAAAAACGATTCATTGATCCATGTAACTCTATTAATAAAATGTCTTGTTTGTTACCTGCTATCAGAGTTTCATCAGTCGATTTTCTGCCATAGTCAGATTAAAACTCATTAAACTTTATGTAATATGGATTGAGTATATGTGACGGACAGTTGTTTGAAAAGGTAAGAAATCTCGTTCCACATCGGCCTCCTGAACACAAACTCGAAGTAAAACGCGGCGATCTCAAATTATTTCAGGCATGAATTTAGAAATTCAAAAAATGTATCATATTCTCAGGAATAAAACTCATATAGTGCCGCCCTCTTATAATTAGCACAATCTACACTTGCTCTCTGTAACCTTATCCAGATTATGAGGTTATGTTGGAATTTGCCGAATTAGCACCACATAAGATATGCTTCACATATCTTCGATAATTGTTGCTGCCGAATCATACACGCTAGAAAGAGATGAAAAAACATAATCACGTCTTTGAATAGGAATCTCCGGCGCAAGAGCATTAATTCAGCAGCGTCCAATTCGAAGTCGATGCTCATTTTTTTTGGCATCACATAGGATGTCCTTATTATCCATATTCGTAGTTAATAGATATATGGAAGCAACTGTCAGTGGTATTCCTGCATTCGTAAGAAGAATGATAACAAATTCTCAATCAAGAGGAAAGAAAAAAGAAAGAAACAAAAATTCCCAGCTGAAGTTTGAAGCTTTGCTATGACATTACAGTTTTAAAGTAGCAAAGCTTACAAATACCTGTGTGAGGAAAATTTTCAATCTCGCTCTTCCTGCATCTGCCACAATCTGATTGTCCAAAATTGACTTCAGTCCAGGTTATACAGAACAAAGTATTGAATCCATCAGAAACAAATCACAGGATTTCAAAAAGAGGTGTAAAAAGACTTCATTATGTGCTTTGATGTAATGTGCATAAAAAAGGAGCTCGTATGTGATCAGCATGCTAAAAAGATTAGCTCAAGTGTATCTGATGCTTTCTTTCATCGCTCAAGTCACGAAGGATTTGAGAATGTCCTGCAAACGGTAAAATTCATAAAAATTGTTTATCAACTCTTCGATATTTTGAATTCACAAAATATATTGATGCCAGAGGAATGAAAATACCCATAAAAAAGAAAACAGTATGATGTGTGGTAATTTTTGGATACATATGCTCCTACTTCTTATATATTAGAATATGTACTTTGAAGATATTTTTCTGTATATTCTGTTAAAAATAAATAGTGTCCACGTACGATTTTCGATTTTTGTCATATCAGCAAAAACATCAATTTGAATGCAATCAAGAATGAATCTAGGAACATGCAGTAATTTCTATGGTCACATATTCTACTTTCTATCTATCTATCTATCTATCTATAAACATAACGGTAACATCAAACATGCTCATTTCGTAGAAGGCCAAATCTCTAGAAAAATCGAAGTACTCATCAATTACCTTGCAAATAAATGAATAAAGAAAATAAAAACCTGTCCTGGACTCTCAAACAGCAATCAGTTTTGACACAGTTTTATGTCAAATAATGAATGCATCTCTTGTCTCGCTTCATTCCTCTTATTAGAAACGTATAGACAACTGAAAATCAGAGGTACCAACTTAAAAGTGGAAACACATGTCAGTCATGGGAGCGGGGCTATTTTGTAATCATTGGAATATCGGCCATGTTATATCTACTTATTTTATGAGGTCTGTGTCTGTTACCCTCAAGAACTCGTTGAAAGCCTTAAACTGTATATGTTCATCGGTTGGAGCATTCTTAGTTCTTGCTTCAGTGCATTTTAAGGCTCTATAAATTTCGGCAGCTTGTTAGTGAAGCTACTTTAATATTTTGAAAAATATGAGTATACTCAGAGAAATGTAATCTTTATATAGTTTTAGGTCACCCTTTATTCCACAGGTTTGTGCGAGTCTGAAAAGTTTGTATTTTTCGTGAAGATTAGATTTCGTAAGAGTAATATTGAAAAATAAAATAAACACATTTTTAAAGCAAGCTTTCATTCAATCGAATGCACTAAAAGGGAAAAAATAATTGTATTAGATGTGTGACGTAGGTTATTCTTTAACAGATTCAATAGCTTCCCGCGCAATGTTATGAGTTCGATTACAAAAATAGGTATTATTGCTAGACAAGCTTTTGAATTTGTTACTCACAGAATAACCTACTTAATACATCTAAAACATTTTTTTTTTTTAATTTTTTTAGTGCATTTGCATAAAAGCTTGTTTCATCAACATGGTGAATATTGCCAATCCATGACTTGGGGTGAAAGTGGGTAATTATGAGCACAAAAATTTTCCATCGAATTTTTAATCGAAGTATGCCTATCCGTACACCAAACTTCGTTACTATCGACATTTATTTACAAAGTTGAATTCTTTTGAATTGTGGCCAAATGTTACGTTGTTTCGTATGCATACGACATTTCATGCGGCTGCTATTATAGCATTGCACGATATGGAAGTGGGACGCTAATTTTTCAGAACTATATTTTTGTAAGGACGAATGAATTGATATATCCATATAAATTAAATAAAGTTTATTACTTGAAGGAGGGTTCTATACACCTGTGGAAAATCTGCTGTGAAAACCTTTTTACTGAAAATATCTTCGTCATGTGTGCATGGTCGTGTATTATAAGTATTCATATCTCAATGGATTATTTCTCTACATACATATGAAAGACAATCAATTTATATATTTTTGGAATCCAAGATATTGATGTTTTCTGATTTACAAATTATTGTTTCTGAATTACAAATTTCTTTTTCTGAATTTGAATTTACACATTCTGAAATTCAATTCACTATTCTGAATTTCAATTTATACATTCTGATATTCAATTTTCTTTTCTGAATTACAATTCACGCATTCTGAAATTTACTTTACTAGTATGAATTTCAATTTATACTTTCTGAAATACAAATTACCTTTCTGAATTACAATTTACGCATTCTGAAATTTAATTTACTATGCTGAATTTCAAATCATACTTTCTGAAATACAAATCACTAATCTGAATCACAATTTACGCTTTCCGAAATTAACGTTACCGTTTCTGATTTACATCTTGAAAAGGTGTAGAGTGCTATGGATACGTTCAAATCACTAATTACAGCCCTAAAATTTTGGGGACATACAACTTCACTGTTTTCGGTCAAAATGTATGTGCTAGGTAAAATTTCATTTTAAAGTTGAAATTACTAATTTTCTTTCAAATGGCAATATGGTGGCTCGTCGGGTTAGGAAAAAAGACCATTTTTCATTTGATACCGCACAGTTATAGGTTTTGAACAAAATTCCGACAAAAAACTTAAAAAACTATTTTAGATGTTTCATGTTTAAATGCATCGAGTTACCTTTGACATACACAACTAATAAAACAAAATCATAAAAGAGATCAACTTCTTATTTTATTTCGCTTCTTAAAGAGTAAATTTGGTATTTATTGTGTAATTATTTAAAGAATATATTCATGATAATATTTATGCAAGAAGATATGTTATTAGCTTTGGATTATTGATTTCGTTTGGTTATAGGTTGTTCGATGCATTCAAATTTCATTTCAATCTCTTATTTCTAATGTTCTGAAGTTTTTTTAAGGAAGTTTTTTGAAACCTATTTATGTGCAGTATCAAATTAATCGTAATAGAATGATTTTTTTCTAATCCGACGAGCCACCATGCTGCCATCTGAAAATAATTAGTAATAGAAATTTTAAAGTGAAATTTTGCATAGCAGAAACATTTTGATCAAAAACAGTAAAGTTGTATTAGGTATTCTCAAAATTTTAAGACTGGATTTAGTGATTTGAAGATATCCATGGCACTCTAGAGCTTCTAAGAATGAAGGGATACAAAGAGTAGTGAAAGAAAGAATGAGATGGAGAAAAAAGTGATTTGTTAGGGACAATTTTTTGATGTGGTATCAAATTTCAATAAATTCAAACTTCAAAATAGGAGAGATAGGTCACTTTATTGGTTGTAAAATAAAATATCGAGGTGGGCATAACATAACATTAATATAAAAGAGAAAAAAAACTATAAACTTACATTATGTTATAGAATATTATATATTATATATATCAGCAAATTGAAATTGTTAACAAAAAATATCTACACATTTACTGAATGAGAGTATGAGGAGAAAAGTATATCACATTTATTGATAGAATTATGGTCTCTCCAAAAACTCATCAATCAAGTTCATTCCTCATTTTCTTCTCTTTCAGTATACTGAGTTCATGGACTTGGAACGCGATTTTATGCTTCTCTGTCAGAATGCGCAAATATACAATGAAGAGGCTTCCATCATCCACGAGGACAGCATAGTTCTCCAATCGGTATTCACGAGTGCCAAACAGAAAATCGAAGCCAGGATGGAATCCGACGATGAGAGAGAAAGAGAAAGGGAATATAATTCAGATGGGGAACAAACACCGAGATCGAAGAGCAAGAGCAAAGTTAAACGTAAACCAGGAAGACCAAAGAGATCTGCAAAGAAATATGTGTCGGATGACGACGACGATGATTAGGCCTAAGAAAATTGCTTTCTGAAGCAAAAAAACTATGATGCTGTAGGTTGTCTGAAACAAAAAACGTTCTTCAGTTAGATTATTTGAGAATATTTTGGTTCAGTATGCACCCCTACTTTGCCAGATTCGTGATTTCAATAATATTTTTCTGAATGAATATGCCCAAGCTTTGCTTCTTAGTGTATGTATAGCATCTTTGTATTTTTGACAGACATGGCAGTATATATGTTTCTGAACTTATATGCTATGGTCTTGAGATAAATGCTACCTGACGTTTCATCTACAATTGCGGTAGACATAATCAAATGCGACGTTGCTACGGTCAAAGTGCTTGTTTTTATCTTAACTGATTTGGTGATGGTAACGTTTGGTGTTTTTTTGCTGTTGAAAGGGGAGTAGTTTCCTCCAATTTCGATTGGTTTCTCCTTCAGATGAGTCAGGATTATTTTCCATCTTCCTTGTCAAGAGCTATACTATAAACGTGAGTTATCACTGCAGCGTTATTGGCAGGGATAAAGTTGAATTATGTCAATGTCAATGGCGGTAAATGAGTTTTGAGACGTGTTTTATTAATTAATATTATTATTCTGCTGTTGAGGATATGTTGTGTAAATGTTGAAAATTTAATATGTTCATCATATACCTATAATATCATAAACGGTAAAATATGTTTTCTTCACCAATATCGGAACCAGATAAACTATCACTAGTTGCAGCTGAGGCAGAAGTTACTGTTGAACTAGGTCCAATAGTCCATAAATTTTGTTTTAAATTAAAATGATAATCGGTGTCTAACTGAAGATATGATTTGATAGAATTAGAATGAGCATTGCCAGAAATTTTTACTAGTATCAGTATCACCGACGCCTTTTTTTATCTAATGATGACCGCCGAAGCGTGACTTATTTTTAAATGTTTCGTTCCTGGCCCAACCTTTTCTGTTGATACTCGTGTCCATTTTGATAATGTTGATACCAATCGGCTAGTCTTTGTACCACTTACCATTTTTTCAGAGTTACAACATAGAAATAATTTGTCTGATTTAATTGTTGAGTTACGTTCTCCCAGAAGCAGTTTTAGCAACCAAACAGTACAAACGTTTATATTTTCCCTATTTTTGTGTAACCACTTGCTGTTTGTCAGTACCTTGAGCCGTTTTAGAGAAAATGGGATTGTATTCAATCCTTTCAGTCCACTTTCCGTCAACACCTATTTCATCTTTGTAATAATAGAATTAGTGGAAATAGTGCGAAAGGTCATTAAATATTGATTGATGTTCTCTGTATCATTGATGTAAATCAAAAACAGTAAAGGGCCCAGTACTGAGCCTTGGAGCCAACCACATTTCAAAGCTTTTACTAGTTGTTTTCAAAAGAATATCTTAGCATAAAACATGGACTGAAAAAACCAGTCGAAATAGAAGGATCAACTTCCTTTGACAAGAATAAAAGCCACAGTTGTAGACGAAACGTTTCACCTCTAACCAGCTAAACTAGAAACCAGTCATATCTTGAAAATTACCATACGTGAAAGACTTTCTCTGATGACCGTATATTGTTTTATTTCTTTCACAGAGAATAATTTAGGTAGTTACTTGATTAAAGGTCACCGGAGAAATAAATAACACCTTACTGTTATTTTTCAATTAACAGGCGGTAATGCAGATATTTTCTTCATCATTTGCATATTATTCATGAAAGTAGTTCAAATCCACATAGATTTAACGCTGAAAAACCTGTATATATTTTTGAAAATTGATTTATTTATTCCTTGTCCAGTATAAAAGTTTTTGGTTGCTTTTACAACTTCTTTGATCCAATCAATTTTAGTGTCCATCGTTATTGGAATACAGAATTTTCCTGGAGATGTGCACATTGAATCTAGAAAGAGTTAGTTGAGGAAAAACAGAAAGCAAAGTGTTACTTCTTAGTTACCATTGGGTTTTTAGAATATTCTTCATTGAGGGCACAGTTCATCGAATTTGTAATTAAATCAAATTGTTTTATTTTAGTATCAATTGAATTTGCTTTTACATTTTTTTATATACATAATTATTATTTCTCGTCATTTTATTCTAACAATTCTACATATAACAGGGATGTATGTATGATAGTTCTAAGAAATAAATTCACATTTTTGGGTAGTTTTTGTATTCTTTCTATTTTTGATGTGATATTGGAGTAAACTTACCATTTTGTTACCTTACCTTTGTTTAGCCTGTTGGGACAGATATAGTTTTTTTTTTATCAGCCATGAATCAATTATTGATATTGAATTGACTTAGGTCTCTAGTGGACTTGAAATATCACAAATATTTGTTACTGATAGTGGGACAATTCGTTATATTGCTTCGATCATATACTTTGAATATTTTTTTCTGCAGAATATCATTTTTAATATCGCCGAGCAGGTGACTGGTCCTTGGGGTTGGTAATTGAGGTGTAATAAAAATAGTCTTCATTCTATATAATTTATTTGGACTCGAAATTTCTGCCTTGGTCCGAGTGCAGCTCGTATGGAACACCGAATCGACATATCCAATCTTTTACCCAAACGACGGCGACGGTGATGGCTTTCTGGTTGGGCCATCATAAGGATGTACTTATTCCCGTGGTCATGCAGATTCTGGAAACGGGCCAGCGATGTCAATAGCGATTCTCTCAAAGGGGCTACCTACGTTGTACTCACGAACTGGGGCCTTAAATCGTATTTACACATGGCCAGGTAGCCGAGTGGTTGAAGCGACATTGTTTCAATCACTTTTGGCTGCCAGTCAAAGGTTCAAACCCTAGCGACTGCAGAACTTTTTCTGATGGCCCGAGAAAGTGCTAGGAATCGCACGTAAAAAGGTAAGACCTCGTTAATCCTTAGCTCGCACAAGTTTCGACTTCTGAGGGCTGCCGTTCGTAAGGACTACAGCTGGTTAACGGAAATAACAATTTTATCAATTTGAGGTCCATTGCTGGCGGAGCAATCAGCACAGTTTCTGCACTGGTCTTTGACGTCAGCTTGGCAATTGAGTAAAGCCGTTGTCCCACTTTTTTCAGGGTCTTTGTCACTCCCAGATGTCCTCCAGTGACCCCATCATGGATTTCTCGATGCACTTCCTGTCTTCTGTTCTTGGGTACAACTATTTGACTTCTGTCTTCCCCACTATACTCGTAATACAACACACGTTTCAGGAACCCATTGTCCAGGGTAAGGGAATTTCCATTGAGCCCAGTAGGATTTAACGGTTGGCTAATAACCTGCGATTTCCTGCCATGATGGTCTTTGATTGTTCTTCTTCAAGACAATAACTAAACCAAGATCTGGACCTTTCTCTTACAGCCGTATGCATAGTCAATTCCAGCAACTCGCCAGAGTTTCGCCGTTTGCTATAAGGATTAAAATGCACAGTCGAGCTCCAAAAAAGTGACAACTACTGATAAGTCACATTTTGGCAAAACGCTGGCGATTTACCACTTTTTTGGAGCTCGACTGTGCATTATAGTTCTTGTGTAGCGAGCGGCGAAACTCTGGCGAGTCGCTGGAATTGACTATGCATACGGCTGTAATAAGTCTTTCTTGATCTTGTTGACATTCCAGTCATCGTCTACTGCCGTGGTTCCACTAAGTCTCTCTAGAAAAACGTAATAGGCTTCGGATTTATCACAGTGTTTACAAAATCTCGCAAATTTTATGTTAACGATATTTATATCAAAATACCTACCCGAGCGTCCACAAAGTTATTATTCATAATTAAATCTTTGGGCAGAAATTAGGACTGGGTAGGTTTGACAAACCCGCCCGAAATGTGTATGGCGGACGAAAGGAAGCTGGATATGTAGAAGCTGTTATAAAGGCTGTAAGTTTTGCTATAACTAAAATCAAAGAAGGCATCCTGCCATTGGCATGATGAAATTACAAAAATATATAGAAAAATAAAATCGACAATGTCTTAGTACCCTTTCTCATCTCCAAATATTCCACCAAGTACTAAATATGAGGCAAAAACATTTGACATAAACGACTAGATAATTCCCTGGATAGTCCTACGATGGACATTGAACTACATCTGACAGATATTTGTGCAACTTTCTTCCAAGAAGACTCAATTGCAGGTACTTATGGAAATCAAATACTTTGTTTGGCTGGGGATGATCAACTGCAGACATGTTCCAGAGTTCTTGCCTCTCGTCAGTACAAGGGTAGGTAGGACAACCTTGGAGTCTTCCTGTACCTGCCCATCGAATAACGATCAATTGTTCAACTAATATATTCTCACAATAAGTCAGTCGCAGCGCCACCCGCGAGGCAAATAAAGAAGCACTCCTCGAAAGCAGACTCCAGGGGGGCTATTCTCGAATCATTCGACTTCCAATTCGTAAACGAATGAAAGAGACAAATATACATTTCATGTGTATTAGTGGGAAACAGTAAATCGAATTCCCATACTAGGCCAATCAACAGGGCTATCAACCTCAACTTAAATTGCTCCGCCGATAATTTTTTTTGAATGGACCTTTCCAAGAGATATGAGGTAACACTGAAATTAGAAAGTAAATACTCTAATATCACTCGGGATTTTTTATTTATTTTTTCTGACCACTAGTTTATCTATAATCGGAAGAAAACTGGTTTCGTGACGTCACGTTCATCAAAACTAAACTTGGCAACGTTGTTGAAGTTGTGCATGAAATTCTCATTAAAATATAATGTGTTGTATGACAGTTGTCATTTGATACCAGATGGGTTCTTTTGTCTGTTTAGCAGTGCGTTCAATAAGAATAGTTTGTCTCTGTCTAACTCATTTGCCTACCCATTTGATACAAGTGGAGCAGTTCCATCATCCAAACTTCAACGAACACTACCTTGATTTATTTTTTGAGGTTAATGAGGTTTTCTAAGTTTTGAGAGCTTTTGATGTTTGTGTTCTAAAATTTGTTACTAATTCCTGTATCTCCAGTACCTGTATCCCTGCAATAACAGAACATGTCGAAAAGGTGCTTTGTACCCGGTTGACTGAACACCAGTGCAAATTCCAATAAACAATTTTTTTATGCACCTAAAGATGAAGCGCGTCGGAAAATGTGGTTCATCGAAACAGTGCATAAACCTTTTGTGAAAAGCGGAAATATATGTTTTTGTGAAGAACATTTCCAAGTGAGTACTTTACGTTATGTTATTATTGTATGCAAAGTAGAGTTCAAGGAAAGATTTAAAATATTAGTCATTGCAAAAACGACCTTGAACTATCAAAATGAATGTTGATTGTTGAATGTAAATAAAATAAACATTAACCTAACATCTCCATATAACTTTTGACAATTGAGAACTGTCATTACGATTTGCTGTGTTGTCAATGCTCATTCTTCATCAAAAGGATGGTTCGTTCAGAAAATTTGGAAGTTACAAATACAACAAAAAATAGCTAATATGTGGATTTATATCTATGAGTTGATCAATAAGTGACAATGTATTGATTATTTCTCAACGGCTTATATCATGCTAGAAGTTATATTTTTTAGGAGAACGGTATTGCATGTTTCGGAACGTGGATTATGGTGGGAGGTATTTCCGATGAACGTGACGTCAGCGGCACACTTTCAAATGTGATATTTTTTTAAAATGAAAGAAAAATAATGGAACTTTTTGTTAAATGGACTTTTCAGACTACCAACTATCGATTTAAACGAGTTTTGTCATTTATTTTCCGTAAATGTAAAGGTCCATTGTAGATCACAGTTTGCACATAACTTCTGAGAAAAAACGCGTTGAAATTAATTTTTGAGGTTATTTCGAAGTATCTCAAAAAATGTACTTTAAATCAAAAAAATAACTTGATATTTAGAAAGAGCACAAATTTTTACAAAAAAACTGTTCCTACCAAAATTTTGAGAAATCTCACGGTATCCTTGAAAAAAATTGTTGAAGTTATATGCTTTCGCTATGGGGCAGGTGTTGCGCCGGCTCCCGCCAACTTGCATTTTTTCAACCAGCGCGTGAAGTAAAGTTCTATAACTCCTCACATAAATGTTCAATTCGGATAAATCTTACGTCATTTTGAAGATAAAGATCGCAGCTTTGTATTCTGATATTATTTATATTTATACGCGCAGTTGCCAGCTACAAAATTGCAATTGAAAATTTTATAATATTAAAGTTCCTGACTTCGTGAAATAATGTCTTATCACTTGTAGCAAGTAAAATGTACCTTTGAGGAATACTTCATTGTAAAATTGCATAACGTTTAACCGCTCCAAATAATGTTGGTTTTAAATAAGAGTGTTTTCAATTCTTCGCATATTTTAGGTTACAAAATCTTGAGGGAGTTTATAAATTCAAATGCTAATAACTCAGAGGTAAAAGCACGTATCAACATGAATGAAAATTCAGTTTGCTGAAAACACCCTGCTCTTATTGAAAATATTCATACAAATTTGGTTACTTGTACCAATTTTAAATGCAATCCAGTCAATCTTTTAAGTACTTAAAATAGAGGTTACTCGGCATTCGATTTCATTATTGTTCTATGGAAAGAAAAATAAAATCAGTCCTTGATGGAATATGGGGATTCGAGACCGAGGAAGACAGTGCACCAAAGGAAACTGTCCCGAAGTGTACCTGCTTTAAACTCATTGAGATTCTAAAACTTGAAAAATATCGGCTTGGGACCTTGTCAATGCGGCAGCTAGCGCGCCGCTGTATTGCATACAGCGGCGCGGTTCTGTCGGTGCACAGTGGGCAGCAGTCAACGTTGCTTTTGTAAACGTTAGATAATATAAAAGTTCCTGTGCAGAAAACACGGGATACTCTTACATCTCTTAGTGCTTTGTCACTATTATTAATTGAAAATGGTGAGTTTATTTTTGAAATATTTGTTTCATGTTCAACTCAGCTCTGTTTCAAAATACCGCAATGTCAGAAATGACTTACATTTCCAAAATTCCAAAGGTCCACCTGGGAATTCAGGAGAAAATGCCAGTTTGTTATTAACATTTTATTGAATGGAACTTGCTTAAAATGCATAAATGCTTACATACGCTCATTCAAAAATTTACCTGCAGAATATAAATGTTTGCCTAGTTGACCAAGTTTTTTCTATTCAATGGAAAGTGCCCAGTGTTAGTGTTGTTTCATAACTTGGCCATGATGTTACACAAAATTTTCAAATTTTTAAAGGTCCAAGTAGGAATTTAGGGGAAACTACCAATTTGATATTGACATTTTTGTGAATCAAACGTACTCAACACTCCCATAAGTGTACCCGCTTTGATTTTTATGTGCCATATTACAAAATTTTACTTCAAGAATATGAAGCTTTTGTATGATTAAGCAAGTTTTCTCAAGTTTTCTTCTGAATTGCGTAGTATATGGCTAACATTCTACACCAACATTACATAATTTCTCTATTGATGATGTATTCCTTAAAGGATGCCATTTGGCATAGTACCAGTAGCACCTCTGCTGAAGAGGGACCCTCGACAATGGATGACGATCATCAGGAACCTCCTGCCTCTCGTTTCTAATAATTTATACCTATTATTTTTACAAATTTTCGCTAAGGTTCATTACTCAGAACTGACAATTTCACATATTCATAGAAAATACCCCAGAAAAACACGATTTAGGGAAGGGGTTGATACCCCGGGAGGGGGTTTAATTGTTGAAAATAATTCGCCCCTATTATTAATACCGATGTTCACTCATATTTATTGCCCAGAGCTGAAATGTCAAGAAAAAACCTTCCAGAAAAAAGTTTTTACGATTTTGGGGGGGTTGCACCCGCCCAGTGGGTGATAACTTTATTGCTAATTATTCAACCCTCCGTGACGACCGAACTGCAAAAAATAAATTCTGTTTATTGGCCTATAAGTACAATCTCAAGAATAGGACCCCAGAATGTGTAATTCCGAGAATTCGAACAAAGTTCGAAAAGTTTTGGTGAGAGTACAATTAAATAATATAGGTAAATAAAATCAACAATGTTTTTTTGATTTTTTCCACCAAATGGAAAATACGAGGCATACATCTGTCAAAAAACAAATACTTCCCTGACGGACATTGAACTACCGTACCGACCAATGACATATTACCGTTAGACTCCGTTATTTACATCTCTAGCTGCGGTCCACACAGAGTCACATTCTAAGCATAATTTTTACTGCCGCTTATTTCGCGGATATTATCTGCTTATATACATTTTATAAAAGCAGATAATTCAGCAGAAACTCAGCCTTGCCGACTTTTGGGTGGCAACTATTTTCCGCGAAACAAGCTGCTATTAAAATTGTGCTTAGAATATGAACGCTGCTCGAAATGTAAATAACGAAGTCTATCCGTAATATGTCAGGTACCGACCTACCCTTGCACTGACGACATACCCAGCCAAACGAAAGAGAATCTATTGTTTTTGATTACAATAAGCACTTACAGTTCGGTCCTCTTGGAGTGACACGTTGCACAAATACCTGTCATATGTATAGTTCAATGTCCGTGCAGGTATTAGCCAGGGAAGTAGAGTTGTTTTCTGTCAGATTTTGCCTATTTTCCACTTGGTAATAATATTTTTAGAGAAAGGGTACTACGATACATCATCGATTTTATTCACATCATCTCTGGCAAAACCTAGGGAAATTTGGTCGAATTCTCGTAAATACTAAATGTTACGTTATTTTATTTAACCCAAAATTCAGATTCGCTTGAGGACGAGCATTAAAATATACGTCGCCAAACAGGCCAAAGAGCACTCCATAATAGATTCCATTTAGTTACTAAGAAACATTTCCCAGTCAGTGAAAAGGCAACTGAGGGATAGTTAAGATGATCATTTCTGGAGAACGTGACGTCTCGGATTTCAAAATACACCAAGCAGGCAAGTTGCGGATATTTTTAATGCCAGACATCCTAATAGCAATGTCAATAATATTTAGGGAACACGTTTTTTAAACAAAGAGACATGCAGTATTGACAACCATTTCGAAAAACTTCAGACAGCAGCAGAAGTATCTGTACATATACAGTGACCGCCAAAAAGTATTTACCATATAGGAAAAAAGTTTATTCTTAGACTAGTGGAAAAATATTTCTGGGAAAAAGTTTGTGCATGTCCGATAACCTAAAAATCAATTTTGACACATATCACGTGACCACTAGTATGGCGGCAAATTCGAAAAAAAATACCAAGAAGATACCAAAACTGTTAAATACGAACCAATGTAACAGCGAGGGTTCTGGCAAAAACCATATTTTTCAATTTAGTGCCATATGGTGCGGAGAAAATGAAAGACTTTTGTCATAGTCAACAAAATACAAATTTTCCACTATAGTCAAGTCATTCAGAAAAAAAAACTTTGATTTTTGTGTAGAGATCGAAAAATAATTAAAAAAATTGCAATTTCAAATTTTTTCGATTCATTGCTTAAAACTCTGTATGTGAGTATAGAATTGAATTCCAAGCAACTTCTTCAATTAACTTTTTTCGATATTTCGACATCTTACCCCACTTTTGGCCTTTTCATGGTGTTTTTTCCAATTTGCCGCCGTATTTGGAGGTGCGAGCAATGGAAGCGTGGTGATGTTCGAGCCCAAGCTTCATGATGAGAAAATTGGACGAGGGATTGTACTAGGCAAGACTTTGTTGCGTGCTGATAAATTTAGGCTAGTAAGGGTAATGAATGTCAATTATTACCCAGTGACCTTGAAGAAATGAACTGTTTTGGGGCATTGCTCGTAAATTTCCTCTGTGATCAGGAGTGTACACGGTACTGTTGGTCAAGACAACAACCTGACAGCGGAACTGGAAAAATTGGTTACCATCTCTTTCTAGGGCATTGAACCAGCTCAACAGCCCAGATTGAGAGAATAAGTCAAGAAGTACCAAGACATCTTCGATACCGGACAAGGAAAAAAGGGGGTCGAACGAATGTAGTTCAGCATAAAATTGATACTGGGGATGCCCGACCGATCCGACAATCAGCTAGAAGACTCCCTCTTGCCAAGAAGGTAGAGGCTTACATGGTCCATGGTCCTCTCCAATCGTGCTGGCGAAGAAGAAAGACGGATCAACACGGTTTTGCGTAGACTATCGTCAACTGAACAACGTGACGAAGAACAGTTACCCTCTTCCGAGAATAGATGACACATTGGCTAGCTCCACGATTTTCTCGACCCTTGCGCTAAAGAATGGATACTGGCAGCTAGAACTAGTTCCAGAAGATAGGGAAAAGACAGCCTTCACCATCGGCTCAGGACTATGGCATTTCACTGTTATGCCATTCTGGCTTTGTAATGCTCCAGCCATATTCGAGAGATTAATGGAGATTTCATGGAGGACGTGTCTGGTACATCTCGACGACATTATTGTAGTTGGCAAATCGTTCGAAGACCACGTAAAAAATCTGGAGGAGGTATTCCTGCGACTGAGAAACTCTGGATTGAAGCTGAGCCCCAAGAAATGCCACCTGTTCCAAAAAGAAGTACGTTATACCTTGGCCATGTTGTTTCTGGACACGGAGTAACAGTGGATGACTAGAAGATCAAAGCAGTGAAGGAGTGGCCTATTCCGAAAGACATACACACCAACTACGTAGTTTCCTTGGTTTGCACATACTGTCGCCGATATGTGCTGGGGTTCGCCAACATCGCTAAACCACTGACCAGGCTCACGGAAGGACAAACAAGTTCCAATGGTCTGAAGAATGCCAAGACTCGTTCAGGAACCTGAAGGGGGCAATGATAAACGCACCGATTCTAAGCTATCCCCTTCCGAGTGGAAAATTCATTTTGGACACGGACGCCAGCAACGTGGGACTTGGAGCTGTCTTGTCCCAGATCCAGGATGGGCAAGAGAAGGTCATCGGATACTTCAGTAAAACTCTCAGTAAACCGGAGCGTAACTACTGTGTCACCCGACGAGAACTGTTGGCTGTTGTCAAAGGAGTAGAACACTTTTATAAATACGTTCACTGGAGAAGATTCCTGCTAAGGACCGACCACGCAGCCCCTAAATGACTTCTACAGTTCAAAAACCCCGAGGGCCAAGTAGCACGTTGGATCGAAAGACTCCAAGAATTCGACTTCGAGATCGAACATCGAGCAGGGAGTGGCCACAAGAACGCAGATGCCCTGTCAAGGAGACCATGCCCAGACGACTGCTCACACTGCCGACGAGCAGGAGAGACGGAAGCAGCGATTTGTAGAACCACGGCAGTTGACAACAACTGGAATGACAACGAGGTCCAGAAAGACCAAGAAAGAGATCCAGATCTCCCATTGGAGCTGCACTCGGACCAAGGCAGATATTTCAAATCCAACCTGTTCCAAGAAATGTGCCAACTGCTGAACATTTGCAAGACGAGAACCACAGCTCTACATCCACAGTCCGATGGACTGGTTGAGCGGATGAACAGGACTATCAATCGCCACTTGTCCAAGGTAGTCTCTGAGCATCAAAGAGACTGGGACCAGTATCTCCATTTGTTCCTGATGGCCTACCGTTCCGCGGTACACGAGTCGACCGACCAAACCCCTGCAAGTATCATAATGGGCCGAGAGCTACGACTTCCCTGTGACCTAAAGTTTGGGACGCCACCAGGACAGGATACCGCGGGAGATGACTACATCAGCAAACTCCGGCAGCGAATAGAGGACATCCACGAACGAGTACGTTTGAACATCCAGAGTGCTAGCGACCGAATGAAAGCGACTTATGACATCAATGCCGATGCTGGAGGATTTTAGGTTGGTGACCTAGTTTGGCTGTACAACTCAAAGCGTCGCCGGGGCCTGTCACCGAGATTACGGAATTCATAGGAAGGTCCGTACAAGATCGTCAAGAGGAAAAACGACCTGCTTTACCGAAGCCACAAGCCACCCAGAGGTAAACCCAGGGTCGTTCATTTCAACAGGTTGGCCCTTACGCTGGAAACCATGACCAAGTTCGCACCCTCAGACCACCAGAGGATGCGATGACGTTCCAGAAATTCATGTCCTTATACTCAAATGGACAGAAAGTGTCACACGTGGTAACTCGAGAGGACCCACGGGACCTTTTCAAAGTGCCAGTCGATTACGCTCTAGCACACTGCGTCGCAGAAGATCTTCGAATGTCCAGAGGCATAGCTGTGGTGTTCTCCAAGAAATTTGGCCAACTCCAAACACTACGGAAACAGCATCCAGGAATTGGAGGTGTGCTATAGCTGAAGAAGGGCCATAGAAACATCTACTATCCGGTGACCAAGAAGCATTCTCAAGATAAACCGTCCTATGAAGATGTCTGGAGGAGCCTCACCCAACTGAGAGATACGATGGTGGACCAGAATCTGGTGGACTTGGCAATCCCAAAATTATCCTGTGGTATTGATAGGCTTGATTGGAGAGTTATAAGAAGTATGTAGGAGACGATATTCCGATCCAACAGCATCCAGATTTTGGTTTGCTGTTTTCCTATTCCACGACCTAACATGAAGGCTGTGGAGTGTTATTTCCATCGAACTTCACGATGCAGATATGGGGAATCCTGCAAATATCGACACACTCCAAGGATGACATTTCGGGACGAAATATCTCTAAGAAGGGGGCAATGTGGCGAAGCTGCGGGCGATGCCGGATCTGAACGCTCACGTAGACAGCGCCTGACCGCGAATGACTTTCGATGCGCTATGCACCGAGAAGAGTCTGGACGATTGGAAGGCTTGCCCGAAAATTCAAGAGCATTCGGAGAAGTGAACGGTGAGAATAAAAAGAACCACGCAGCTGAGTTGAGACAGTCAGTAAGTGAAGCGGAAGTCGAACATAATAGTCCAGTGATTGTGATATAAATTAGAGTAGGTATTGTGTTGAAGTTATTAAGGAATTGTATTTCGTAAAATAAATTATTTTAGAGTGAATTTGTTTAAATATACTACAATTACGGAGTAGATTTGGCGTAATGTTGGCACAAAGTTGGATAATTTTGCCTCTTAATTCATCAAGATTTGTTGCTCTCTGAAATGCATGTCGATACGCGGATTCATTCAGTTACCCTCAAAGAAATAATTCATTTAAATCTGGTGATCTCGGAGGCCACACGATCGTACCACGTGTAGATATTAGGCGATCAGCACTGGTCGTGCATTGTGACTCGAACAACCATCCTGTTCAAACCAAATGTCCCCAAAATTAATAGGAAGTAGTTGAATTGTCGAAATAATTTGATTTCGACATGAAAAACACATTTTTCAGAGTACTGTACCACATAAAATTGACGGCATATTAAAATATGTTTAATCAAAAAGTACCCCCTTTTTCACGACATTTTAATTCATCTGTGCACATAATAAGATTGTGGCGAAGCTGCGGGCGATGCCGGGCCTGAACGCTCACGCAGGCCGCATATGATCTTCGAGAAGACTCTGGACGATTCGAGGGCTTACGCGAAATTTCCACGAAATGAACAGTAAATATAAAAGAAGAACCAGGCAGCAGAGGGAGACAGTCAGACAGTTAGTGAAGTGAAAGTCAAATATAAATAGAATGATTGTTATATAAATTAGAGTATTGTGAATCATTGTATTTTCGTTAAATAAATTATTTTAGAGTGAATTAGACTATAAATACACAACATTATATATGACTTGTGGTGTATAAAATCACCCCCTGAAAATTTGCCTGGGCTTGTGGTCTAATATTGTCAAGTCAAGTATTCCCTCTGATCTGAGATGATGTGTAGATGGTAGGGAGTATCACCATTGCAGTTGTACACCGTGGTGGTCGTGATGGTAGAGCATTCGGGCGTGGGTTCAATTCCTAGCTGGTCAACGGTCTCGTGCATGGCACCACACATTAATAAGCAAGGGCAACGTCTTCCCTAGCTTGTACAAGTCTCTCGAACACTTCCGTGGGTTGTCGTAGGGGTGCAGCCGGTTGACGGAAAGAACAAAAGAACATTCAATTTCAACATTATCTTTCAATCAATGAAACTTTGTCTGTAAGTTTTTATAACTTTCGACAATAAAGTATATTTTGACTTGACTATCTCTGTGTACAAGGTATATAACAACCCCGAATCTGATGCAGTTAGATATTTTGCTTGTCATATTGCATCGGTTGAATCAAGTGGAAAAGAAGCGTCCAATTTAAAAATATCCAGACAAATATAATTATGTACATTTTTACCATTTCAGTATTTATTTTATTACCAAGAACATTTGTGAACCCGAAATGTCCAAAAATAAAGTATGCATATTGTATTTTAAGGATTTACGTGCATATTTCTATTGGGACAAGTCCAAACGACAAAGATTCCACGTTCCATGCCAATACTTTCAACCAAAGAATATCAAAAATAGAAATGCAAAATTTCCTGGACGTAAAATATAATAAGTAAGTACGTGGTTATTTATAACAGTTTTAAATATCTAAAATAATGTAAATGATATAAAAATCGCAGTAAAATAAATCTCACTTAAGACCCATATCCTTGAACTCCTCTTCATATTCATTGAAAGAAGCCTCGCGAATATGGGTTTCACCATAAGAATCGAAGAACTTTGTGTCTCCTTGGGTTTCCAAAGTTGGCACAAATGTTGGTTTCACTTTTCTATTGAGAATGGCTTCAAAATCCACACCTTTGAACCATTCGTGACATTTAATGTCCTTGGAGCCATCTTTCAAGCCACCAAACCTGAACAAAATTACATAATGATATGGAGGTTCACGTGAAGTACTAAAAACATTCAACTAATAAAAGTATATTTTGCACTCAACTCTCAATCAACAATGTCAAATAACCCTACTTAGCCGTACAGAAGCAATATAAAATATACAGGGTGTTACAAAATTCAATATATTTCAAAGGCGTATTCTTGGGGTTAAAATAAGACTTTTTTTCCAGAAACATGTGTCCTGTAATTCACCCCCTTCAAACTAAGGACATCGCAAGTTGCGCGGAGAAAATCTTAAATTAACCGTTTAACAAACGTCAAACTTACAAGTAAAACAAAGTAAAAAGTCGTATTATTTTAGTTTGTTCCTTTCTTTTAATGCGATTTTCTCGAAACGGTAAGCTGATTCATACGAATGCAAGAGGCTAAAATTGTTTTTTCACGGCCAACTTAATGGTGATGTATAAATTCAATTTTTGTTGGCAGAAATAGAAAATTTCGGCCACAAAATCTGTAGGCAACCCTCATTCGCCCCCTTGAATCAGTGTAACCTTATTTTTAAAGCAAGAAATGAATAGAGCGTCCAGAAAACCAAGGGCTTGTGAATTTTCCAAACATTTAATGCATAATAATTGTAGCCACTATTCAAAATTGAATTTTAGAACACCTACTTAAGAAATAGAAAACTCCAATTTTGCATCAGGAATACGCCCTGTGGAAACCCTGTATACAGATCAACTCTCATTTGAAAACGGGAAAGTAGAAGACATTGTGATTGCCCGAAAGATGGCGCGGGGAGCACATCAATTTAAAATTTTCGAATAGTATGGGGGGTCGAGTGTCTTTAATCTCATTTCGAAATTTCCAAGTTGATGTGCCCCCATCACTGCCATCTGCCGAGTAGTTGCAACGTATATCTTCTCTCAAAAAATTAGTATCGGTACCTACTATCATTCAAAATATTTTTGTCCCATTGTTCCACATCAAACCGTTCGAATTTATCGAGGTAAGGCATTCGGATCTGCACTAATACTTGATATTTCGAGTGCACATTCTGAAAAAAATATTAACGAAATCCGAAAAGCGGTAGATGGTTGAAAACAGAATTGAATTCTGTTAGAATTGATATGCCCTATTGAGCAACCACAATGTCTTTTATTTCCAAAACCAGTATCAATGAAACCATGTGTTACTCGACCTCGCCCCATTCCATTTGAAATTTTTTAATTGATGTGCCCCCTCTGCGACCTCTGAAGAGCAATCACTATGTCTCTTATTTCAAAAAGTGGTGATGGGTGAGACCATTTAAAACGGGTTTTGTTCCATGTTTGTACGTCGAACCGTTCAAGGGTTAAGGGGGGGGGCAGGCTTTAAAAAGCCGCACTGTATATTCATATTAAAAAATAAAACAAATTTTTAATAGCAGAGTTCGAAACTTATATTGCTAAACAAAAGATGGAAGCAGTGAATTTTATTCGAATCATCAGTGAGGCTTACTGCACTGCAAGGGAGTATGGCTATATTACTTTTATTATTATTTTTTAGTAGAATTTGAAAGTGTCACGAACCCAGAGGTGTAATCAAATTTTATTTTGATATTGAAGTTCATACCTTACGAAAAAAAAATCGTTCAAATAAAAAAATCACGGTGGTGCCCCGCTTTCAAATGAGTCACTCTTTAGAAGCGGATATAAAAAATATAACATAATAAAAGTTAAGAGAATAGTTCTAACAATCGAAATTGAAGATATTGCTCAAAATACAACACACTTCAAAATGCAACGTGGTGAAAGAAATTGTAATAAATAAATGATATTCATTCAAAAAGTAGACAATTATCTTTTTCCAATTTATATCTTAACTATTTGATCAAGTGATCAAATTCAGTAAAGAATTATATATATTTTTATTTTATCGGATATTGAATTGTAATTTACTGAATATCATTATGACAAACTGATTTGTTGAATTTAATCTCAAATTACAATAGCAGCCAACAATTTTGTCTGTCTGGTATTATGGCTGTGAATCTGTTCATTTTTTTTCATTGAGTTGATGAAACAACAAATTTTCAGGTTATAGAGTCCAGATCTACACCTTTTTCAATTGTAATTCAGAAAGTATAACATGTATTTCAGAAAGTATAATTTGTAATTCAGACTAGTAAATTGTATTTCAGAAACCGTAACATGTAATTCAGATTAGTAAGATGTATTTCAGATTGAGTAACTTGTAATTCAGATTAGTGAATTGTTAATCAGAAAGTGTGACATGTAATTCAGAAAGCGTGAGTTGTAATTCAGAAAGTGTCAACTGTAATTCAGAAACCAAGAACAACCCGTATTAGACCGAGAGCTGACTACGGAGAAATACGGGTGACTCGGTGCAAAGTGAAATTTAGCATTTATAGGTTCGGGTGTCACCAACGTAGCGTGAGACGGGCCGCCAGAAGGCACCCCGGAAGAATAACGCGAGGGTAGAGGGTTAAATATGCATTTTTTACGTAAAATAAGTCATAAGGTGCAAGGCTGGAAATTGGCAGAATAATCGGATGTTATACAAATAAGGGGAGAAAAAATTGCCAGAAGACTAGGTGGAAGATAAAGGCCCGCCAGAAGGCGCTAATGTCGTGAAATTTTTTACAAACTTTTCGATATCTCGTTTAATTTTTAGATTTTGATGCTTTTATAAAAAAAGTTTCCAAGTCCCGTTTTTTTTTCGATTTTATTTTTTTCCCGCTCTGTTAACCAATTCTAAAAACTGAAATTTGAAGAGTAGGTATTTGCTGCAAAAAAAATTTGGATTTTTTCAATAGTTTGGGAGATCTATCGATTCCCCGGTTTTTTTGGATTATTTCACGGTACATTGATTTTATGGAAAAAATTCATTTACATTTTTTGTAGATTTTCTGAAGGCAATCAAAAAAGAATTGTTTATAAATTTGGAAAATTTTGAGCGTTTCCGAGAAATTTCTAATTTTAAAAAATTTCAATTTTTTTATTCTTATTTTCAAGTTTCCTCAGTTTTCCAATCATTTTTTCGGAAACTTTCAAGTGACATGATTTGTTTGCATTTTCCAGCACTATCCATTGCACTATTAAATATTCCATTTCAGTCGTCGGTACGGTTTTTATTCGTGTTTCTTTCTTTTCGGAAAATTGCCGGGGAAATCGTTATGCAATTTCCGATCCTTCTCAAAATCTATACAGACCCTCATTGCATATTGACGCATATCTCAAAAAATCAATCAAGTCAAACAAACAAAACCCTGAACCTTTCTCATGGAATTTATGAAAAACTAATGAACACCACGGGTGTGAAAGCAGCAACGGTTTTTCCAGCAACGATTTTTTTTTCTTTTATTTTTCGATTCAAGTATAACCGTTACTCCAGGTTTTTCGACGGAAATTATCTATTGTGAACCTGCTGAATATTTTCCATGGGGTTAAATAATTTGTGAATCAAAAACTTCCCCTCCACACCCCTCTAAATTAGAAAAATCTTGAAACAGTTGAATTACCCGTTGCTCGAGGTATTTTGACGGAAATGCATTATTCTACAGTTACTGATCACGCTCTGTAGGGTGAAATAATTTGTGAATCAAAAACTACCCCTCAACAACCCTTTGAAGTTGAAATATCCTGAAACAGTTTATAAACTCGTTGCTCGATGTTTTTTGGCGGAAATGCATTATTCTACAGCTACTGTACACGTTCTATGGGGTAAAATAATTTGTGAATCAAAAACCACCCTCAACAACCCTCCGAAGTGGAAAATTCCTCAAACAGTTTAAAAACCCGTTGCTCGATTTTTTTTGACAAAAATGAATTATTCTACAGCTACTGAACACGCTCCATCGCGTGAAATAATTTGTGAATCAGAAACTACCCTCAACAACCCTCCGAAGTGGAAAAATCCTCAAACGGGAAGTCGAATTTTCTGATCAAACAGTAAAGGAGAAGTGAAATGCAACATTTTGACAAAATCTGTTAGTGCTCCGACGACGACTTCACTCATAAGTCGAATTTTTAAGATAAGTGCTAAATGCACCACCTGGCTCTCCCGATAGTAGGGTTGAAAAATCCACCACGGGATCCCAACAGAGGTCAACAATTCTCTAACGGAATCAATTTGAAATGAATACTCAAAATTTTAGGGTTGAAAATTTCAACCCTGAATCCCAATATTCAGTACTTTACGAAAATTGCATATTCAAAATATCCAACCCTAGTCCAAAAGCGAAATTATTTTATTACAATACCTTAATTTGCCGGAAATCATTTTACGCTACAACCGCATTATTCACCCACACACTTTCGACCCTGTCGTCAGTAAAGTTATGCAAAAGGTCTACATACTCTATTTTGTAGATATTTGTTATTATTTATCATAATAGCCCCCTTTTGGTGTCTCCGGGGTGTCCCTGAGATTTCGGCTGCTATCTTTGGCCGCTCTTTTCACACCGGTCAGATCTTTGATGGTTTCTGAATTACAATTGACGCTTTCTGAATAACAATTCACTAATCTGAAATTCAAGTTACACTTTCTGAATTACAACTTGCTAATCTGAATTACATGTTACGGTTTCTGAAATACAATTTACTAATCTGAATTACATGTTACGGTTTCTGAAATACAATTAACAATTCTGAATTACAAGTTACGTTTTCTGAATTACATTTTACTAATCTGAATTACAAGTTACACTTTCTGAATTACATATGAAAAAGGTGTAGAATACTATTTGGTTTCTATAAATTCGTAGTTGGTTCTATATAATTTAATTGAAAAAAGACATTTTGTTTTTTTTTGTAGTTTGTTGAAAGGATTTAAAAGGCAATTTTTTAAAGAAACTTCAAGAATATGTTTATTTTGAAAAGAATACCAATCATTGGGATTATTTTAGTTTTTATTTCAATAATGTTTGTTTATTCCATGATAGTCTTTCATCGATATACAGGGCGGAGAAATAGTGCGTCAGAGTGCGATTGCTATGATAGATAGAAAGCTGATTAAGAAAAACAGAGTAAACTAGAGTAAACAGAGCCGAATATACAAGGAAAACCGAGAGAAATCTACAGGGTTTTGAGTGCTTATTTTAAGATGGAGTATCATGAATGGCGGTCGGCTTGCGGACAATGGTGGTCTACGAACCTATGCTGTATGCAATCACGTCCAAAAGACTTTTGAGTAATTAATAATAATAATAATAAGGAACTTCATTGAACTGAAATAAATTCAATCCAACTGGCTATTGACCGAAGTCCTTCTGCCTGAGTAATTAATAATCAATTTTTTATTAAAACTTTGACACTCTGTCACTTGAAAACAAAGCAAGTTAGGACATACGTTTATATGAACTTTTCTCATAAAATATGACAAGGAATCAACCTGAAATTAATGACATCATTTAGTATACACCCTGTATACTGCAGACCATTCCCCACTTTTAATTCTATTTATACCAGATTTTTTCTTCTATCTCGTTTGGGTTTTGCATTGAATAGAATTCTGCCTAAATAATTATTAATTATGAAAGATGTTGTTACTTTGTACTTAAAAAATAATTTTGAATGTTTTCTGAAAGTTTACCTGAGTAATTAATGCTAATAATAATATCTTTATTTTCCTTTTTTGACAAAGTTATCAAATTTGTATAGGAATCGTCAAAGGAAAAGAAAAAGGAGATAAAAATAATTCCTGAAAAATGAAATAAAACTACCTACTTATACACATACATTCTTCAAAACTATAACAACACTTTTCAATAAGAAAATCCTTAAGTTTTCGTTTGAAGATACGAGGATGTATTGATATCTAGTTAGCCTAGACCAGTTCCCTGAATAAACAAAATATTGCGTTACCATAGCAACGAACAATAACTTATTAGAAGTGTCAGTGTAAAGTTTGACGTCAAAAAAGTAAACCAGAGTTACGCAATAAATTAAAAGAAAAAATATGTCCACCGAAATTGTGAAAATCAAAAAATTGGAGGATCTAGCCATCATCAAGTAACTGTATTTAAAAGGGTTAAGAGGTAAGCAGATTTACGAAGATGTGCAATACCCTTGGTGATCAATGTCCTTCGAATGCGACCGTGAAAAATTGGACTGCAAACTTCAACAAAGGTACATTTTCCATTAAAGATGATGACCGATCGGGAGGGCCAGTTTCTGTTTCAGTCTCCGAAAATATCGATGCAGTTCATGACATGATTTTAACAGACCGTGAAATTAGGCTAAAATGGATATCTGAAGCACAGAATATTTCAAACGAACGCGTTCATCATATAGTTCACGTCAATTTGGACATGAGAAAAATTGCTGCAAAATGGATCCCCAGATCCCAGATGTGTGAATGTTGACCAAAAGCGTGCAAGGGTAGTAGCATCGCGTTCGATCTGTGCTCGATTTGAAAACGATGTAGACTTCTTAAACCGAATTGTTACTATGGATGAGACTTGGGTACATTTCTACGATCCAGAAACAAAGCAACAATCGATGGAATGGCGACACTCCGATTCTCCAAGACCTAAGAAGTTTCGTGTCCAAAAATCTGATGGAAAAGTTCTTGCTTCAGTTTTTTGGGATTGTCATGGAGTAATCATGATTGATTTTTTGGATAAGGGTAGAACAATAACTGGAGATTACTATTCGACATTGCTGACCACTCTACAGGAGAAAATTAAAGAGAAAAGACGCGGAAAGCTATCCAAAGGTGTTTTGTTTTTGCAGGACAAGGTCCCTGCACACAAATCTCATGTTGCCATGCAAAAATTCGTGATATAGGGTTTGAATTACTAGAACACCCCCCTTATTCACCAGATATGGCTCCGTCCGACTATCATCTCTTTCCTCAACTGAAAAAAAGTTTAAAAGGTCGTAAATTTTCTTCCAACGAGGAGGTAATAAAAGCTGTGGAGGTCTGGTATCCAGAGCAAGTAGAAACATTTTTTTTGAAAGATTTAGAAACGTTGCAGGTTCGCTGTAATTAATGTATCCAATTAAGAGGAGAATGTATTTAGTAATAAAATATTTTGACATTGAACTGTTGTTTGGTTCTATAGCAGGCTAAGAATTTTTCAATATATCTTCGTATAAACGGTTTTGGATTTTTTTATTACATTTGGTAGCAAATTATAAACACGTTCGCCATCTGATCAGGAGAATTGAAAGCCAATTTAGTTTTAACAATTGGTATAAAAACATAGTTTTTTTGTCTTGTGTCAATATTTTGCTTACATTTATTTAGTACAAACAATTTATTCGTATTTTCAAAAATAGATAAACACAAGTAAAAATTTAAAAGACTAGGAACAGTTAAAGTTCTAAAAATTTTAAAAGCATTTCTGCAAGAATCACGGGGACTCATGCCATTAATGATTCGTATGAGTTTTTTTGTGCTATAACGACATCAGAGCAGTTGGATGAAAAACCCCAAAAACACACTGCATATCGCAGTCTGGAATCCACCTGACATAGTACAGCTTCAGCAGCTGATCAACATTCAAAACCTGCCTGATATATCTGAACTGATATGAAAAAGAATGAAATTTTTTTATTAGAAAATCGCAGTGATTTTGCCAATTAAAATGTTCATCAATGTAGAGACCCAAAAATTTTAGGCTCTCACATTCTGTTGTTATATTGTCAGAATTATCATTGGCTCTGAAACTATTAATATCACACTTCCGTTGACGGTGATGAAATCTCATTGAATCTGTTTTTTTGCATTCAAAAACAAATTGTTCGCAGAATAGTATATTGTGTATCTAGTAGTAAAAGCAATACATTCCTGGACGATAATGTAAATTGTTGGCCGAGGCGTTAAGCCGAGGCCAACAAGCATTGAAGTCTGGGAATGTGCTTTTACTACGAGGTACACATACTATTTTTTCTGAAATCGCAATCAGCATTATCAAAAACTAAGGAGATCTACATATTGTTTGCGTGAATTCAATAACTGTCTAAAATGTAAACAAGCCGGCAAACATTTTCCCGTATCGTTTTCGATACGTGAAAGTACTTTTTCTGAAATCGTTCAAGAATGCCCACTTTCTCGAAGCAACTTCAGGCCTCAAAATACGCTAATCTAGTATTTTAGTCCGTTGCTAAGCAACGAACTTTCCCGGACCGTTTTCGGAGCTAAACGGTACGAGAATAGTATATTGTGTGTATCTAGTAGTAAAATCAATACATTCCCGGACGACAATGTAAATTGTTGGCCGAGGCGTTAAGCCGAGGCCAACAAGCATTGAAGTCTGGGAATGTGCTTTTACTACGAGGTACACATACTATTTTTTCTGAAATCGCAATCAGCATTATCAAAAACTAAGGAATTCTACATATTGTTTGCGTGAATTCAATAACTGTCTAAAATGTAAACAAGCCGGCAAAAATTTTCCCGTATCGTTTTCGATACGGGAAAGTACTTTCCCGTACCGTTTAGGTTTACATTGTCGTCCGAGAATGTACTGCTTTTACTCCTACACAATATACTATTCCCGTACCGTTTAGGTCCGAAAACGGTCCGGGAAAGTTCGTTGCTTAGCAATGGACTAAAATACTAGATTATCGTATTTTGAGGCCTGAAGTTGCTCCGAGAAAGTGGGCATTCTTGAACGATTTCAGAAAAAACCATTTATTGATATTTTCAAAAACTGTGTTACATTTTTCTTTCAAAACTAACTCTGATCTGTCAGAGATTATAATTGACGTGTCATCTGCGTACATTGTAATGAATGTTCCTGGTGCCGAGTATTCCAAATCATTAATATACAGGGTGTTTCATAATAAATGCGCAGGACTTCAGGATGTGATAGCTCGTCCAAAAATATGAAAAAAAGTTTCTATTAACTTACCCTCTAAAATGCACCATTTTCGAGATACAGGGTGTTGAAATTTAAAAAAAAATTATCGTTTTTTGCGAATGTCTCTGGAACCGTTCATCGCACAGAAAACAGATTTCGTAGGCATTTTCTACTCATAATAAGCTGTTTTGTGCGGATTTTTTATTTTTTCAAATTCATAATTGGTGAAAATTTTGAAGGGGTAGTGGGTGTTTTTTTCTCCAACTTCTACGCCACTGGAAAAAGTATGATTTTGAGCCACCTACTTGAACCGCCAATGTTTTCTACACAAAAAAGGTACTCTTGGCCATAAGCTCTAAAGTTGACCGTTTTCAAGAAAAATCAACTTTCATGTTGAAAAACATGTTAAATTTTTTTAAATAATTTTTTTCCTAATTATACAAAATTTATTTAAACGTTAAAACAAGTAACAAAACCAAACGTTAACTTCTTAATTGCAAAATAAAAAAAAAACAATAACAATCATACTCAGTTGAATTGTTGGAAATGTCCGCCGTTAGCTTCAATGCACGCAGCAATTTTTCGAGGAAAAAACATTATTTAAACAACATGTAAGTTGATTTTTCTTGAAAAGGGTCAACTTTAGAGCTTATGACCAAGAATACCTTTTTAGTGTAGAAAACATTGGTGGTTCATATAGGATGCTCAAAACTGTACTTTTTCCAGTGGCGTAGAAGTTGGAGAAAAAAACACCCACTACCCCTTCAAAATTTTCAGCAATTATGAATTTGAAAAAATAAAAAATCCGCACAAAACATAGCTTATTATGAGTAGAAAATGCCTACGAAATCTGTTTTCTGTGCGATAAACGGTTCTAGAGATATTCGCAAAAAACGATTATTTTTTTTAAATTTCAACACCCTGTATCTCGAAAATGGTGTATTTTAGAGGGTAACTTTTTTTCATATTTTTGAACGAGCTATCACATTCTGAAGACCTGCGCATTTATTATGAAACACTCTGTATAATACAAACAATATGGGTCCCAATATCGACCCTTGAGGAACTCCTAATTCATGCTGGAAGTTGCATAGTTGATAGCGACATATTGTTTTCTATAAGAGATATAGTCTGTTATCCATGCTAACGGTATGCCCCTTATGCCATAACGGAATAGTTTATTTAAGAGAATGTTATGATCAACACAGTCGAATGCCCTGCTGAGATCGCAGAATATCCCTACAGGGCACTCGCCTGCTTCAATATAGTTCACAATCTCTCTATGATATGATTGTATAGCTGTACTAGTTGATTTTTTGGTCAGAAATCCATGTTGGTTTTTTGTAAAGATATTATGATCATCAGAAACTGATAAAAGTCTTTTCAAAAAAGCATACTCGAATATTTTCGACATACTTGATGAAATTGTTACTGGCCTATAATTTTCCAGTAATTTTGGACTATTCTTTTTATACACTGGTATGATTTTACCTATTTTCATTATATTTGGGAATGAACCTTCGCTGAACGACAGATTTACCAAATGAAGTAGAGGTTTAATCAAAACATGAAGACTCTTTTTCAAAAGAAACATTGGGATTTCGTCATGACCTGAAGAACTTTTATTTTTAAGTTTGCTATTCAGTAATTCATACAGTTCGGATTAAGTATAAGGGTGTAAAAAAAAAACGAATTACTCGGAGATGGAATATTTCTCGCGTAAGATTGATAATCCAGATTTCTCTTCAATCAATCAATCAATTTGACTAGATAATACTCTCTATAAAATAATTATTAAACGTGTTAGCGACTTCTTTCGGTAAATCAACAACAGCGCCCCTGTCCTTTATAGAAATATTCTTAGTGGTGCATTTTGGTTTATTAGATAATTCAGATACAATTCTCCAAGCTGTTTTTGAAGGATTATCAGACTCATATATACGTTTTTGGAAATATTCTTTCTTTGTTAATTTTACTAACTGAAAGTATTTTTTTTTTCCGTTTTATAACTATTCTCAAGGTCCTTCCGAACTTTTTTTAGATTGTAGAGTTCTTTCAACTTTCTACTTGAAATTTTTACTTTATTGTTAACCCAATTATTATTTTTAACAGTCTTAATTGAAGATTTTACGCTGTGGAAAATTATTTCAAAGTAATAAAAGAATCTCTCCCAAACACACTGAAAGGCCAAATTCATATCAAAAACACTAAACAAATTTTCCCAATTCTCCTCCTGAAGGGTCTTCACAAAGGATGCAATTGCAGCTTCATCAAATGAACGTTTAAATTCGCCATCCACTTTTGAATGAACTTGATCAAGTCCATAATCAAAAAATATTGATTTATGATCGGAAACATTATTGTTGTTTGTGAGTATGAATTTTCGTTTTTCGAATGGACTGTAACTTTGTATGCTGCTGGAAAACTGATATCGCTCTTGACATCGTAATAAAACCAGGATGCTGATTTCTGGTAGTTTTATTACGTCTTGCTAACAAATCGTGATAATAAGAGGCAAAATGCGTACAATGAAGTTTTTTTGGATGTTGTTGATAATATTGTTTTTTGAGGTTTTTTGACGGTACTTATATGACATTGTCATTTATTAGTTAAAGGGTAGCACATGTGAAAAAATACATAAAACGCAACATCGCCTCCGTCATTGAAAGTATCACTTTCAAAAAGAAATATAAAAAACAATGAAGATTACTTAAACTATAAAAAGATATTTGCAATGAACAAGGAAAAAAAACATTCATTTGTTTACCTCAAATGGTAAGGTCCAATTGAAAAATGCCCAGGAGTCAACGTGGAAAGATCGGAAGGGTCGGAGGATATGGGAGACATTGGACGGAATTCAAAATACATTCAATCTGTACCAACAAGGTATAAAATTGTTCGAAAGTTAACGTAGCATTGCCAGCTACTCTTTTCAAATGGTGTTTCATAGACTTTACTCCGGCCTCCCAAAGGCCACCAAAATGTGGAGAATGAGCTGGAATAAATAGAGGCAGATAGATCATTGGAATTGGATTCTAAAAACCTGCTGAGATCTTTGAGCTCATCATTTGCACCGATAAAAGATAAACCATTATCAGAATAGACTTGAGCAGGTTTTCCTCGTCTTCCAATAAAACGTCTAGAAGCTGCTGAGTGAAGCAAACAAACGCGTAGTGAAGCAAACAAACAGACTAACATATGATTATGTGATTTTACAGCCCCGTCCTTTTTTGTCTTTAATTAAAAACGGACCTGCATAGTCGATCCCAGTAGAGTTGAAAGGTGGAACAGGAATAACTTCAGAAGATCATGTATGTGAAACAATCTAGTTTTCCACTCCATAATAAACCTAAAGTTCTGGTATTTTCTTCACCCCTAAAATCAAGAATATCGGTACTTTCTAGACTATCAATGCCCGCAAGAATATCTGGGCTATTGGAAACCCATTTCCTCAATTTGAAACCACCTGACAGAAGCACGTTAGATACTAAGTTCGCAATGAAACTCACTTCATTTATTTTGTTACCACCAGTCAACATGTCATCAACATAAAAATGATTTTTGATAACGTTTGATATTAGTGGGTCAGTGCATTCAACCCCTAATTGATAGAGACATCTAATGGCAAGGTAACTACCGGATGAAGTACCATAAACTACTCGAGTGATTTCATAAACATCAATAGGATCCTGGAGATTGTCTCTCCATAGAATTCGTTGCAATGATGTTTGACTAGGTTTTACTACACACATTCTGTACATTTTCTCGATATCACTTGATATCACATAATTATATTTTCTGTAACTAATCAGAACATTGAAAATATCATGTTGAATAGTTGAACCTATCATCTGGATGTCATTCAGAGATAGACCTGTATTTGTTGGACAAGAAGCATCAAAAACAAGACGCAAGCGTGTAGTCAAACTGCTTTCTTTGATAACACTTTGATGGGGCATATAATAAGCAAATTTTGCTTCATCTTTATTTTCTACCGTATACATGTGACCTAGCCTTCGAAATTCATCTGTAAAGTTCAGTTCAGTGGTATGGTGACTACGAAATGACCATTTTCATCGCGTAAAAAAGTTTCTAAAAAATGTGATTCACATGCCTTTTCTATTTGGGAAAGAGGTTTAACATTTGCGAAAGTTTCGAGTTCCCAAAATCGGCTGAGCTGTTTGTCAATTTGACTATCTGAATTATGAATAAAGTTACAATACACTACTGAGGGAGGTAATGATTGTATAGGACCGGACACTATCCATCCAAACCTAGTATTCTGTAGAATAGTACCTTGGTGCCCTAATTTTATTTGTCCAACACACAAAAATTGCCAGAAAGAGTCAGCTCCCAAAAGTAGGTATATTTTATTAGGAATATCAAAGTGGGGGTCAGCCAATTTTATATTTGATGGTATTTTTATTGAACTCAGGCCAACTTTGAAGTTAGGCAGAATACTAGTTATTTGTGGAACAACAAGACATGAAAGTTTTAAAGAAAATGAGTTGTGTTTTGACTGTATGCATATGATACAAGAAGATTTTATATTGGTTAGATTTTCATTTGTGCACGATACATTTACATCGACTCTTTTTCTAGTAAGATTCAACATATCACTAAATTCTGAAGTAACAAAGCTACTCTGACTACCAGGATCTAATAAAGCACGATCTGTGTGAGATTTATTTTCATTATCAATGACACGCAGAAGAACTGTTGAAAGAAGGACCTGCTGATTCTTTGTTATATCACTTGCAGCTAAATTAACGCTTTCCTGTACACTATTTACCAGAGGCTGATCTGAAATTATTCTATTCTCATTTTCGATATGTAGAAGGGTATGATGTCTAGATTTACATCGTCTACAAGAACTGAAATGGCACTGTTTTATCAGATGGCCATATCTTAGACAATTTATGCACAGTTTTAAAGATTTGGTTTTTCAATAGGATCATTGACAGATAACTTCATGAATTGAGGATAATCTTGTATAAAATGTTGATTATTTTAAAAAAATGAACACCAAGTTCTTTGTGAAATATTGTTTGGCTGATTTGAGGTTAAAAAAGTTTTGCTTCTGATCTCTTGCTTATTTTTACTGAAGTATTTTTTGCTGCACTGATTATGCTCTATAGATTCTAGAAGATCTGCACGATCTTTCATGAATGTGAATAAATTTTCCAAACTAGGTGATGAATAAGAAGCTTTTTTTCCCTCCCATTCCCTATTTGTGTTGGAATCTAATTTCAAAGAAATAAGATGGATAACCAATGTATCTCAATTGTCAATAGGTTAATTCAATGATTTCAATGCACGCATATGTTTTTTAACTTTATCCATAAGGGTTCTAAGAGAATTTTTGCCAAATTGAATAGAGCATTAACGTGGTTTTGTATCAAAATTTTAGAATTGTTATATCGGTTGGAGACTAAATCCCAGGCAATTGGATAATTTGCACAAGAAATTTCTAAGCTAGCTATAACTTGCCTGGCACCACCTTCCAGCGCAGGCCGAAGATAATTTTTGTATCTCATTGATTGAAGTGTTTTTATGGATAAGCGATTCAAAAATGTCTCTAAATTCTATCCATACGTCAAAACTGCCGTCAAATTTTGGCAAGTCAATTACTGGCAATCTAACTTCTAACTTCTAAATGCTGAATACTTCATATAACTACTTCAGTGAAGACTTCGGAATGATTTCAATGTTTGTGAGTATGAATTTTCGTTTTTCGAAAGGACTGTAACTTTGTATGCTGCTGGAAAACTGCTATCGCTCTTGAAATCGTAATAAAACCAGGATGCTGATTTCTAGTAGTTTCATTACGTCTAGCTAACAAATCGTGATAATAAGAGGCAAAATGCGGACAATGAAGTTTTTTTGGATGTTGTTGATTATATTATTTTTTGAGTCGTTATGAACGACGGTACTTATATGACATTGTTATTTATTAGTTAAAGGGTAATGCACATAAATGTGAAAAAATACGTAAAACGCAACAATGTCGACTACGCAGCATGTACCATTATCAGTGAAATTTGAAAATATTTGATCAATTGCTGAAGCTGTACCAGGTGTTACTCTAGTTGGCCAGCCCACCATATGTCACCATATTTACATGTATTGCGTTCTCTGATATTTATATTTTTAAATTATACCCAAATAATATTAATGATGGTGTGAAAACCGAAAACGGACGTAACAAATGAACCAAGACTGGAAAATAGACAACGTTGTCCATCTACACGGTGATGTAATTTTTTTGGACATTATGTTGAAATAATAAGCAATTTCAGATGAAAATCCAGCATTTGCTACCAAAGTAGTACCACCACTATTGTTACCTAGTATTATCTTTAATCTATAATATGCATTTACATTGTTACCAACCTTTTGCTTCGATCCACTTGAAGAATATTCCCCATCAGGTCTTTTAGGGGTTTGGAGAAATGAGGTGGGCAGGCAAATTTCCCAGCAACAATTTTTTCGTAAAGTTTCATATGATCTCTTGCGAAAAATGGAGGGAATCCCGCAGCCATTTCGTATATTAGTACTCCTAACGACCACCAATCCACGGTGAAAGTGTATCCCTGACTGAGAATTATTTCTGGGGCCAAATATTCAGGAGTACCTGATGACAATTGTATAAATAATATAAATATTTTTGCATCACAATTGGCTAAACTTTCAATTATATTTATAAGAGAGATATTTTCATTCACAGCGACGTCAACATTTTTTGTGATCCCTCTTTTGTTATTCTAGGAACTGTGTTCCGAAGATAACGATACCGTACCTTTGAGAAAGATTAAAATAGCACACTCTTACACTAGACCAAGCTATAGAGGTTTGTCCTCCACAAAATAAAAGACGCAAATGGCCTATTCCGATTTTTATAAGATAGTTCCTCAATGAAAACCCCAGTTTTCGCCCCAGCAATCGCTTTGTGAAATTTTTTAAGCAAGTAGTAGTTAAAAAAATTACAACTTTTTTGGTTTTCTGGAAATATCTCAAAGATTATTCAAGGAATCGTTTTACAGTCAAGATAATAACATGTGGCTCAAATGTGTAGTTTTTGCACAATCGCTTTATAAACAACTTAAGGGCACATCTTGCAAGATGCGCCGATTTAAGAGAAATCGTCGTATTCAAATTCTGTAAACGGCATATGGAACTATACAGGGCGATACAAATTCAACCCCCACCATTGGGATCTCCTAAACTACAGGAGATACGTCGAAGCTTAAATTGGGGCAAAGTTGCATATTCTGGTGCTTAACAAAATACTGTTTTGAAACTTGGAATTTTCCGAGTATTTCCGGAAATATCGAGAAAAAACTGAAAATCGGAATTTTCGTTTTTATTTTTTTCTATCGTTATTTGACAACATAGCTCAAAACCAAAAGTACATTTTCATTGATACTTTTTTTCAGCTACACGTTTTCAAGTTCAGATTTACTATCCGACGTTTCGTCTTCTGGCATTCATCATCAACTTTTGTTTCTGTTATGGGCGCCATATTGTTTTTTTATACAGAAATATAGTGATTCTCATTCTGATTTCATTAATGTATAATTTGTTATGATTTGCACTTCTGAAACCACAGATATTAAAAAAAAAACAACTTCATCTGAGATGGTCATGACTCCATCGAAAAATTTTGTTTAATAAACACTAGTTGTCAGAACTCATTAAACATCATAAGTTTGCACAAATACTTCAGTCGAAATGTCATCATTCCCAAATGAAGAAAAACGAGATATGTTGAAACTTTATTATAAAGATAGAAATAGTACGAAAACAACACAAATTTATTTTGAATTATATCCGGAAAGACAACAGCCGGATAGAACATTATTCGGAATTTTGGGCAAACACTTGGCTGAGTACGGTGCGTTTCAAAAAACAAGACTGAAATCATGAGCTTGTAAAAAATGCACAAAAAGTATTACAACAAGTGTTCGAAATGATGGCCTTCCTCTTGAATACATAACCGAGCTCGTCGTCTCAAATTAAGAACAGCCCTAACAATATCCATTCTTCTGATAGACCTGAATTGCGTGATGATATTGTCTATAAGTTCATCTACTGTGTCATATTCTTGCTCTCCATAGATTCTGTTCTTTAAAGTGCCCCACAAGAAAGTATCCAAAACTGTAAGGTCAGGTGACCTTGCCGGCCACCTCACTGGTCCAGAATTTCCTAACCAACTATTAGGAAATCTTTGGTGTAAATATTCGGAAAATGCTCTTTTATTGTGTGGAGGAGCCCCGTCATGCTGAAACCAGCAGCTGTTATAATTAACAAGGGGAAACGTATCCATATATTCTTCGAATTCGTTTCTTAAGAACCGAAGATAGGTTTCCCCGTTCAAAGTATTAGAGAAGAAATGAGGTCCAAGTATTCGGTCGTCATAAATTCCAGCCCACACATTCAAACGAAACCGAACTTGTGGTCTGACTTCTCTGAAGTGTCGTGGATTATTTTCACTCCAAATGTGCTCATTATTTCTATTAAAAACACCACAGTTCGAAAAAGTACTTTCGTCGGTCCAAATAATGTTTTTCAAGAAGTTTGTAGGGTCTACCCTATTCGAGAACCAGCTACAAAATTCTATCCTTCTCTCAGGATCACCTGGATGTAATTTTTGTGAAATATGTATCTTATAACATTTCAAACCACTTTTTTGAATTCCCTCCAAACGCTCGTCTGTGGCACATCCATTTCTGCCGAGACTTGATGTGTTGATTGGGAAGGACCTGCATTTATCTAAAAAAGTACCAAAAATAATTATACTTCTTCGAATATGGAATGAACAATTATTTTACCTCGGCTAATAAGTTACGTCTAATATTTTGTTCCATTCTGTTTCCATATTTCATTTTTTACAAGCTCATGATTTCAGTCTTGTTTTTTGAAACGCACCGTACTCGGCCAAGTGTTTGTCCAAAATTCCGAATAATGTTCTATCCAGCTGTTGTCTTTCCGGATATAATTCAAAATAAATTTGTGCTGTTTTCGTACTATTCCTATCAAATTTATAATAAAGTTTGAACATATCTCGTTTTTCTTCATTTGAGAATGAGGACATTTCGACTGAAGTATTTGTGCAAACTTATGATGGTTAATAAGTTTTGACAACTAGTGTTTATTAAACACATTTTTTCGATGGAGTCATGACCATCTCAGATGAAGTTGTTTTTTTTTTTAATATCGGTGGTTTCAGAAGTACAAATCATAACAAATTATACATCAATGAAATCAGAATGAGAATCACTATTTTTATGTATAAAAAAACAATATGGCGCCCATAACAGAAAAAAAGTTGATGATGAATGCCAGAAGACGAAACGTCGGATAGTAAATCTGAACATGAAAACGTGTAGCTGAAAAAAGTATCAATGAAAATTTACTTTTGGTTTTGAGCTATGGTGTCATATAACGATAGAAAAAAATAAAATCGAAAATTCTGATTTTCAGTTTTTTCCCGATATTTCCGGAAATACTCGGAATTTTCCAAGTTTCAGAACAGTATTTTGTTAAGAACCAGAATATACGCAAATTTGCCCCAATTTAAGCTTCGACGTATCTCCTGTAGTTTAGGAGAGCACAATGGTGGGGGTCGAATTTGAATTTCCCTGTATATCGATATCTATAATTTGTATATTTTGGATTTTTACCTGAGTTGAGTTCGGGTGACTTCGGGTGCACTTTTAAGCATTTAAAGTAACTTCCAGTGACATTTTCAACACATTTCCCACCTCTCAGGTGAAAATCCAAAATCTATAAATTGTAGATATTGATTTCTACTTCCAAATGCCGTTTACAGAATTTGAATAAGATGATTTCCCTTGAATCGGCGCATTTAGAAAGATTGGCCCTTATGTTGTTTATAACGCGATTATGTAAAAACTACACATCGGACAGAAATCATTTTGCGCACAGTTAAACCAAATGTTATTATTTTCCGCAATATTTTTCGTCCATCTTCAGATTTATAAAAATTATGAATTTTTGAAAATTGGTCTCTTTTTCGAGGTTTTGCCGGATTTTCTCAGTGAAAAATGCACCGATCTGGTTGTATTAAAAATTGTTTTGTTGGTAATTCTCTACAAAAGTTCTATTTACTGTAAAACGATTCCTTCAAAACTTTTTGAGATATTCGCAAAAAATTTGCAATTATGGTCCGATTCGATTCATAATTGATATGTGGTGGTTTTCAGGGTTGGAAATTATGATTTGTTTGCCAAGGCAAGAAAACAAGATGGTGACTCCGAAATGGCGGACGAAAATTGTAATTATGGTTCGATTTGAATCAAAATTTGTATGTGGGGATTTTCAGGATTGGAAATTATGATTTTTTTGTCGATGCAGAAAACTAGATAGCGGGCAAAATCTGTAATTATGGTTCGAGTCGACCCGGCACCGAAAACGAATTCTTCAAAGCACATAACAATGCAAAAACATGTTGATTTCAAATCCAAGGGGGACATCTTCCTATCCTAATCTGTCATACCACTCTCCCCACCCCTTGCATACAATTTGAATAGGGAGAGTACGAAAGGTGACACAGCATTGAAAAGGTAATTCCATAAGGAATTCAGACATGTGAGTGTTCGCTATCTTACTTTTCATTTTAGCGCCGTCTTGTGGAAAAAACAACTGCTTCGTATTCCAACTTATTACATTTGATTTGGAAGCTAATGTGAACAATTCACGAAAAAATAACAAAAATTGAACAAATTAACATTGTATGAACTTGCTCAAAAACGTCAGACAGCGTTTCGAGACTAACTAATGCATTATGGAATTTTTGTTGGATAAAAAAACAAAAAAAAATGGCAGATGGTGGATGAGAATTGTAATTATGGTCCGATTTGATTAAAAATGGGATTGTGGGGGTTTTAGTTACAGATTTTCAGCATGACTAAAAGAATTGACTGAAATTGATGAAAAAGCTTTCAGAAAACTGCGATGAATAGAAAAAATAAAATCATTTTAATTTTACTTTTTATTTGTGGGACGTGGGTTATTCTGCGCGTAACGGATTCGAAAGCTTGCCGCGAGAACAAAATAGGTATTTTTGCGAGGTAATATTTTGATTCTGTTACGCAAAGAATAACCTAAGTCACGCATCTAAAAAAAATGATTTCCTTTTTCAGCGCATTTGTATAAAAGCTTCTTTTATCAATTTAATTAATTCATCTTAGTCATACTGGAAACTTGTAGAGCCCCCATATGCCAATTTTGAATCGAATCGAACCACAATTACAAATTTCATCCACCATCTTGGTTTTTTGCACTGACTAAAAAATCATAATTTCCGACCCTGAAAATCCCAACATACTAATTTTGCTTCGAATCGGACCATAATTACAAGTTTCGTCCGCCATCTTGGAGCCACCATCTTATTTTTTCGCATTGACAAACAACTCATAATTTCCGACCATGAAAACCACCACATATCAATTTTGAATCCGCCATTTCCGTTTTTGCCTTAGAAAAATTCCATAATGCATTGTCACCGAATTCATGTCAAAATATCTTGCAAATGAAGTATCATAATTTGGAATACGGAACAGATGTTTTTCCGCAAGAGGGCTCCAAAATAAAAAGTTAGGTTGCGAAAATTGACATGGCTGAATTCCTTATGAAATTACCTTTCTAATGATGTGTCACACGTACTACTTTCCCTATTCAAATTGTTTGGGTGATAGTGCCCAAGGGGTGGGGGGGAAAGGTATGATAGTTGAGGTTATGATGGGAAGATGTCCCCCTCGGATTAAAGATCGACGTGTTTTCGAATTTTTTTCACAAAACATGCGTTTTGAAGATATTCGATCTGTTTCGTTTTCGGTGCCCCACCCTGTACGTAAAAATCAAGCATACAAATTTAAGTTAAGTAGGTAACTATTATTTTTAGATACTTTTTTCACCTGGTACCTGCCCAGGTGTCACAGAGTGAACACCACTAGCACGCAGGTATTAAAAGTACATGAGACACTACTCAGAACTTAAGTCTAGTCTTCATCTTTTTAAAAATGAGTTATGTCTGAAGGCCATGGGATCTTGGACTATTCAATAGTGAATTGAGATTCCAAAGCAAACTTCAAAAATTGCTTTTCATTTAGGTAATATGATAATACAAAAATATCATCCACGAAGAATGATAAACAGGGTTTGTAAAAAGTGAAAAGGTACATCTCTATTTGATAAATATATGTCTTTACGTCACTGTTCGTATATTTGTTATATTTAAAAAATGTTGCGGCCATTTCATGTCTGTCTGTGTGTATACACTAACAATCATGTTTTACTTACAACATAAGAATGTCAACAGTCTAAGTATTTCCAGCCTTGGAAAAGACTAGTTATTGTGTCCTATTTCCCGCTACCTCAATGTAAAATTTTGAATATATTATGAAAAGTAGATAAGGTGCTAAATTTCATCTTCAACTTCCAAAACCGACAGAGAAACAGATCAAGCTCGCCTAAAAAATGCTATGTAGGTATCTGTAGGTACTTCCTTGAAAATGTATCTATACAGGGTGTATGTTATAACTTAGATAGAAATAATAGACTTTTATATGTCTGAGTCGAAAGGTCCGGAGTTCGAACCCTGGTTGGGCTGGGATTTTTTAATTTAATTTAACCGATTAAATTATTAAAATCTCGTGGCTTGACTAGGGTGAGTCCTGCACGATTCACTGTTGCGTTCCAGTTAACAGTGTTGCTCCTAAGGTGGCGCATGGAGTTAGTAACAAGGCCTATAAAGAACACATGGCTAATGACCATAGCAGTCGATGCCAAAACACCAAAGAAAAAAAAATAGTCTTTGATAGTTGATATTTATTTATAAACTGACATCTTCCGTCAAGATCGATCTACACCAAACTCTTAATGATGAAAACATAAAGATGTGATAGCACATCATATCATCTCCCCTTTTCAATACTCTTCCGCTTGGTAATTTGATTGTGTAGTTCCTGTATCCCCCTATTTCGGTCACTACTCCTAGTCTGTCCCATAACTTAGTTCTAGGATTTTGTGTTCTCACAGTACTTCCAATCAGAATTTTAGGTAAATCTTTGGCATGCTGGTTATAGGAGTTTTTCTGATACTCCAATTTCTGCACTTGTTTGCCATTGCTGAGAAAATGATTTTCTATGGGCAGGTACTAATGATCTCAGTTGATAACCATAGAGTCTCTGTGCAGGTGAGCGACCATTTGATCTAGGTGTATTCCTCCATTCTAGTAGTCCCAAACAGAATTTTTCGTCATGAAATCTGCCATTTTCAGTACATTTTGTTATCAATGATTTCATAACTTTGACTCCTGCTTCTGCATGACTGTTACTTTGGGGGTAATGTGGAGATGATGGAGCATGAATGATCTTCCAATTCTTTAGGAATGTTTGAAACTCGTAGGAGCAGAAGGGCATATTGTCTGATCGTAGTCGTATTGGTACACCTGTGTCTGTAAAAATTGTTTTCAAATCTTTAATAAGTCTTGAACTATTCGGATCTCTATTTCCATAGTAACAGACAATTGGACAATTGGCCAACCAGATAAACGATCCATATATATATATATATATATATATATATATATAGTTTGTAGTATTTGTGGGGTTGCAGTCAGGGTTGCGGGCTATTTCAAAGAAAACTCTTTGATACTGTCAAGCTTTCGGTATAATTCGATACCTTCCTCAGGACAACTGAAAATACGCATTGTATACAATAAATGTAGGAAAGAATAAATGGAGTACTTACTAACGTGAGAATGAATGATGAAATTGGCAAAAAACGAAAATAGAATATACATGAAGTGAAATGAAATGACTGATGTAGGAATGACAGTGACTTAATTTATTTCAGTAATCAAGTTGGAAGATTCTGATTAGAGGGTGATTTTATCCCATGTTTCTCAAAATTAAGTAGATACGTATAAATTTTGCTGAGATTACTCAGGTCAGTTCTTTTGTTCATCGACTGTTCTTCATTATTAATTTGAACCATTTCCATGAAAATTCTTTTAGACAGATTAGTTTCACTATTCAAAATTTCGGTATTATTATAATCCATCCTGTGGTCTCTAGAGATAACGTGTCCTGCCAAAGCACATGAATCAACATTTCGTCTACAGTCGCTTTTATGTGAAATAATGCGACCATTCAGTGTTCTAGACGTCTGACCAATATATGACTTAGGACAGTCCAGCAAGGAATTTTATAAATAACATTTGATTTTTGTAATTTTGAAATGGGTGTTTTCACTTTACTATGTAATTTTGATATTGTAGTAATATTTTTCTTGGAGATTTTAATATTGTCAACTTTAAAAACGTTTATCAATTTTGGAGTCAATTCTTGTATATATGGCAGAGATCTGTAGATTGGTAGAGTATTTTCTTGTTGGTCTGAATTTTGAGATGGTGTGGGTAGAGTTGCAGTGACGATTCTTTCACAATAGAGTAAATTATTAACTAAAGATTTTGGATAAGAGTTTTCGATAAGAATATTCCGTAAATCATCCAAACTTTGTTTGAGTAAGCTTGGATGAGTGATTTTTTTAATTCTGTTTTTTAGAGACTTAATAAGATTAATTTTCATCTTTTGAGGATGGTAAGAATGAAAATTGATAAATCTGTTACTACATATAGATTTTCTGTACCATTTTGTAACAATTATGTTATGTTCATTTCTTATTAGTCTCATATCTAGAAATGGGATGTTGTTATTCATTTCTTCTTCAATAGTGAATTGAATATTCGAGTCAAAGGAATTAAAAACGTTCAAAATTTCATCCTTATTTCCAGAAGGGATTGATAATATCAGGTCATCTACAAATCGTTTGATGAATGGAACATCGAAAGATAATTTCGGAACACAGTTATCAAGAAGTTCGTCTAAAACATAATTAGCTAAAATAGGTGAAATAGTCGAACCCATTGGTGTACCAAAAATCTGTTTATAAAATTTACCATCAAATATAAAACATGTTGATTCAAATATAAAATCTAAAATTTTAAAGAATGTTTCTTTGTTAAAATTACAAAAATTCTCAATCATTGGCCATTTTTTTTTCTATACAATTTTTTTACTAATGTTAATGGTAGGTTAGTAAAAAGTGAAACAACATCCAGACTCACCATAACATAGTTTTCAGGTAACTGGAAATTGTTGATGAATTCACTGAATGAAAATGAATCTTTAACGTAGTATCTATTATCTTTATCATAGGAATTTGTTAAAATATCGGTCAGAAATCTAGATAGTTTATTGTTGGGAGCATCAATAGAAGATACAATAGGTCTCATCGATAATGTTGGTTTGTGGACTTTGGGTAGTGTATAAAAACGAGGTGCTACAGAATTGTACACCATCATAGATTTTGCTGTTGCTGAACTAATCTAATGTGAATTCTTGAGACTCGTCACTAATTTGTTGGCTTTCTGTTGTAGTGTTGAAGTTGGATCCGTTCTTAGTTGTACATAATATTTGGTATCGTCTAATAATATTTGACTTGTATCAATGTATTGATTTTTGTTCATAGCTACAGTTACATTACCCTTATCGCTGTTTGTGATAATAATTTCGGGATGATTATTTAAAAAAGATTTAGTTTGATCGTATAACTCAGTAAGGAAATGCTTTTAGTCATCGTTTTTGTGAAGGAAATTAGTGATGATGTTTGTGAATTGAGCCCTACACAAATTTTTTTGATTGTCTTCGAAACTCTCAGTTATATATTCTAGATCTGCTAACAAAGATGAGATGCCAATATCATGAGTCTTAGGAGGTACACAGAATTTAGGACCAAGGGATAAGAAATTTTGAATATTAATTGGAAAATCAATATCCGTTAAGTTTTTTTTTTTTTTTTTAATTCGTGAAAAAAGATTCTTTTTCACGAATTAAGATTCAAGGAAAATGGTTTAAAAACTTAACGGATATTGATTTTCCAATTAATATTCAAAATTTCTTATCCCTTGGTCCTAAATTCTGTGTACCTCCTAAGACTCATGATATTGGCATCTCATCTTTGTTAGCAGATCTAGAATATATAACTGAGAGTTTCGAAGACAATCACAAAAATTTGTGTAGGGCTCAATTCACAAACATCATCACTAATTTCCTTCACAAAAACGATGACTCAAAGCATTTCCTTAAATAATCATCCCGAAATTATTATCACAAACAGCGATAAGGGTAATGTAACTGTAGCTATGAACAAAAATCAATACATTGATACAAGTCAAATATTATTAGATGATACCAAATATTATGTACAACTAAGAACGGATCCAACTTCAACACTACAACAGAAAGCCAACAAATTAGTGACAAGAATTCACATAAGATTAGTTCAGCAACAGCAAAATCTCTGATGGTGTACAATTCTGTAGCACCTCGTTTTTATACACTACCCAAAGTCCACAAACCAACATTATCGATGAGACCTATTGTATCTTCTATTGATGCTCCCAACAATAAACTATCTAGATTTCTGACCGATATTTTAACAAATTCCTATGATAAAGATAATAGATACTATGTTAAAGATTCATTTTCATTCAGTGAATTCATCAACAATTTCCAGTTACCTGAAAACTATGTTATGGTGAGTCTGGATGTTGTTTCACTTTTTACTAACCTACCATTAACATTAGTAAAAAATTGTATAGAAAAAAAAATGGCCAATGATTGAGAATTTTTGTAATTTTAACAAAGAAACATTCTTTAAAATTTTAGATTTTATATTTGAATCAACATGTTTTATATTTGATGGTAAATTTTATAAACAGATTTTTGGTACACCCATGGGTTCGACTATTTCACCTATTTTAGCTAATTATGTTTTAGACGAACTTCTTGATAACTGTGTTCCGAAATTATCTTTCGATGTTCCATTCATCAAACGATTTGTAGATGACCTGATATTATCAATCCCTTCTGGAAATAAGGATGAAATTTTGAACGTTTTTAATTCCTTTGACTCGAATATTCAATTCACTATTGAAGAAGAAATGAATAACAACATTCCATTTCTAGATATGAGACTAATAAGAAATGAACATAACATAATTGTTACAAAATGGTACAGAAAATCTATATGTAGTAACAGATTTATCAATTTTCATTCTTACCATCCTCAAAAGATGAAAATTAATCTCATTAAGTCTCTAAAAAACAGAATTCAAAAAATCACTCATCCAAGCTTACTCAAACAAAGTTTGGATGATTTACGGAATATTCTTATCGAAAACTCTTATCCAAAATCTTTAGTTAATAATTTACTCTATTGTGAAAGAATCGTCACTGCAACTCTACCCACACCATCTCAAAATTCAGACCAACAAGAAAATACTCTACCAATCTACAGATCTCTGCCATATATACAAGAATTGACTCCAAAATTGATAAACGTTTTTAAAGTTGACAATATTAAAATCTCCAAGAAAAATATTACTACAATATCAAAATTACATAGTAAAGTGAAAACACCCATTTCAAAATTACAAAAATCAAATGTTATTTATAAAATTCCTTGCATGGACTGTCCTAAGTCATATATTGGTCAGACGTCTAGAACACTGAATGGTCGCATTATTTCACATAAAAGCGACTGTAGACGAAATGTTGATTCATGTGCTTTGGGAGGACACGTTATCTCTAGAGACCACAGGATGGATTATAATAATACCGAAATTTTGAATAGTGAAACTAATCTGTCTAAAAGAATTTTCATGGAAATGGTTCAAATTAACAATGAAGAACAGTCGATGAACAAAAGAACTGACCTGAGTAATCTCAGCAAAATTTATACGTATCTACTTAATTTTGAGAAACATAGGATAAAATCACCCTATAATCAGAATCTTCCAACTTGATTACTGAAATAAATTAAGTCACTGTCATTCCTACATCAGTCATTTCATTTCACTTCATGTATATTCTATTTTCGTTTTTTGCCAATTTCATCATTCATTATCACGTTAGTAAGTACTCCATTTATTCTTTCCTACATTTATTGTATACAATGCGTATTTTCAGTTGTCCTGAGGAAGGTATCGAATTATACCGAAAGCTTGACAGTATCAAAGAGTTTTCTTTGAAATAGCCCGCAACCCTGACTGCAACCCCACAAATACTACAAACTAATATACAGCCAGTCACGAATTTTCACCTCTATATATATATATATATACATATATATATATATATATATATATACAAAGCAGGAAATTTTTTGGGTATAGCAGCAAGCAAAACGTGTACTCTTTTAACACTATATTTCCGATATTTCAACAGTGAATACTGTCATCTTCAGGGAAGCTACAAGTAACAAGCAAAATTGTACGATTAATGGAAAGAAAACTTTGAAGAAGAACCACTTACTGTGTTGATGAGAATGATTGCTATGGATGTAATATTAAAAATTATAAACAACATGTCATGTAAGTCACATGTGACAAAGATGAACAAAACACATTAAAATACGTCAAACAATAAAAATATTAATATTAAGTCATTGTTATAAAATTTGTTTAAACATTTATTTGAATTATCTCCACACGTGGAGAGATTCAAATGTAACATAAGAAATTTGGTTAGGATTATTCGACAACAGACAGTTGACATTATTGACATTAGATGTCAGACACTTTTGAAGTGTGACACGAAACCACGAATTGGCCGCTGCTAGTGGGTGAAATTAACCAATTGTCTCAACTCAAAAGAGATGAAGTGTTCCCTAAGGGAGAATTATTTAAGTTATGTGTAATATTATTGTCGATGAGGAGTAAATATGAATAAATTTCACTTAAGTGATTAACGTCAGTTTTTTTATTTAAGCAAGAATCTGATTGAGAGATGAAAGCCATTTCCATGAAAAGTCTTTTAGTGGTATTGTTTTCTTTAGTCAAAATTTTTGTATTACTATAATTCATGTTATGACCAGTGCTATTAATTATAGTAATACAAAAATTTTGACTAAAGAAAACAATACCACTAAAAGACTTTTCATGGAAATGGCTTTCATCTCTCAATCAGATTCTTGCTTAAATAAAAAAACTGACGTTAATCACTTAAGTGAAATTTATTCATATTTACTCCTCATCGACAATAATATTACACATAACTTAAATAATTCTCCCTTAGGGAACACTTCATCTCTTTTGAGTTGAGACAATTGGTTAATTTCACCCACTAGCAGCGGCCAATCCGTGGTTTCGTGTCACACTTCAAAAGTGTCTGACATCTAATGTCAATAATGTCAACTGTCTGTTGTCGAATAATCCTAACCAAATTTCTTATGTTACATTTGAATCTCTCCACGTGTGGAGATAATTCAAATAAATGTTTAAACAAATTTTATAACAATGACTTAATATTAATATTTTTATTGTTTGACGTATTTTAATGTGTTTTGTTCATCTTTGTCACATGTGACTTACATGACATGTTGTTTATAATTTTTAATATTACATCCATAGCAATCATTCTCATCAACACAGTAAGTGGTTCTTCTTCAAAGTTTTCTTTCCATTAATCGTACAATTTTGCTTGTTACTTGTAGCTTCCCTGAAGATGACAGTATTCACTGTTGAAATATCGGAAATATAGTGTTAAAAGAGTACACGTTTTGCTTGCTGCTATACCCAAAAAATTTCCTGCTTTGTATCCTAACTAGTCAGCAAAGACTACCCTTCTACTATATATATATATATATATATATATATATATATATATATATATATATATATATATATATATATATATATATATAAACAGTAAACTATTTTACGTGCTCGTCGTTTTGTCTTTTCAACTCCTTGATGAGAATAATGAAGTTTTTGCAAAACTGACTTTCTCATCATTTTTGGAATGAGAATTTGACATCCTTTCAATATCACACCATCTTCCACACTCAATTCATCTTTGATGTTCCAATAAGGCATAAGACAACATTGGAGTTCATTTTTAGAATCCGGAAAGCCATGTTTGATTTGTTGCATTAATAACTGGTATTCATTGTCTTCTTTTGCAGATTTTTTAATGTCTAATATAATTGGGATGCTAAATCCTCTTGAACAGTATCATCCTCTTCTTTTAGTCGACATAGTTGTTGATTCACGAAGGAGATTAAATGTGTTGTAGATTCCTCAGCTAATAAATCAGATTTTACTGGAAACATTGTAGGGGCTCTGGATAACGCATCTGGTATCAAATGATCCTGACTCTTGACCCACTCAACTTTGAATATATATCCAGATAACTTTTCTTTCATCCGTTGAAGTCTTGGATTCTGAACATTATCTAGTGTTTGGTTGATTAGGATGGGAATCAATGGTTTATGATCTGTTTTAATTAAAAATTCTTCCAGACCCAATAAATATAATAGGCATTTATTCACTGCCCAGGTAATCGCCAACATTTCCAGCTCAATCATAGCATATCTTGATTATGTATCTGAGATAAATCTGGATACACAATGAACTAGTTTCCAAACATCCCTGTGTTTCTGTAGAAGTATATATCCAAGTCCGTATAATTTAGATGCATCCGTCTGTAGTTCTGTTGGGAGACTTGGATCATAGTGGGCTAGTATAGGTGGTTGGGAAAGACATAATTTTATTTTTTCGAACGCCAAGTCGTGGGTAGATGCCCAAAAGTATTCATTTTTAATTTTGAGTAAATTTCGCAATGGAATGGCAAAGGAACTGATTTCGGCAGAAAAATTCCCTAATTGATTTACTAGCCCCAAAAATGATTTCAGTTGAGTTATATTTTCAGGTTTAGGGAAATCTTGAATGGCTTTAACTTTCATAGGATCGGCTTTAATGCCATGTTTTCCAATTCTGTAGCCTACATAATATGCTAATTCACTTCTTGCAAATTCAAATTTTTCTGGATTGAGAGTGATGTTTTTCTTACGACAACAATCTAGTAACCGTATAATTCTATTATAATGGTCTTCAAATGTTTCATCGTGAACTAAAATATCATCAACAACCTTTTCAATATTACCAAGACCCATTAAAGCTTCATCTCCTCGACGACAATATTCATCACCTGAACAAACTAATCCCATTGGAGCTCGTAAAAATTGGTAACGTCCCCATGGAGTTAGAAATGTTGTTAAATTTTTACTCTCCTCATCAAGACCAAGTTGCCAGTAACCACATTTGGCATCTAGAGTGGAAAAATAGTTGCTCTTCTTGTTGATATTGGAAACTGCTTCCCATGGTGACTTGAATGGATGTAATGGACGTCTGGCATATCTATTCAACATAGTGAAGTCAATACAGATTCGAATTTTCCCATTAGATTTCTGAACAACTACAAGAGGGCTTACAAAATCTGATGGAATGTCTCCGACAGGTTTAATGATATCTTTTGTCACCATGTCATCCAATTCATTCTTCACATCCTCTCTCCAGGCAAATGGAATTTTCCGTGGGCACGATATAGAATATGGGATAACACCTTCTTTTAAATATATATGAACCAATTTTCCTTCCATGGGTTTTAAAACCGTTTCAGAGCTGAAAACATCAAAGTATTGCTTCAATAATTGCATTCTGATGTTTTCATCTCTTGTTCCATTGGAAATTTAGGAGTATTTCGAGTTTTCACAAGATTTGTATATAAATAGTCTTTTGGAAGCGGTTTTGGAAAGTCGATATGAATAATTCCGAGCTGTATGAGGGAATATCTATACTGAGCAGAAGTTCACTTTTCTACATATGTAAATGGTAAGATCAGTCTGGTAATTTTCATACCGTATCTTACATTCCAGATAGCCTAATACATCCAATGACGAACAATCTGCAGATTGCAGCTTGAATTTGGTAGGATTCAACTGGTTGATTTGAAACAACGTTTTAGCTAAGAAGTCTTCGCCAGCTACACATACTTCTGCACCAGTATCAGGGGTTGCCAAATACGTGAAAGAATTTTTCATTCCTCTCTTCAGCGTATCAACACATACTTCAATTTGTCGTTGATTGGAAGATATCTGGTTAACTTTTATCATGGTTATATATGAATTATTCTTCTCAGTAAGTTCTTCACCAACTTCTTTAACTGATTTAGTGCGACAAAACTGGGTCAGATGACCTTTTTATTACAAATTGCATTCTTTGCCGGGCAATCTTTAAGACTCATGTGCCAATTTTGATTGCATCGAAGACATTTTTCAGTTGATGTTCGTGGTGTTTCTTTGTTCACGTTGTTAATAACTTTTTGAGACTGATTTTCTTCGAATGAAGCAGCTTCCTCAGATTCACAAAGTTTGATAATTTCATCAATTTCGGTTGAATCTGGCAAAAGTCTACATTTTCTACGAACATCTACATCAGAAATTGATTCAATAATGTGATCAGAGAGGCAAGAATTATAACAATGTTTGCAAGGATCACTCAATTGGAAAAGTTTCAATTTCTCCCTATAAAAGGACATGAATGGTTCTCCAACTTCTTGTTTTCTTGACATGAATTTGCTGCGTCTAATCCTATTGTTTTCTCTCTTTTTGAAATAACCTAGTTTATCCAAGACATTTTTTTGGGGTTTGATCTATAATATTTTCTATCTTCAAAACTAAACGAACTACGTCTGATATGTCCTGGTTAAAAAATGAAGATAGCAATGCTGCTACTTGCTTTGATGAAGAATGTTGAATGTGTAAACCCTGAATTATCAGGTAATTTTCAAATCTTCTTCTCCAGTCTTTGAACTGAGCCAATGTCAGATCGTCTGTTATTTTATCTGGTGGAATAACACCAGATATGCGCTGAGAAGGTATTATATTTTCTGTTACATCAATTTCATCAGATGTGTTAACCGAATCGGTCTATACCTGAAGAGAAACAGATTGTGTTTGGAGTAGTTTGTCAACGGTATCTTGAAGTTGCTTCATTTTTGCATTGAATGATGATTCCATGTTTGTAAGAGACTGCTTCGTATACGCCTCTAATAAATGTATGGTGTGGCGTCAGTGGCAGAATCACCACTTTCTTGGCCTGATTTATACTTCCTTGTAGCTCTGGGCATGATGAGAAGTGGAAGCGACCTTTAAAAGTTCCTAATACAACGACTGCGCCATGTTATAACTTAGAAATGCGATGGAGTTAGTAACAAGGCCTATCCAGAACACGTGGCTAATGACCATATCAGTCGATGCCAAGACACCAAAAAAAAAATTAGACTTTGATAGTTGATATTTATTTATAAACTGACATCTTCCGTCAAGATCGATATACACCAAACTCTTATTCACTGGGTGATATATGAAATAATGAAAACATTAAGATGTGATAGCACGTCATATCAGTGTAACTAAATAAGTGTAAAACATTTGAGGGGGTGATTCCTCATCGAAAAAAAGATAGGATCTTTCATATAAAGAAACTTCATTGGAGCATCCCATGTTGAGATACAGCCCCTTGAAGGGGGTACATAAAATTTATTTAACAATTTTTTTCACAAGCACTAAAAAAGTTACAGTATTGAAATTAACCTGACATTTTCTACTACCACAAAGACACTTAGCCAGTAATTTATTTGGTTTACCCCATGGTTGTAAGGGGTGGAAAACGCATCCCCTAAAATTTATTTCTAATGTAACTTTTTGTCTTATTATTTGTTTACCATTTAAAAATTTATTTCCGATAGCCTGTTTCATTCTGAATAAAAAATGTCCCCTGAATTTTTTGCTCAAAATAAACCAGATCGCAGCAAAAAATTATTTTACGAACAAGATACATATCGCCATAAAACGAAAATACGAAACTAATTTATATAGTAGGCAGCTATTAGCGATAGTGACAATTAAATTGGTATCAAGCTGTCAGTTTGTAAATTTGTAAACTTGAAGTAATACTAATTGTGTATTGTTGTTCTGTTCTTAATTTGTTACTTTAATAATTCACTTGTTATTAAAATGGCATACACAAATGAGCAAATGGCTGATATGCATTACGTTTACGGTCTGTCGCAGGGGAATGGGTTAAAAGCTTCTAGAAGATATGCTCAAATGTATTCTCAACGGCAGCATCCTTCACATAGAATATTTTCCCGACTTCATCAACGATTACGAGAATATGGTTCATTCGACAAAAGAACGCAGGATTGTGGTCGCCATCGAGAAGTAAGAACACCACAGCTTGAGGAAGCACTACTTAATTTGATTGAAGAACAACCTACTACCAGTACTAGAAATATTGCTTTCCAGCTAAATGTTGATCATATGACGGTATTTCGAATTTTAAAGGAACAACTCTTATACCCTTACCATCTGCAACGAGTACAGGCACTGTTACCGCGAGACTTTCCGTCTTGAATTTTGTAATTGGATGCTGGAAATGATTAGAAGAAATCGTGACTTTCTGAAGACGATCGAATTCACAGACGAATGTAGTTTTTCTCGGGAAAAGATTATTAATTTTCATAATTACCACATATGGGCTGATGAAAACCCTCACGCTATTGTCGAAACTTACCATCAAGAACAGTTTTCTCTTAACGTGTGGGTCGGAGTTACTGGGGATTATTTAATTGGGCCTCATTTTCTACCACCTCGATTAAATGGTGAGGCATACGATCAATTTTTAAGAGAAGTGCATCCCGTACTGCTGGAGGAAGTTCCTTTAGGCGTCAGAAGGGATATGTTTTTTATGCATGATGGAGCTCCCACCCATTATAGTCAAGTAGCACGTCAGCATTTAACTGAAAGATATGCAAATCGGTGGATAGGTCGAGGAGGACCACAGAATTGGCCCGCTCGATCCCTGGATCTCAATCCTCTCGATTTCTCTACTGGGGCCATTTTCAGCATTTGGTTTATCGTACTCCTGTTCGCGATGTAGATGACTTAAGAAACCGCATCATCGATGCGTGCAGGGTAGTATTAGAGACTCCAGGAATATTTGAGCGAATACGTGGCTTAATGTGAAGACGTCTAGACGCATGCGTAATGTCTGAAGATAGACATATTGAACATTTACTATGATTTCTACATGTTGTAACTTTTGTTATTAATGAATTAGTTTTGTTTATCCCCCTTTAATCATTTAATGCAGGTAGTAACTACAAAATATCAATAAATCCAGTTTGCATTTATGACGATGTATCTCTGTAGTTGTTCGTAAAATAATTTTTTGCTGCGAACTGGTTTATTTTGGGCAAACAATTCAAGGGGCATTTTTTGTTTAGAATGAAACAGGCTATCGGAAATACATTTTTAAATGGTGAACAAACGATAAGACAAAAAGTTACATTAGAAATAAATTTTAGGGGTTGCGTTTTCCACCCCTTACAACCATGGGATAAACCTAATAAATTACTGGCTAAGTGTCTTTTTAGTAGTAGAAAATGTCAGGGTAATTTCAATACTGTAACTTTTTTAGTGCTTGTGGAAAAAATTGTTAAACAAATTTCATGTACCCCTTCAAGGGGCTGTATCTTAACATGGGATGCTCCAATGAAGTTTCTTTATATGAAAGAACCTATCTTTTTTTCGATGAGGAATCACCCCCTTAAATGTTTTACACTTATTTAGTTACACCCTGTATAGTAATTGATCATCCATTTCCACAATGTGGCAGACAGTGTGTCTTTTAAAGAACGTTCACCTCAAATTCTATAGAAATGTAATTTTAGAACAGGAGAGAGATTTTTTATATAACTTTTGGCAATGGCAAAAAGTATCAAGTAGAATAGAATACAGTAGATTAAATATTGTAGGAATTCTCATGTTCCTCAATATTAAACAGTAGGTGAGATAAGTATGATTGTTTTTCATGAAATTAACGAATCTTCAGTTCTCGAAACCCACTAGAAAGATCAAAATATTTTCCACATTGGGTTTGGTATGACCACATCGCAGTATAATTGAGTTCAAGATAAAGGGTACTATCTAAAAAGGTCATATGCAGGGTGGCCCACGAAGTTTAGGACAGGAAATATCTCGGAACTCGAAAGTAGTGGAGAATTGTAATTTTGGGGATATGAATAAAAGCAATTGGTGCAGCTTTTTTTGATATAATGTTGCCCAATGAGCTTTTTGTTTTCGGTCACGTGACATCAGATTCAAAATTATATATGGGACACCCTGTATATTTTGGCATTTTTATATTCCTCCCGATGAAACAATTTCAACAAACTATCACATGTGGTCTAAAACGATCAATTAAAAAAATACAGGTACTTCAATATCGTCTGTCCCACGACGCGACGTCTGAAACGAGCACTTGCCAAATTATTCAGGTTTAGGGTCACCCTGTGTTTTTGGGCAGTCCTTTATTTTATGTGATGATTAAAACAAGGCAAAATTAAATTAATCATCTATATTTTATTAAAAATGCCGTGGAACAAAGGATATTGTTATTAAGTACCTGTATTTCTTGAATTAATCGTTTTAGACCACAAGTGTGATAGTTCATTGAAATTGTTTCATCACGAGGAACATAAAAATGCCAAAATATAGAGGGTATCCCATTAAAGATTTTGAATCAGATGTCACGTGACCGAAAACAAAAGGCTCATTGGGTAACATAGTATCAAAAAAATCTGCAACAATTGCTTTAATTCAAAACCCCAAAATTACAATTCTCCACTACTTTCGAGTTCCGAGCCTGTCCAAAACTTCGTGGGACACCCTGTATATGGTTTTGATTAAATCAGAAAAAAGTTGCGGAACCGAAGGGCCATCTGTAGGGAAGAATAAAATTTCCAAAAATATTTTTAGTTTTCAAATTAGTTCGGAAAAACTGAATTTTTCGATTTCTTTTTTTATTTTTTTTTTTTTAATTTCAAATTAATGTTGCACCAACCACGTAGGGTTATTGGCAACGTAACGGTTTGATTGTACAATTAGGTAATATAAGGTAATATACATATTCATTTCACTGTTTGCTAAATTTTGCTGATGATATCAATGTCTGTCAAAAAGGAAACAATACTTTTAATGTTACAGCTGTCACCCAGCATTCGCTCCAAAGTCTCACATAGACCACGTTCCTGTCTTTTTTCTGCGAACTCAGGACATTCCACTAGCACATGTTTAACCGACACTTGAACTTGGCACATATCACATTTATCGTTTTCCTATCCTTTAAATAAGTGTTCATGAGTGAACTTGGTGTATCCTATTCGTAAACGTGACAGGATCATAATGTAGTAGATTTATACTCTAATTAACTGACTAAAATAATTTATTTAACGAAATACAATGATACAATAACACAATACTCTAATTTACATAACAATCGCGGAACTAGGTATTTATATTCGACTTTCACTTCACTGACTGACTGACTGACTGACGTCTATCTGCGTGGTTCTGTTTATATACACCGTTCATTTTGCTAGAATGCTCGAGATATTTCTTAGAAACGTTCCCCGATAAGACCAGATTCTTCGCGAAGCGAGCGGCTCAGAAGTAGTTCACGGTCATTCGTTGATTACGTGATTGTTCAGGTCCGGCATCGCCCGCAACTTCGCCACATTGCCCCCTTCTTAGGGATATTTCGTCCCGAAATGTCATCCTTGGAGTGTGTCGATATTTGCAGGATTCCCCATATCTGCATCGTGAAGTTCGATAGAAATAACACTCCACAGTCTTCATGTCAGGTCGTGGAATAGGATTACAGCAAACCAAAATCTGGATGCCGCTGGATCGGAATATCGTCTCCAACATACTTCTTATAACTCTCCAATCCAGCCCATCAATACCACAGGATAATTTTGGGATTGCCAAGTCTACCAGATTCTGGTCCGCCATCGTATCTCTCAGTTGGGTGAGGCTCCTCCAGTCATCTTCATAGGACGGTTTATCTTGAGAATGCTTCTTGGTCACCAGGTAGTAGATGTTCCTCTGGCCCTTCTTCAGCTGCAGTACACCTCCAATTTCTGGATTCTGTTTTCGTAGTGTTTGGAGTTGGCCAAATTTCTTCGAGAACACCACAGCGAGCCTCTGGACATTCGAAGATCTTCTGCGACGCAGTGCGCTAGGGCGTAATCGACTGGCACTTTGAAAATGTCCCGTGGCTCCTCTCGAGTTACCCCGTGTGACACTTTCTGTCCATTTGAGTATAAGGACATGAATTTCTGGAACGTCATCGCATCCTCTGGTGGTCTGAGGGTGCGGACTTGGTCATGGTTTCCAGCGTAAGGGGCCAACCTGTTGAAATGAACGACCCTGGGTTTACCTCTGGGTGGCTTGTGGATTCGGTAAAGCAGGTCATTTATCCTCTTGATGATCTTGTACGGACCTTCCCATGAATTCCGTAATTTCGGTGACAGGCCCCGGCGACGCATCAGGTTGAACAGCCAAACTAGATCACCAACACGAAATCCTCCAGCATCGGCATTGATGTCATAAGCCGCTTTCATTCGGTCGCTGGCACTCTGGATATTCAAACGGACTCGTTCGTGGATGTCTTCCATTCGCTGACGGAGTTTGCTGATGTAGTCCTCTCCCGCGGTATCCTGTCCTGGTGGCATCCCAAACTTTAGGTCACAGGGAAGTCGCAGCTCTCGGCCCATTATGATACTAGCAGGGGTTTGGCCGGTCGACTCGTGTACTGCGGAACGGTAGGCCATCAGAAACAATTGGAGATACTGATCCCAGTCTCTTTGATGGTCAGAGACTACCTTGGACAAGTGGCGATTGATAGTCCTGTTCATCCGCTCAACCATTCCATCGGACTGTGGATGTAGAGCTGTGGTTCTCGTCTTGCGGATGTTCAGCAGTTGGCAGATTTCTTGGAACAGGTTGGATTCGAAATTTCTGCCTTGGTCCGAGTGTAGCTCCAAGGGGACACCGAATCGACATATCCACTCTTTCACCAAGACGTCCGCGACGGTGATGGCTTCCTGGTTGGGCAGGGCATAGGCTTCGGCCCACTTGCTGAAATAGTCCATTGCCACAAGGATGTATTTATTTCCATGATCTGATACGGGGAACGGGCCGGCGATGTCAATGGCGATTCTTTTGAATGGACTACCTACATTATACTGACGCATCGGGGCCTTGGGTCGTGTCCGAGGTCCATTGCTGGCAGCACAAACAGCACACTTTCTGCACCAGTCATTGACATCAACTTGACAATTGACCCAGTAAAACCGTTGTCTTACTTTCTGCAGGGTCTTCGTCACACCCAGATGTCCTCCAGCAACTCCATCATGGATCTCTCGGAGTACTTCCTGTCTCCTGTTCTTGGGCACCACTATCTGACGTCTGTCCTCCCCACCATCTTCGGACTCCAATACACGTTTCAGGACCCCATTGTCCAGGGTAAGGGAATTCCATTGGGCCCAGTAGGATTTAACTGCTGGGGAATATCTTGCGATTTCCTGCCATGTCGGTCTTTGATTACTATTTTTCCAACCGATGACTAAACCAAGATCCGGATCTCTTTCTTGGTCTTTCTGGACCTCGTTGTCATTTCAGTTATTGTCAACTGCCGTGGTTCTACAAATCGCTGCTTCCTTCTCTTCTGCTCGTCTGCAGTGTGAGCAGTCGTCTGGGCATGGTCTCCTTGACAGGGCATCTGCGTTCTTGTGGCCACTCCCTGCTCGATGTTCGATCTCGAAGTCAAATTCTTGGAGTCTTTCGATCCAACGTGCTACTTGGCCCTCGGGATTTTTGAACTGTAGAATCCATTCAAGGGCTGCGTGGTCGGTCCTTAACAGAAATTTTCTCCCGTACACGTATTTGTAAAAGTGTTCTACTCCCTTGACAACAGCCAACAGTTCTTGTCTGGTGACGCAGTAGTTACGCTCCGGTTTACTGAGAGTTTTACTGAAGTATCCGATCACCTTCTCTTGCCCATCCTGGATCTGGGACAAGACAGCTCCAAGTCCCACGTTGCTGGCGTCCGTGTCCAAAATGAATTTTCCACTCGGAAGGGGATAACTCAGAATCGGTGCGTTGATCAATGCCCCCTTCAGCTTCCTGAACGAGTCTTGGCATTCTTCGGACCACTGAAACTTTGTTTGTCCTTCCGTGAGCCTGGTCAGTGGTTTAGCGATGTTGGCGAACCCCAGCACATATCGGCGATAGTATGTGCACAAACCAAGGAAACTACGTAGTTGGTGTATGTCTCTCGGAATAGGCTACTCCTTCACTGCTCTGATCTTCTCGTCATCCACTGCTACTCCGTGCCCAGAGACAACATGGCCAAGGTAACGTACTTCTTTTTGGAACAGGTGGCATTTCTTGGGGCTCAGCTTCAATCCAGAATTTCTCAGTCGCAGGAATACCTCCTCCAGGTTTTTAACGTGGTCTACAATAATGTCATCGAGATATACCAGACACGTCCTCCATGAAAGCCCTTTCAGAACCGTCTCCATTAATCTCTCGAATGTGGCTGGAGCATTACAAAGCCCGAATGGCATAACGGTGAAATGCCACAGTCCTGAGCCGATGGTGAAGGCTGTCTTTTCTCTATCTTCTCGAGCCAGTTCTACCTGCCAGTATCCACTCTTCAGATCAAGGGTCGAGAAAATCGTGGAGCCGGCCAATGTGTCCAGGGTGTCGTCTATTCTCGGAAGAGGGTAACTGTCTTTCTTCGTCACGTTGTTCAGTTGACGATAGTCTACGCAAAACCGTGTTGATCCATCTTTCTTCTTCACCAGCACGACTGGAGAGGACCATGGACTGTCGGATGGTTCAATAATTCCATCTTTCCCCATTTCACTGACTATTTTGTCAGCCTCTTCCTTCTTGGCAAGAGGAAGTCTTCTAGCTGATTGTCGGATCGGCCGGGCATCCCCAGTATCAATTTTATGCTGAACTACATTCGTTCGGCCCCCTTTTCCTTGTCCGGTATAGAAGATATCTTGGTACTTCTTGACTAATTCTCTCAATCTGGGCTGTTGGGCTGGTTTAATGCCCTTGGCAGAGATGGTAACCAATTTTTCCAGTTCCGCTGTCAGGTTGTTGTCTTGACTAACAGTTCCGTGTACACTCCTGATCACAGAGGAAATTGACGAGCAGTGCCCCAAAACAGTTCCTTTCTTCAAGGTCACTGGGTAATAATTGACATTCATTACCCTTACTGGCACAAATTTATCAGAACGCAACAAAGTCTTGCCTAGTGCAATCCCTCATCCAATTATCTCATCATGAAGCTTGGGCTCGAACATCACCACGCTTCCATTGCTCGCACCTCCGTCCAAGCGAGCCTCAAGTATGGTCTCAGCCCTCTCGGGTACACTTACATCTTCAGCCAGCAGAACACGAATCATCTCTTCACTTCTTCCATGTAGCACCAGCTCTTCTCCGTTCACACGTAGAACGCCATCTTTGAAATTCAATTCGAACCCTCTGGAATTCATGATGTCCATTCCAATAATTGCCTCGTCCTCAATGTCCGCTACTAATGCCCGATGTTTCACTTTTGTGCTGCCTAGAATTAGTTCAATCGGTAGCTCTCCATGTACAGTGGCCGGCTCTCCTGTTGCTGTGCGTAGCTTCCAGGATGATGGTTCGATTCTCTCTGGTGTTTTAGTAAAATCAGGTCCAAGGATTGTCCTAGTCGCACCTGTATCTAGCAGCATGGTGCAAGGCTCGTTGTTTATGTGACCGTCTACAAAGACACCATTGTTTTGACGTTGAAGGATAGCGACATATGCATTGTTAACGGGGGCTTGCTGGATACAGGTCGACGATTGCTCCTCCTCATCGACCTTCTTTAGTTTTCCTGCATCAGTGTCGATTCTGAGAATGTTGGACATTTGTTGCGCACATGCCCAATTTTGCCGCAATTCCAGCATCTTATCTGTTTCCTCTCAGGCAACATTTCCTTCACCACCTTCCTTATGGCAGCTTCCAGGTTAGTAGGCTCCTCTGGGTCTTCTTCAATAACTCGGACTTTACTCTGGCTTCTGCAGGATTGCTTCGCCGCCTCAAATTCCAAAGCGCGTGCCAGTGCATCCACGAGATGTGTTGGACGAGCTAGTGTCAATGCTTGTCTGGTTTCCTGGTCACGAAGTCCATCTAAGAAGGCCCGAACTGCTAGTCGCTCCATTACCTTTTCCGGTGTAGCTGGGTATGCAAGGCGAACCAAGCGTGCAATGTCTGCTTCAAACTCCTGTAGGGACTCGCTTGATTTCTGGCAGCGGTTTTTGAGCTGCGAGTGGTATACATGTTCTAGATGGGTCTGTCCATACCGTAATTCGAGATGTTTAATCAGCTGCTCGTAGTCCTATTGTTCTTGTGCCGTGAGAGTTTGTAAAATATTCGTTGCTTCTCCACGCAAGGCCAGTGTTAATGCCACAGCTCTTTCTCCTGCATTCCATCCATTTGCTTTTGCTGCAGCTTCAAATTGTCGGCGGTAATTTGCCCATGGTGTTTTTCCATCGAACTGAGGTGGTTTCATGGAGAGCTTTCCTGTTTCAGAACTAATCTTCACATCTTTCAAACCCTTCTGAACATCATCCAAGTTCAAACTCAGTTCCAGCATTGAATTTTCATTGACAGATTCTGTGGTGTGGGTAGTGTCAATCTGGTTTTCCAATTTGCTGATTTTCTCCTTTATTTTGTTAATTTCCGCTTCGAGTCCGCCTTTGATTTCGTCACTAATTGTTTCCTTCAATTTTCCCATCTCTTCTTCAATTTCATCTTTGATTTTCTCCATCTCTGTCTCGACAGTCCCCATTCTTTCTTCTAATCGATTCGCCACGCCACAAAGTTCTTCTTTCATGTTCTTCGAGTTTTCTAGAAGCTCTTCCCTCAAACCCTTCGAATTTTCTAGAATCCCTTCTCTCAAATTCCTCGAACTTTCTTGAAATTCTTCTTTCAGACTATTCGAATTTTCTAGCAGCTTTTCTTCCAGATTTTTCAAACTTTCTTGAAGTTTTTCTTCCAGATTATTCGAATTTTCCACAAGTTTTTCTTGAATTTCTTTCTCCATTCCGTCGAGTTTACTCATTATGGAACCCAAATCAATTCCAGAAACTTCGAATAGAAATGTTTCTGGGTCCTCGCCCTCCTGAACTAATCCCTCGGCAAGTCTTGTTTAAAGCACGGCCCTTTTACCACTTGTGTCAAGTTCCCTCTCCTCCAGTTCTTGCTTCAATTCCGCAACCTTCAATTCAACCAGGCGAACTTTCCTCGGACACATATTGTCTTAGTCTATGTCTCACAGTCTATTTCACAGGTCAACAGTCTATTATTATTATTATTGTCTATCTCACACAGTCTATTTCCCGGACACTAGTATATTACTATTATTATTCTCTATTTCACACAGTCTATTCCAAGGCCACCAGTCTATTATTATTATTTTTGTCTATTTCACACGCGAAAATTGTTCGAAATACACAAACTTTCTACTTACACGAACACTCTTTATTTAAACATCGCACTTCTAACACCACTGTAGTAGATTTATACTCTAATTAACTGACTAAAATAATTTATTTAACGAAATACAATGATACAAAAACACAATACTCTAATTTACATAACAATCGCGGAACTAGGTATTTATATTCGACTTTCACTTCACTGACTGACTGACTGACTGACGTCTATCTGCGTGGTTCTGTTTATATACACCGTTCATTTTGCTAGAATGCTCGAGATATTTCTTAGAAACGTTCCCCGATAAGACCAGATTCTTCGCGAAGCGAGCGGCTCAGAAGTAGTTCACGGTCATTCGTTGATTACGTGATTGTTCAGGTCCGGCATCGCCCCAACTTGAAATGAGAAATATAAGTGACGAGCCTTTGCAGTTTTCAGATGACCCTAATATTATTTCTGAGAAAGTATTGTTATAGTGTTAAAATTTTAGAAATTCTTTATTTTTAAATAATTTGATTTTAAGTGTGCGGAGGAGGACCACTATGAAAATATTGGTTAAAATCGGAACGAATTGGAAGTTATAAAACCAGCAAATACAGACAATGTTGTAAATTATTGTTCCAAACACCAACCAGGAGAACTTTCGCTTTTCACGAATTTCATCCACATCATCAACCTAACGATGACGTTTCATTCAATTCCAAGATTGCTTATTACAGAAAAGAAGATCAAGAATAATTCAAAAGATCATGGCTAACTTATTCGAAGCAGAACGATAAATTCTTCCGTTCATTCTGTTCAGGGTTTGGCAGAGTTGAAAACCGTTTCACTATAATAGGCTGTGAAACCAAACCAAAATCCATATGGACGCATTCTTGAGCATGAATCTTCTACATCTCATAGAACAGCAGTAGAAGCATACTTGATTTGATCGAACAATACCGATATACCAGTTATGTTACATGATAAACGTCGAAAAAATATCAGGTGAAGAAGAGACGTTTTCGACAGAATAATTGACGTTATTAAATTAATTGGAGAAAGAGGAGCTTAAAATGCCGAGGCTGCTTACATACTCGGAAGAATACTTGGAAAATGGAAACTTGTTAGAATTTCTATTACTGCTTTCAAAATATTATATTGTTCTTAAGAAACACAAAGCTCAAAGTTTTATCTGATAAAAAATAATTCTAATTCTGGTGCTGGTAGTAACAGTGGCTGTCCTGGTAGCTTTTCGAAATGTTTGTCGAAAACTGCAGTCAATTACGTTATAGAAAGAATTGTCCATTTCGTGAAGAAACAGCTATAAAAGGAAGTAAAATCATCGAAATTATTCAGCATACAAATTGACACTATACGCAGTATATTAATCTCCAAGATCAGATGTGCGTCCTTGAACGTTATGTTAACGTTGATATTGAAGAACCAATACTTGCTTTGGAAAAAATGAGTCAGGAGTGGGTCAAGATATTTTAAAAACGTAAGGACCTTGCTAAAATTAAATTAAATCAACATTAAATTGTTCGTAATTTTGCAAGGTCAATATAAGGGGGTTTCTACATGGTTGGAAAAAGTAGTTGTCAAGTACATGTTTGGTGCTATGCTCACATACTTAATTTAGTGATTGGTGATACAACCAAAACAGTAGTTGAGGTTTGGAATCTCGAATAAGTCAGCAGCTTTCAGTAGATGATCCTATTTACGAATGGCAGTATTGGAGAACGATAGTAGATATGAATATATTACAAATATCAGTGAAACTAGGAGGTGGTCAATAGATTACTCATTGAGAAATATGTTTGGATCCTGTGATAATCGTAAGAGTTCTCTTCATGTACACATTTCGAAAACCTTCAAGGAAATTGCATATTCAGAAAAATGCAATGCTGAAGTATGCGCTAAGGCCATCAATTCATTAGAAAAATACAGTTCCTTTCGATTCATAGCAATAGCTCATATTTTGTGAGAATTTTCCATAGTACCACACCATTATCCAACTATTTACAAACAAAAGGTGTTGTTTGAAGTCAGCCTTTAAAATGGTCATCAGAACTCTTGAAAAATTGCAAATACAATCCAGAGACTTTGATTCAGTTCTGATAACAACCCAAAAATGTATATCTTGGACCGTTGAGTAACTTGAAGATGACGATGCCATTTTTATTGAAGATACATTTCCCTGCAAGAGAATTATAAAGAAAAACAATCTTCCAGGTGAAAATTTCTCAGACCAACCCATAGTTAATACCCAAGATGAGTTTAGAATCGAAGTATTCTCAATCATGTGTGATCGAGTTATTATGAGCATCAAGGAGCATTTTATTGCTCACATGGTTGTATCCAAATGAATTCAAGATCGTGAATGAAATGCCAAAAGCTGCATTAAAATTCACTTCAAAGAATTTGAGTAATTTAAGTATCTAAGAATACCAGATATACTGTTGTACAAGAAGAAATACGAGATTTCGCTTCAAAAAGGCCATCCTCCAAAAAATTATCTGAAATTCACAACTCTGAGAAAGATCTTGACAAGCATTTATATTATAGATATATGAATACGTCCTCACACTTTCTTATAGTCAAAATAGACATGAGACTTCATCCTCCAAACTCATATACCTATATCCAAAATTAATATTGAAATTTCTGTATCAGGGAAATTTGGAAGCTTTCTTATTAGTGTCTATCGAAAAAGATTTACTCAATAGGGTAGGAACAGAAGATTTCATCAATTTTTTTGCTGCGAAAAGTAATACAATGAGACGTATTCTTAATAAAAATGTGAAAATTCGTTAATATTTTTTATTGATTTATTGCTCAACTGTTTTGTGATTATGTGATCTCGTGTCGTGATTTCATAAGAATGGAGGCCGCTTCAATGATGGAGCTCGGTAAGAAAAAAATCTCCAATCTGGCGCTGTTTGTTTATTTGTCTTCTGAAAAATCAAAACAAAATCGAATCACTCGACACACCAGGGTTTTTAGACATCTTACAGGATCACTTGTTCTCTCCGTTGTGTCGGTTTGTTTTTCCAAGAGATGACTGACCTCTTAACCTCTGCTAACTTGGATCTGCTTTGTTGCCATTCATTTTGCCAATGTTCTTGGACTGCTCTCTTTACGTGTGCTTTCAAGTCTTTATGTATTGCTGAACTTTCCTGTTCCGAATTTTGGTCGATGAGAGCTTCTCGGGCTATCTTGTAAGATTTTTCATCACCCGGAATTCCGATGTGTGAGGGTACCCATATTAGTTTTACCACTTGGTTCTCTTGTGACAGTTTGTGTATTTTCTCTTTTATCGTTATAATGAGTGTATTATCTAAATATACTGATCGAAGACTGCTGATTGCACTCAAAGAGTCACTAATAATCAAGGTTTTAATCAGTCCTTGCCTTTCACTATACAAAACAGCTTGAAGGATGCCATATGTCTCTCCTGTATACACCGTACTCCGGTAGTCTGAAGCCAAAGATACATAGAAACCCTGGTGTGATCTCTTATAGCTGTGAAACCGACATACAAAAGTGTTATGGTACGGCCTACTTGATTCATGATATTTTTACTGCGTTGATACCGTTTCACCTCTTTAGCACACAGATGGCGGCAAAATTACAGATTCATGATGACGCTTGGACAAGTGTATGTTATGTAATTTTCGTCATTGAATTTTATTTGTTGTAATATTCATTAACCATAATTTGTAAACATTCAAATTTCAATCACATAATTATGACTCAGTACTTCGGAATGTTGGAAACTCGGTTATTTTCGACTTATACGCCATCCATCGATGAATGAAGCCAACGGTATCAGTGCAATTACAGTCTCAACAACTTTGTTGAAACAAAAGCGAATCAGTGATAACACCATGGTTTCTATACATCTTGCTGAAGCCAGTATATGAGTTGGGTGTTACTATAGACTACCTAAGCGTGACGTCAAAGTGGGTGAAACTTGGTAAATCTTTCCAAACATTGAAATTCTTTTTTTCGGCAAAACTTTTCAACTAACTGAGTCTTTATTGAAAATAATATCGATTATCCTTATTCCCGACGGAATTATGCAAAATCATCAAATCAATAATTTCTTATGGGGTTTTAACACGTATTACCAGTTTGTTTGGAAAGGTTTTGTAGGCTCCCCCCACTTGTGACGTCAGGACTTAGGTAGTCTATTGCAGCTGAAACTCTATTTTCCGATTTAGATGCATCCGTGTAAATTAGAGAATAGTCTTTATGTTCGAATAAAATTTGATTGAAGCTATTGACGATTATTTTGGAAGGAGTTTGAAATATGCTAAGTTTGTATTGATCTGAGGAATTTCGATCAACCAAGGTGGGATAATGGATTTATTAATAGGATACACTTGTGGGAAGGTAATTTTGATGTCATGCTTGATGCTTGTATCTATTAAGTCGTTCATAGAAAGGTGGCGTGGTTCGTGGTTTATTCTGATACATGTACTGGAACCGATTAGCGTGAACGTTTTGAAGTACTGGATTATTAATGTTCGATAATATATTCGTAGCGTAAGATAGGCTGAGGTATTGTCTTCTCAAGGAGAAGGAAGGTTCACCGGATTCGCTGTGAAGACTTTCAACCGGGCTCGTTCTATATGCCCCTAGAGATAGCCTTTTTTATTTGTTTGTGGTGTTATCGTCGGAGCTGAAACATGATAAAAAATACTTCTCAACAGAAACTTTTAAATAAGCTTTCTAATGATGATATCATTTTTACGGTCCGTCGTTTCGTTATCGAACAACCATCTTCAATTTAATTTAAATACTGCCCTGTCTCGAAAAATATAGTTTTTCGAAGTATTTTCATTCTAAATTCAATGATGTATTACACTAGGCAGTTTCATTATGGGTCAGATCATCTCAAATTTTTTAAGAAAGGTCCACGCACACATCTTTCGGTGAAAATGGCTGGATTTTTGATATATTGTAGCTGGAGCCATCCCGAGTAAAAGTTTTCATTGGCCCAACTCGACTGTACGATCAGATTCATTAATCAAATCATTAATTTTGTGATTTTTGGAGAAATTTAGCTGAATAAAAAATATCAATATCTCATTTATATTGAATATTGTGTGCAACTGGACACTCCTTAAATTCGCGACAAATACTTTTCCATAATATAAAAAAAAGCCACTGTTTTTCTATAGTGTCAAAAACATGTTCAACTCTTCATTGAATGTATTCGCCTACGAGGTTAAGGGTTGATTGAGTTTGTCATTGAGGATCAATCAGAATGATTTGTTGAATGACCAAAACATAATGAATCTATGAATACAGAGTGTTTGAAAAAAGGAAGGGTCCATATTATATAGCTCATGTTCCGATATTACTGAACAGTACTGGCCACAGTAGGTAATATCGGAACGCCTAACAGTGACAGTAACCTGAAACTGCCATGTAATTTCGGAACGATTGGGAAAGTCAGACTATCAAATGTAAGGCGGGAACGTTTCTAATTCAAAATTATATCATTACTATTATGTGATAGTGATTGATGGTTGCAATTAATCAAGTAATAATAGAGAAAATATCAGGTGACAAGGGATGCTGAATCATCAGAAAATTCGGATAGCTCAAGTACTTTCAAGCTCTAGCCGAGCTATGATTATAAGCTAGGTATTATTTCTTTGTTATAATGACCTGTGGATTTATTTTCTTGTTCTGATGTTTTGAATTCATTGTCGAATTGTCTTTAAAGGCCTGCAAATATCGCTTGGCATGACTTCGATCTGAAAAAAATATTTTCATACATCTACATGAACGAGAGGCGAGAGAGAACAAAGCTAGTAAATTAGCGGCGATTCCGACATCAACTTCTACTAGCAAGTCTTCTAATACCACTTGATACATTTTCTCTGCTATCTTTCCAGATGAGCTAATTGTAATGATATTGCTATCAATAAATTGATTAAATATTAAATAACATATCCTAACCTAACTCATTATTAATTCGGGGAGGGGATACTGGGACTACACGACCATTTCTGTAACAGTAGCAACCAGTAAATTTCTAGCCTCTAACAAGGTTCCATGAAAATTGGTGCGAAATGTGTACCAGTCAATTTCAGTAAAATCGGAACGACCAAAATTACTGGGCAGTACTGTTCAGGAATATCGGAACATGACTATAAAGGGTGACCCCCTAGTGTGAGGAAGTACAGTATCTCTCCTATCATGAGGAGTATGAAATAATATTTTAGATAGAAGTTATACGTAAGTATTTCGAAATATACAGAGTGTTACTTTAAAGCGGAGCAACACAAAACATCTCAATTTTTTCAAGAGGACCACTCTGTCAATTTTCTCACCGTTGAACTGAGCAAAACGTTTTATATACAGGGATATTTTTTTCTTTCGAAAATTTTGAAGCGTTGTCAATTTATTGCTGAAAGAAAGAAAATTTTCGGAAAAACAGACCATCACAAATACAATCAAAAATACTTTATGAATAGAATTTAGGCAAAAATATTTATATCTTGCACAAATTATAAACAATATAGATTTCTCTAGGTTTTTAAATCAAGGACTAGTTTAGTAACGCCGTGCCTATGATAAAATTCTCTTTGAATTCAGATGGGTAAACTCAGTTCATCCTGTTCAAATATACAGTGTTTCTCACTTTTCATGCAAGCACCCCCTTAACTTTCGTAATTATCAAGGTAGAATGATGAAACTCTAAGGACTGGAAGAAATTATGAAAATGCACCTACCGGTTCAATGGTTATGGTCTAAGTGTTATACACTGCCCACCAGTCGCGATGGAACAACCCATTTATACGGTACTTAAATCATACCTATTAGGGGGCAAAATAGAAGCGCAATTCCATTCAAACTCTCCAAACACTCTATTCATAGCTTCATCATATTTTGGTCGATCAACAAACCATTCTGATTGATCCTCAATGATAAACTCAATCAACTTATAACCTCGTAGGTGAATTCTACCGTTGAAGAATTGAGTACATTATTGACAACCCTGTATAGAAAAATGATATATTGATATTTTTTTATTCCGCTGAATTTCTCCAAAAATCACAAAATTCATGATTCAACGCCCTCTAGCGCCGAATCTAGTCATACGAGTTAAGCCAATGTAGACTTTCACTTAGAATGGCAACAGCTACATCATATCAAAAATCCAGCCATTTTCACCGAAATACTTTTTCCCATAAGATGTGTACGTGGTCCTTTTCGAATACGGATCAGAATTGAAAAAAATTATCGAATTAGATATCAGAGTCTAGAAGAAAATTGTTGACATGTTAAATGATTCGTAACATTTCATGATGATGGCCGAAAGGGGTCAGAAACGTATTGAAGTAATACATCAATGAATGAGGAGAAGAATACTTCAAAACACTCTATTACATATTCGAATCAGAACTGAATTAAAAAAAATAAGCTGATGATGGTTGTTTGATAACGAAACGTCGGACAGTACAACTGATAGCATAGGAAAGCTTATAAAAACTGTCTGTGAAGAAGTATTTTGTTATCTCGTTCCAACTCTGACCACCACAAAAAAATTAAATAAGAATAGTGAAATATATTCTGTAAACGGTAAGAATGGGAAGTTCGAAGCGCAAGCGTGAGAAACTACGAGCATAGGTAATTATCGTTCTAACACAATCAACTTTTTCTACCATCAAACATTTTAAATACTTATCACACTAAACGAAACAATGTAACAAACAATTTTTTTGACACTCAATTCAAATCTTGTAACTACGATAACAATAACAGTGGGTATATAAGAATATTTTTCTATTAACTCTAGGGATAGCATGAAATACATTTGGATTTCATAGGAACGGAAGAGTTGTAGAATATGTCTTCAATCCCATAGAAGGAATGTTAGCATCTGTTATGAAATTTTATTTCAGAATTGACAAATTCTGTGATGGTCGTGGAGAAAAAATATTCTTACCACAAAGCGTGTATGTCCTTTGGTTATCGATCTTCTTGCAGAATCCCAAGTCCGTTATTTTCAAATACCCTTCAAAGTCTATCATAATATTCTCAGGCTTCAGATCCCTATAGACTACGCCTAGGTAGTGGATAAACTCAAAGGAAAGAATCACTTGAGCAGCGTAGAACTTACACAAAGTTTCGTCGAATTTTTAGGAACTTCTCAAATGGTAGAACATTTCACCTCCATTGACAAAAGGCATCACCAGAAAAACGTAAACGTTGTTTTTGAAAAAGTAATCCATTTCTATAATGAAGACAAAATAGATATAAATACCTAGGAACTTTTATAATATGATCCCGCAATCCTAATTATGTTTCATTGAGCTATTAGCATTTAACGTCTCTATTTTAATGTAATATAATAAATTAAAGTTATCATGAAAAAGTCTGTCTGGTAAAAATTAAACACGAATGTAACTTCAACGTTTGGTTTTTAAATAAAAATTTCAACTTCAGGATTCTTAGATACGTTTTTCAAGTTGAGAAACATCATCATCATCAATCATAATGATGTGGCTCACTGTCAGTACCTAAATACTGCGTGGTAAGTGGCTACGTTTATTGAACTTAATTGAAATTTCGAAGAATGGAGAGCAATTTGAATAATTTTGAATAACCTCACTACCACAAAAATCTAGACAGGTTAGAAAAACATTATATACAGTAGAAGTAATGGGCTGAAGATAACAAGATAATAATTATTCAGAAGTTTTACTGTAATATTTTTTACTCCGATGAAAATCTTTAGAAGCTTCAACACTTTGGTCCAAATATTCAGAGCTATAGCTAAACGCACAATTATACAAATGAAGGACAATGTCGATATTAAAATAAATATGCAAAGTTTATTGCTTTTTTTAAACGCCAACATGCCAGCCGGATACAAACCAATTAAAGCTAAAACTTTTACAATAGAAGAAATAAGAATAATGGAAGCTCCCGATAATGTTTTTTTTTTTATTAATAAAGTGGTACAAATCTCATACATATAATTAAATTTTTGAAACAAAATATTCACAGGTACTCTTTATTGTTATTGCAATTTCTGTAGCATGTCGATGAGCGCATTAAAATGACTGTGAATGATATTGAAGATAACGACAATCTTTCAGTGATAAATATTCCCAGTTTGAAAACGAATAAACAACGAACCATCGTTACAAATGCCATAACAGCCAACAGCCCAAATTTTGTTCAAATCTTCAAAATATACAGGGTGAGTCAGAGTAGAACCGACAAACTCTGCACACAGATTCCTCACCTCATTTCGAGGTGAAAAGTTCCTATCAATGTGTGTTTCCTTAAATTCATTCTCTCTGAGATACAGTGTGTCGAGAGTACGATAAAAATTAAATTTTTTATTTTTTTCTTCAAAACCCCTTAAGGAAAAAAATTGAAACCTGTTACACCAATCTAGGTTCATTAATGTGATAATTTAAAATTATTATTTTTAATTTTCGAAAACCAGTGGCGTGATACGGTTGTATGTGGCCATACTTTCCCTCATATTTTCTTCTGACAAGTGATTGGACGAATAAGTGTTTGATATCAATTAGGCTCCTCGATACTCATCCTGAAAGTCATAACATTTCACATGCCTAAATGTGGTGGTTTCTGAGATATTTGCGAAAAATTGAAGATATGTTCTGAGTACATCCATAATTTCCTGTGTGCAATAATCGCATAATGCAACTTTCTTACAACATATAGAAATAATTGTCAGCCTCCTGAACATTCTTCAATGTTGGGATTATTCAATACATAGTGAGTCAGAATGAGACCGACAAACTCCTTTTTATTATTATTTTATCGAATGAACGTAAATTCACTGATATGTGAACATATACAATCTTGCATGATGATTGTTTTGAAAGATCAACTGATACAAACCCAACCTCAAATTCATAATACTCCTTTTAGATGAGAGTTAAGACCTGAAATAATATTTGCAGAAAACTGAAAATAAGTAAGTACTTTTAAGTTGTTGAGTTTTATGTTGGAGTGTCATTTTTAATACTCTGAATGAATTAGCTAGGAAAATGTTATCCAATCAACTGTTTTTAATCTAGAAAAAGAATGACGGAGACTTAATATCTACTTAAATGATAGACACGGTTTACTGGGTACAGTACATAAGAACAAAATGACATCAGAGCAATTATTAAAATGTACCACCATTTTGTTCACTTCACAAATGGCATCTCCGGATCATCGATTGTCGCACGCTTACGAATATCCCTGGTTTATCCTATATTAAGGTATATTGCCGTTAAATTTCCCACATACACCATACACCAAGGATTCAAGGTATCCCCACAAAAATTCTAGTGAGCTAAAATCCGGAAAATGTACAGGTCAATGTATATGACCACGTCTACCTATTCATCGATGATGGAATGTTTGATCAAGAAATTGTCGAAATATTTGCAAAGTCGAACCTTTCAGAACTGGTTTGTGGTGGGCTGTTAGTACACCACCAATCAACGTATAAAACATACACGAACATTTTTATTGTTCTTCATCAAAAACATGATCATCATGATTGGATAATATTTTCCTGATAAATCAATCAGAAATGGCTCTGAAAATAAAATAAAATTAATCGAATTAAAAGTATATACTAATCTTGTTTTTCGCAAAAATTATTTAAAACCTCAACTCTTATCTGAGTAGAGTATTATGAATTTGAGGTTGGGTTTGTTTATCAGTTGATCTGTCAAAACAATCATATGCAAGAAAGGTACCCTGTTTTCGATTTTCCCAACATATGTTCAGGAGATAGACAAATATTCCGATACGTTGTAAGAGATTAGCCTCATGAGATTATTGCACATAGTAAATTACGTCGCAACTCAGGACATATCTTAATTTTTTCTCAATTATCTCAGAAACCTTCACTTTTAGGCACATGGAATGTTTTTACTTTTATGTTGAATATCGATGAGTCTAACTGATGCAAAACAATTATTTGTCCATTCACTTGTCCAAAGAAAATATGAAGGAAAATATGGCCACATAATATCTCAACTACGCCACTGATTCACGAAAATAAAAATAATTAACTTCAAAGCATCATGTTGATGAACCTTGATTATTGTACCAAGTTTCAATTTTTTTTTTCGAAACCCTGTATATATGACAAACGTATCGTCATATGGAACCACGGAGACGAAGATCTTTACATCTTGCTGGAACATCTGAACAACATCAGAATGTCTATAAACTTCACGATGATGGAAAAGTAGACCCAAGACGGTTTACCTTTTCCAGACATGAACGTTCAGCAGAATAATGGTAAGTGCCAAATATCCGTGTACAGAAAGCCTTCTCACACTGGACAGTACCAGAAATTCGAATCGAACCATCATGGTGCTACAAAGAGAGGGATTGTTCGATCGTTGGTGGACCTACAACCTGTGTAACACAGATGAAAGTCTTACTATCGAATTGGACAATATCAAGAAAGATCTGCGACGACATGGGTACCCAAAAAAATATATAGAAGAGGTTCTAGCCCGCAGGGGGGATAACAACAAAAAACCAGACGAGCCGACACAAGCCTTATGTTCCTTATGTTAGAGGTCTATCGGAAAGAATAAGGCGAATTGCGTCGAAATACAAAATAAGGGCATGTTTCAAGTCAGGTAACACTACTCGTAGCCATCTCACAAAGACGAGACCACGTAACGCTGACATTGACTCCAAAAACTGCATCTACCGCATCCCTTGTGAATGCGGTGAAGCTTATTTTGGAGGAACGAAGCTTACCTGAGCACAGGGAAATTACCCCAAGGATGATGACATAAAATTAGCCATATTATATGTAAGAAGTATCCTTGAGAGCGTCGCATTTATACACTTGATAACGATTGTAGATTTTAACAGTTGAAACGTCGTGAATAAAATTGCAAGGAATTGAATTTCTTTGTTCTTTTTTTTAGACAATGAAAGTCCAGAATAACCTCACCTTTTTTTGTTTATTGGACTGCTTTATTGAGAATTTTGAAAAGTTGACCAATGAAAACTGGTCAGTATAAAGGTATAAAGGAATGATATGGAAATTATTAACAATTTCATTGATTTGAGGTATGGTTTCATATTCATATATTTCTCTGAGGAATTACTAATTTATACAATCTTTTCGAGAGATTTATTCAAAAAGTTCTTGAACAAGTTGATTGAGTTGACATTTTTGATTTCAGCGGGAATATAATTATAGAGTTCAGTGCCTAAATACGGGTAACTCCTTTGTATTAGTCATTCCTCTGCTCTAGATACATAAACACTATTTTCTTTGAATCTCGTCCTATAAGAATGGTCGCGACTGACAAGTTCATGTTTATTATTATGTTGTCTCACGAGAATGTTTCTACAGAATAATTGGCGCACTTCCATTATTCGGGTTTCAGTCAAAAGTGTATTTGTTCCATATTTCCAGGGTTTCTTGTATATATTATTTTCAGCAGAACCCTTTGTACCAGTTCTAAACTGATAGTGTGTTTTGTGCTCCACCTTAGGCTATGATTTCATAATTTATATGAGACTCTACGAGAGAACGGTACATGACTGTCATTTGTTGAATTTAAAAAATTTGAGAGAGTTGTCTGAATTATTATTATTATTATATTATTATCATATTATCATTGCATAGTCTCAATGCAACATATTTCAGATGATTCGTTTTGGATGATTATGTTCAGATTTTGAGAAGTAGGTAAATTTGTAGAATATGAAGTAAAGGGCCAAAATAAGTTTTGCTGTAGTAAAACGTTAATAATTATCCATTGAATTAATATACGATATGCAGGGTCGCTGACATGTATGGAAACGGTCGATTATCTCTTAAAGTAGATAGCTAGCGAAAAATGTTGAGATACAAAAGTTCTAGGATTTTTCAAAATCCATCATATTAACGAAAAATTAAGTATACAGGGTCAGTCAAAGAGTCAGGACGAAACAAAGTGGCTTTTTCTCTAATGGGACACCCTGTATATTATTCCATATTTCAATTTTGCTCGAAATTCTGAACAAAATTGATACAGCACATCATTTCCTAAACCCAACCGTTTTCGAGATATCGAATTTTGAAAATAACTTGTTACAACTCTCATATTTATTAAAGAAAAAGCACGAAATAATGGATATTTATTATGAAAGTCACACAAGGTGGAGTATGTGGATATGATTACAATTTGATTATAAAAATGCATGAAACGATAAAATGTATTTTTTAATGAATGTCTAGGATATTTGAAATTTTATGAAACAGTAGTTATGCCAGGAAAAAAGAGAGAAAACAAGTTTTAATAAACAGCAAATTTTTCTTTGGACTTCTATTTAATAAGGTGCTCAAAGTGTTTACCATTTACCTCCTGACAGTAATGAACTCGCTGAACAAAATTTTGTAGTTAATCTAAAACCATGTGAGGAGGAATGGTAGAAATTTCATGCCTTATTCTTTCTTGCAATTCTTCGATATTTGGCGGCCTATTTTTGAAGACTACATTTTTTATGTGACCTCATAAAAAAAAGTCAAGTGGGTCATATCGGGAGACCTAGCTGGCCATTCAATTGCTTCCCTGTGCCCAATCCATTTATCAGGAAAAGTTTCATCTAGATATGCCCGTACTACACGTCCAAAATGTGGAGGAGTCCCATCTTGTTGAAACCATATTTGTTCTGCCTGCAAATTGGGATTGTTATTATTCGGGAATAATCGTCTAAACTCTGGAATAATATGCTGTTGTAAAAGTGATAAATATCGTTCAGAGGTCAAATTTCCGTTAATTAAATAAGGTCCTATGACGTGTCCACCAATACTGCCACACCAGACATTTACTTTTTGTTGCCGTTGAGTGTGAACTTCCTCAATCCAATGTGGATTTTGGTCTGACCAATACCTACAGTTGTGTCGATTTACGTGCCCGTTTAAACAAAATGTAGATTGGTCAAAAAACAATATGTGGTTGACAAAGTTGAAATTTTCATTTAATTTATCCATAATAACTTCACAGAACTCGATTCTACGATCAAAATCGTCTTCACTCAATTCTTGTACCAAATGAATTTTATATGGATGGAATTTTTGCAGTTTGCAAATTTTTTGAATGGAATATCGATTCATGTTATGATTCAAAGCCCTCTGTTGTGCTGAATTTATTGGATTTTCCACCACATCTAACATGACATTCAAAGAATTTTCTTCATTTGTAACGTTTACTGGTCTTCCACTTTTTGGTCTATCTTTGACACCTCCAGTTTCATGAAAACGCTGCAATGTTTTTGAAACGGTTGATTTAGAAATGGGTTCCCGATTGGGATGCAATTCATTAAAAATATCCACCACTTGGACACAACTTCGTCTTTTATCACCGAATCCTATGATCATTAAAATTTCAATACGCTCAGTATTTTCAAAATTCGACATCTCGAAAACGGTTGAGTTTAGGAAATGATGTTCTGTATCAATTTTGTTCAGAATTTTGAGCAAAATTGAAATATGGAATAGTAAACAGGGTGTCGAATTAGAGAAAAAGCAACTTTGTTTCGTCTTGACTTTTTGACTGACCCTGTATACTTCATTTTTCGTTAACATGATGGATTTTAAAAAACCCTAGAACTTTTGTATCTCTGCATTTTTAGCTAGCTATCTTACTTTAGGAAATAATCGACCGTTTCCATACATATCAGCGACCCTGTATACAGGGCAATTCAAATTCGAACCCCATCATTGGGATCTCCTAAACTACAGGAGATACATCGAAGCTTAAATTAGGGCAAAGTTGCGTAAAATACTGTTTTGAAACTTGGAAAATTCCGAGTATTACCGGAAATATCGGGAAAAAACTGAAAATCGGAACTTTCGTTTTTAGTTTTTTCTAGCGTTATTTGACAACATAGCTCAAAACCAAAAGTACATTTTCATTCATACTTTTTTTCAGCTACACGTTTTCATGTTCAGATTTACTATCCGTAAGTAATAATTATTATCATAAATTCATTTTGAGTGTAGTATTTTATTAGTCTGATCTAACCTGACCGAACTAACCTAGCTCGCAAGTTGGGAGCTTGGAAGTTGAATACAAATTCATTTTAAGTGTAGTATTTTATTAGTCTGATCTAACCATAGAAATATATATCATATACTTACTCTAGAATGCTAATCCCCACGTCAAAAGTGTTGTAAAAGTTCAGGCTAGTCCGCAATGCGCATGCGCATCATTAGTGATTTTTGTAACAGGCCCGGTTTTAGTAAAATATTGTGGTACTTGTGAAGATTAACAAACGTTAATTCTGACTCTCGGAGAATAAGGTTGGAAACCTCATTGTACTTATACCTGTTATTTGTATTTAGCCGATTTGAATACATATTTTCACATATTTATGATCCCAAATATTCAGAAAGTAGAGTACGGTTATTATTATTATTTACCGCTCTGAAGCGACTGATTTTTGGTATCACATTCACTTTTCAGCTGTGGTTAACCAACAAAAACTTACGGAACCACCCCAAATCGTCGGTGCGAATTTCAAGGAAGCGCTGGATTGGAAAATAAACTAAAAGTACAAAAAACTATGAAAATTTATTTCAGCTAATATCATGAATAATTTCAATTCAAATTGGATTTATAAAATTGGATGCTTGGAAGCTCGAGGTTTTTTTTCTAGAACGACTTATGTCAAAATACGCAACTGCATTTAATTTAAATCATTTGAAGAGATCAACATGCTATTTCTAAGAGTATTTCTGGTTGTATTACCTTAGTGCAATTTCCACAATGAGAGTGCATGAAAAAGTGAGGCCAAAAGCATTTTCCTTACCATAAATGAAAAGCACTTCCATATTGACATTAATTTTCTGAGGCGATTCTGTGTATGTTTAGTACTTTTTGTAGGAATCTAGAACTCATAATATAAGCGGTGTGGTAGAAAGTTGTATCACTCGCCATGCATGCTAACGCAGACACAGTATTGGTACTGCACTAGGTTTCAAATTATTCTATTGTCGTTTTCACATGAATCTTCATGAGGAAAATGTCTGCCACAAATTACAGTTTTCTCACTCAAATGTTCTGCTGGGGTCTCTTCTTAAAAACAATAACAAAAAATTATGCCTTTTTTGTCAAGCTTAATAATATTTATAGGCACATAAAAAATTTCATTATCTACCAAAAATGATTTATTTCAGGTATTTCTCCTTTACACAACACTAAACAGTTCATTGTTTATTTGTAGGAAGAAGCGGCTTTATTAGAAATTGTCTTTAAAGGAACAAGATTAATTCAAATTCACGAATGATGAAAGAATAACCGATGTCAACAAACACCACACAAAACGACAAGAGAAAATCTGAAATTCTAAAAACCGTCTCTGTCTCTGACAATAGTGACAGATCTTAGTGACAAGTCTTTCTGTTCAGGAAAGAGCACTGTTGCACGGTCATTATAATTACAGTAGCTTAGGGTACATTATTGTTTTAAATAAATTTCTTTCGAGCCAAAAATTCGGAGTAATCTATCTCTAAAAGGTACTTTTCGGTTTTAAAATATCCTAAATGCGCTTTTCTCTCTTTTAAATGACATGTGTTTTATTGCCTCGTAACAAAAAACTCTGAATGGGAACACCAAATTATTTTCAAACTTGGCAACGATCTACCCAAACTACACTGATGACGAGCATGCGCACATCGTAAACGGGTAGCATACGCGGCATGCTTTTCGCCGAGAAAATTGGCGGGATTAGCATTCTAGAGTAAGTATATAATATATATTTCTATGGATCTAACCTGACCGAACTAAGTCGGAAGCTTGGAACTTGAAGAAAAATTCATTTTATTATTATTATTATTAATTCTGTGTTTTGGCGCCCAGTCGTCCCTTCGCCCAGTTGTCCCTGCGCCCAGTTGTCCTTGCGCCCAGTTGTCCCTGCGCCCAGTTGACTCGCGCCCAGTTGGCCGCGCCCAAATGTCCTAAAACCAAGTTCATCTATGACCAAAAATTGGAATAGATCAATGAAAACTTTAAAGTTCACACCAATTGACCATCGGCATCCGACCGCTGGAATAATTTTGTAAACAACACGTTTATCAAACATTCAATAGAAGCGAATTGTCTATTTTATAAAAAAAGGTGAAATCATGATTTTAATGCTTTTGTTGTAAATGATGAATAATAGAAGTGATGATTTCATCACCATGAAAATAATAATTTTTAAAAACGATAAATGAAAAAAACGAGGATTAGAGAACTTTATTCCCGTTTCGGAATCAAGAGAGTGAGTGAATTTCAAACAAGGTACCCCAAATTACTAACAGATCCAATAAACGAACATTCGTTGCCGACCGATGATGAACCCCTTACTCCCATATACACCTACTAAGTAGGCTTATTAAGGCAAGTACCTGACAGAAAACAACTACTCCCCTGGCTAAGACCACGACAGGTATTGAATTAAATCTAACAGATACTGGTGCAACGTTCCTCAAAATATCAGAGAACGCAATAGGGAATATGCAAGTGATTTAAATTTACTTGATTTTTTTACCTCCGATACTTTATTGTCTTTTCATTACACCTACATCATTAGTTTATCATTTAGTTTGTATTTAAGTCCATAAAACTTTAATCAAAAAGTGCATAATAAGCGCGCGGAATTCAAATTTGCAAAACGCATCACCATTGGTCAAAACGAAGAATGACGTCACATGGCACGTTATGACATTTATCTTTTTCATAGAAAATTTATTTTTATTTATGTATTTGTAGTGTTGTCCATTACATAGTGCGATTTTGGTCTAGTGACAATTGTAAATTATCAAGAGCAATGACTGAAAGTGGTTTTGTCAAAGCACAATCCGACAATACCTGAACTGATAAGTAGTAATAGTTTATTAAATGATAGTTTTCCTTTTGTCATTTAGGTGAGGCAGGTATAAACAGAGTTATCTCCCGCTTGATATACAAAACATTTATGCATACAAAAACTTAATTCATACATGTTAACTATCGAAATACAATGTACTCACATTGAAATGATCTTCGCAACAATGTAAATATGATATTGGAGATACTTCGCCTCTTTTCATAACCTTACACCATTGTTTACGTACTTTCGCATCTCTTGAAACAGAAAAAAATACTTTATTTGGTGTACTTATAATTGTGTTTTGGCATTCCGGTACTAGACAATACCTATAAAATGGTCTTTTAGCATTTTCCATTATCGTAATAGCGATTAAAACTGCAAATCCCTAACCCAATTAATAACAACTGTCAATAGTGTCAATGGCCATAACTATAGAAAGGCTTGTTCATTGAAGACTGCTCTGGTTGATCGAGATCACTTTCACATATCTTCATCTCTCTCTAACACTTGTACTGCATTTGTCTCACTCTTTTATAAAATATCAACTTCAAGCGAGTAGAGCAATCAGAGTACGTCTCGACGAACGACACTGAAGAAGAACAACACTGATCGCGCCAGGTGACGTCATCCACAGCGCGCGAAAATGGAGGCGTTCAAATAGGTCAAATTCAATCGGTATTTTAAATATTATTTTAAAAATTAATTCCAAGACTTTCAACCGTATTTATATTTTTTACACTATGTTGTAACGAAGTAAAAAATTGATTAAACAAATTTTTAAAAATTGATTTGAGGAACGTTGCACAAGTGTCTGTTAGATTTAATTCAATACCCGTCGTGGTCTTAGCCAGGGGAGTAGTTGTTTTCTGTCAGGTATTTGCCTTAATAAGCCTACTTAGTAGGTGTATATGGGAGTAAAGGGTTCATCATCGAGATTCGGAGTGTTCTTCCTCTGCTCGCTAGGTGGAGCGGCCTAGAAACCGCTTTATCGCGTGAACCAGAGTTGACCAAGCAACGAAGTGTGTAATGGTTTGGACGGGGAACAGATGGCTTCAGTGCTGTATGTGTTGACCTGCCCTTTGCACTGATGAGAGGCAACAACCTCGAAACTAGTCTGCAGGTGGTCACCCTGTCCAAATCAATACATAATTCTGCTGTTTCCCAAGTAGCACACCTATATTGGTAAAATATTGGTATAATATTGTGAACATATTGGCAAAATATTTTAAATGCAATATTGGCGAGAAAAAAAATGTGAACATTCGGCGATATTGGTCCAATATTACTTGAATAATATTGGCGAAATATTCTTGAACTGATATTGGCCTCAAAATGTTCGGCGATATTGGTACAATATCGCTGATATTCAAAAGTTATATTGTCGAGAAGTAAAATATGAACATTTTGCGATATGGTCGAATATTGTTTGAATATTTTAAAAATAGTTTTGGTGGAATATTCTTGAAGCAATAATGGCCTCAAAATATTTATCGATATTGGTACAATATTAATCGATATTGCTACAATATCATTTGGATATATTGGTGGATGTCAATATACCTTGGTAAATTATTAAATGTCCTTCAGTTGATGAAGGTGACACCAGAGTCTGTCTTTTGATCGCCATAACCACTGAGTGAGCTGTCTTGAAACAAGTTATGGGAAGTAGGTATTTAATATACTTTCGTGGGTTTTAGAAGACGTTTTATATGTAAAGCCACCTAGCGGATTTTTATCCAAGTTTGATCATGATATAATTTCAATATGTTTCATTGAATATTCTGCCAATATTCAAATTTCATCTCAATCTAGATGAAGGAAACAATATGAAGACAATATTGTTTTAACGATATCGATAAATATTATTGAACCAATATTGACCCAATATTAATTAATAAGATTTGTTGAATATTGGCGAAATGATATTCAACCAATGTGTAATCACACTTAGAGATTCAATATAGTTTTTATTCCTAGAATCGATATTAGGGGAATATTGGGATTGCGATATTTATTCTAGATGTTAAAAACGATGTGAAGACAATATTGTTTTATCGATATTGGTAAATATCATTCAACCAATATTGACTCAATATGAGTTATTACAATTTGTCAAATAAAGTGGAAATGATAATCAACCAATATTCTAACAAACTTGGAAATACAATATAGTTTTTTCTCCCTATAATCGATATGACTGGAATATTTGGATTGCAACATTTATTCTAGATGTGAAAAACAATATATAACCAATATTGTATTATAGATATTGGTAGAAATTATTCAAACAATATGGACCTAATATTTCGTGTGATAATTTACATTCAAAACTAGTTCAATCAATATTCCACCAATATTATTAATATAATATTGTTTTTTGGATATTTACCCATATTGGACCAATATTGATTTTTCATTTACAATATATCTATATTGGCCCAATATGGAACCAAGATTCAGCCGATGTGATGTGCTACCTGGGTTGGTCACAGAGGGCACTTGCAATTGCGTCCTCTGATATTTTGAGGAACGTTGCACAAGTATCTGTTAGATTTAATTCAATACCCGTCGTGGTCTTAGCCAGGGGAGTAGTTGTTTTCTGTCAGGTACTTGCCTTACTTAGTAGGTGTATATGGGAGTAAAGGGTTCATCATCGGTCGGCAACGACTGTTCATTATTAAACGATCTCCCAAAGAATTATGTTTTCTTCAGATCCAATAAAGTTCCACAACTACTATGAAATGTTCATGAATTTTTCCAACAAAAATTCCCAATGAAAAAATTACCATTTTCTATTAATTTCCGATGGAGCATCCCAGAAATGTATACTTTTTCGGCTTTTTCTATAACCAGCCAGCCCTCAAATTATTTAGCTATGGAAGATATGTAAAAGCGGGTTGTACAAAACAAGTTCATCAGCAATTTAAGTAAAGAACTTTCTAGTTCCTCGGCAACTGAAATTGGTTTAGTTGAACTGATGGTGAACTTGTCTTGTACAACTCGCCCTAAGTTACTATTACTTAGTTGAACTTCTACTTAAAATATAACTTTTCAGTCAACAAATTTGATCAACAATGACTTCTCTATGGCTGTAATTAGGATTAGTAGACCAGTACTGATGGAAGACAAAAAATATGAAAGCGGGAAAAATTATTAACAGCATGAGACTTACTGGAAGACGAGCAGAATATTGTTCGAATGACGGCAAAAATAAATTGGAGTCGAAAAAATGGAGAAGGGTGGAACGTGGTGAACTTTTAGGGGTTGAAAGGGATGTAAAAGATCTACAACTTTTTTATTGAGTATTTTTCCACATTACCTCAAACTTAACATGTTTCCAGAAAGCTGTAATTTTTTTCTATAGTAATACAGATTTTTCATTTTTTTTTCGACAAATTCCGAAAATTTTCAACTGAAAAGTTTCACCGATAAAGTTCGTCCTTTCAAGCTCGCCAGCCGCCAGTTTTTTCGTTGAAGAGTCTACTTTCAGATTATGTAATAAAAGAGTAGCACTACTGAAGAAAGAATGAAATAACAGATTTTCAAAAATCAATTTTTCAAATTTTTCAAATATTTATTTACTAAAATTATTGAAATTAATAGTTGAAACCTTTCAAGAAGAAAAATTTCATGTTACTTTGATAGGTACAAAAAATAAACAAGGACATAAATAAGGATTTGATTATAATAGTAATAATAATAATAATACTTTTTTCATCCTTTTTGATCACACATGATATAGGGTAAGTCAGAGGGCAGAGGTGCCTAAAGCAACCTTCTTATCTAAATACAACAAAACATGTCTATAATCTACTACCATAGATAGTTCACATTAGCTTTTTGTTCAAAAATTCATTAATGTCGTAGTAACATTCATTACATAAAAAGTTTTTCAGTTTTCGCTTGAATACATTGAAGTTGTCTTCCAATCTTATACAGGCGGGCAAATGATTCAGAAATTGAATGATTATGAAAGAAGGGCGAAAAAAGGAGGTGAACTTTTGGGAGTAAAATTGGTTTCTCACGATTTGCAGCGAAAATTAACCTCCTACAAAAAAAAGTTAATGAAAAAAGTTGTTGGCAATAGAGAGGTCTACAACTTTCGTAGTTAAGATTTTTCCACATAACCTCAAATTTTCAGGAAAAATCAGAAAAACCGAAAAAGCGAAATATTCATTTTTCTCGAACCTCTTTGAAGTACTCGGAAAGGGGGCGGCTTCTAGTTACGCTGGTGCCAAAACGAATTTTAAACGCCTAAAATATGAAAGAAGGTTACAAGCAAGGACCAGGTGAAAAATGTTGTAGACGTTACAACTTTGACGAAAAAAAATATTTAAACACGAAAACACTCAAAATGGTGAAATTGGGATGCAGTTTAGGGGTTGAAACGTTTTTTTGCGATTTGCGGAGAAACGTGAATTCTTAACGGAAAATGTTCGATGGAAAAGTTGTGGACAATAAAAAAATCGAAAATTATTTTATGCAGTCCTTTTCGACATAACCACAAATTGGCCGTCAAAATAGCGATAAACCGATTTTTCAGTATTTAATTTGTTTCTCGAGAATAAATGACTCAATTTACAAGAAAATTTGTAAGAATACATCATTTTGGTGTCGAAATGAGTATGCTTTTTTCGCAATTCAGAAGACGACTAGTTTTCGAGTTATGGACATTATTCAAGAAAAATATCTTCTATAAGTGATCATTTTAATTGCTGAAATGTCTACTTTTAAATAATCTTTAACTCTTTGTAGGAGGTTTATTTTTGCTGCAAATCGTGAGAAACCATTTTTACCCCCAAAAGTTCACCTCCTTTCGCCCTTCTATCATAATGAAATCCTTATTTATGTCCTTGTTTAATAATCTCGAAAAGTTTCAACTATTGATTTCAATAATTTTAATAAATAAATATTAGTATAGAAAAAAAAATTTAAAATTGATTTTTGAAAATCTGTTTTTTTTTTTTATTTTTCGCGTTTTATAGAAAAAAATTCCACAGTAGTGCTACTCTTTTATCACATAGTATCGCTTCAAGTAGACGCTTCAACGAAAAAACTGGCGGCTGGCGAGCTTGAAAAGACGAACTTGATAGGTGAAACTTTTCAGTTGAAAATGAGATCGTTTTTTCTTAATTTGTCAAAAAAAAGGAAAAATCTGTATTCTGCTACTAAAAATTTACAGCTCACTTGAAACATAATAATTTTTTTATCTCAAAAATGCATCAGCACTGGTCTATAGGTACTCTGATCAAACGTGGCTCCTTGCTGCTGCCATTAAAATATCCATATCTGCCGCAGTCCACAGGATTCTTGCACCGTCTCATTGACTTTGAAAACAATAAAAATTAGTATTTCACTATGAAATGAAAATATAATAATTCAAGTAGTACTTACGTGTAGCAATTCCTAACCAACATTTTATTTTTAATAGTAAATATACCAAGTCAAATGAACACTGTTGAAATTTTCGTTTAGGTATGAAACTGTTGGAAATTTATCATAAACATGTATCTAATAAGCCTATTCACTATCTTTTATCGATATCGTTAGCAGTCGTTATCAAGCGGTAAGCCATTAAATAACGATAAAATCACAGAATCGTATTCACTATCTGTTTCTTCATCGTTATTTAACGATATATCGTTGCCAAAACATATGTCTGTCTGTCGTAACTGTCAACGATAATAGATGTGTTCAGCAAAAAGTTATTCTCACTCGTCCTTTGCAAAATTTGAATAGTAATCAAATGAAAATGGATCAGTTCAGGCGGGACGAATTGGATGTAATCCTAAAAGAACTTCGAAGAAGGTGTGAGATTCAATAGATAGTTGAGGAATATCAGCAACCATCTATAGAGACTACTGAAGAAAATTTTCGGATAGCTTTTAGATTAACTGGAGAATTGGCTTGGGAGTTATTTAACGAAATGAGCGATCACTTTGCAATGTCCCGTAGGAATAGGAGATTACCTCCGTCATACAAGTAAACAAAACAAACTGATAAATGAAGAGGGGTTTTTTGTATAAAGTGTATAATTTCTAAATATGCAAAGCGCTTTCGACTTTCGTCATCTTCAGTGCTCCAAGTCAGGTAGCAGGAAGAATTACAATTTTTGAAGTCATCTTATATGTGTTTTATAAAATTTCTGGCTTATAAAATACATATAAGATAACTTCAAAAATTTTAATTCTTCCTGTTACCTGACTTGAAGCACTGAAGATGAAAGTCTAAAGCGCTTTGCATATTTAGAAATTATACACTTTATACAAAAAAAACCCTCTTCATTTATTCTTCGCAAGTGTATTCAGCTTCCCATCAAAACAAACTAAATTTCCATTCAATAACCAATTGCAGTTTTTTTAGCATTGCATATCTTTGCCCATGGCGAAAGATAAATCGTGTGTCATGTCCCAGTCTTCTGTAAGCAGGTGTATTCACGAAGTATCAGAAATATTGGTTGATCATTTGGCCCCTTCATTTATATAAAATTCCGAACAGAGCTGTTCAATTTGGCTGTTAGGAGGTGCCAAGTTTCTTTGAGAATTTCTGGTTTATTTGGTTCATACTTATTTATAAGAAACCACTAGTTTATTTTTCAATTCATCCAAATATACGGAAAATAGTTGCCTATATATTCACCCTATATATTTCAAATTTCCATCAAATAATCAAATAACTGACACAGACAGTTTCAAAATTTTGTTTTCATCCATCATTCAATCACAAAACATGAATTTACGTGTACTACCCGTCTTAAAAATTCAAGTTTGTCGTTATTCATTTGGTAACGACTGAAGCCGTGACGACAGTTTCTATATACTGAATACGAATTTCTGAATTGTCGTTCAGATTGACGTAAACGTAAATTGAACTACAATCGTTAATCAACGACTCGTAAAATAACGACTTTTCAGAGAATAGACCTGTAATTGACACTTTAGCTTATGGGCATTGCATCACGATAGTCTGAGGACGACTAAAATTGAAATTTCAAAGACGGTCTTTGAAAACCGGTTGTGGATGGTCCCGGTTGTGGACGGTGGAAAACGATCGAACAGTATGAATTGTGCGCTAAAAATGTGCGTGTTAGAAATTTTGGTTGTAAGTTTGACAGTCTTTGGGTGGATTAGTCAACTTTAGAACAAGCATTATCATAAACATAACGGTAACATCAATGGTTTTTAGCATAAACTTTTATCTAATTATGATTTTGATATCGTGGGTATTGTCATAAAGACCATAATTTGCATATTATTAACAATAGTTGAAGTTAGTTTAATTATAGATAGTGTACATTAAGAGTGCGTGGAGTGATTTTTCCACACGAGTTTTCCACGCGGCATGAGGCGCATACCGATGGGTTTTGTCAGTGTCAGTAGGGTTTCAAAGTATTTCAAGATTAGTAGTTAATACTTGACGCTGAACGAAAAGAATTCATAGCAGAGCTTCACGCGATTTCAAGATTTGCAGTTGTCCATGGCTCTACATAAGAATATAAGCTAATTATCTGTTGGGTTTCTTGAAAGAAAAACTAGAAAGAGATCGCAATAACCAATATTAAAAAAGAACCTCTGCAACGTGTTTTAAGAGAAACCCCAATGGTATACCTGGTATCTCGTTCCTTAGCCTCAAATCAACCAACCTACTATATTTGAATAATGTGGTTGCGTAATCTTACAAATGATACGTTTCAGTACTTACGTATTATAAATGGAAACTTAATAGCATCTAAGAATCTAATTTCTGAAATAGTATGAACAAGCTGCTTAGTCCTTATCACATTACATTTTTCCATCACTTTCATGGCGTACAGTTTATTTGCCAAGTCCTTATATTGGCATAACACCACCCTACCAAAGGAGCCCGTTCCAAGAGTTTTAATTATTTGGAAATCATCCAAACTGGCATTTTCCTTCAAGTCCTCTTTGATTCGAACTTCAAATTCTTTTTTGGATTTCCTCAAATATGTTTCGAAGGTTTGTAAGTGTTTTTGAAGCTTTTCATCTATACCCATCATAACAATATGTCAGCTTCACGAAACAGTTGATGGTACCTGTCAGGATTTCATGGGGAAGTCTGGGTGATCCAAAAATCAGGACAGTAAGGGAGCGACAATTCAGCACTCTCTTAAAAAAATTACTGAAATCGTTATTTCCATCCACCTGATGCACCCCTACGCACAACCCTCAGAAGTATTAGGGAAGATGCAGCACTTACTTTTCAATATGTGATGCCATGCACGAGATCGCTGACCATGCTTGAGAGGTGAACGCTCAACCAGTCGACCACCACGGCACCACTCTGTTGTGGAAATCATCCGTCGCTGGATTCAATAATAGTTATTTATGTATCAAGGGAATTATAAGGGCCTCAATTACCGATGGCAAAGTTTGCGTCCCGAATTGTGTTTATTCGTTGCAGTCAGAAACGTATAGTCCGAATTCTTTATGGACTAAATAGTCAATGCTGAAATCGATGGTGACTATACATGAGAAACAAGATATCACCAAGTTCAATAAACTAGAGAACTTTTTGAAACGGCAGAGTAAGAGTTATAAGCCGAAAAAGTCTGCTGTTTCATCTCCTAAATATGTCATCAGATTTTTTTTTGTTAAAGGTTGTTTCGATTATGGGTTATTTTGGAGGATGCACAAGTCAGGAACTTTTGAATATGAAGATGTCGGATATAGAGTAGCGGGATTCCGTTATGGTAGTGAACGTACCGGAAAGTAAAATTGGTGTATCAAAGAAATTTACAGTTGTGGATGAAAAGGAGATCTCCACTTTGCCTTCATTGAGACTTCATATGTCTTTGCATTCTGTAGGTATTGAACATTATTTTTGAACTACCGACAGAATAAATGTACATCTCAGTCAAGTGGAAAAAAACATGTTTGGAAAAATCCCCAGCAGAATCGCAATATATTTAGGATTGCCAAACCCATCTTCCAATACTTCTGCTACTACTCTAGCCATTGCAGGAGCAACTATGACAAACTTAAAAAGACACGGAGGTTGGAAAGTTCCACGGTGGCGGAGGGGTATTTGGAGGATAGCATCGAATTAAAAAATAAAACGGCGCGTATCTTGTCTACTTTGCCATTAGAAGAGGCAGGTACCTCGATTGTAGTGAACAGAAGCTCCAGCCATACAAAAGAAGACATTGTTTCCAGGGAAGAAATTTTCAGGGAACTTTTCAAACATTTATTATATACATAAATCAGGATGGATTTATCGAGGGGCTATATATGAAAATATAAAGAGAAATGTTATTGGGTATAACCCTCAAATTGTTGTGCAACCGTAGACACGTGTTTCGAGCTTAAGCTCTCTTCTGTACGGTAAAATCAAGTGCGAAGATGTACAACACTTGGATGTAAAAATAGAAACAAAGGAAGTCAACAACAGAAAGTCAACAACAGAAAGCCAACCACACATTTGTGGCTTAGGTTAGAAGACCTTGTGCCTACAAGGCAACAACTAACTTCGTCACGGAGGCAGCTATAACTACCAGCGTAACACCCCTACCCAGGAAGATACAAATCAGGATGGATTTGTCGAGGGGCTAAATGTGAAAATATAAAGAGAAATGTTATTGGGTACAACCCTCAAATTGTTGTGAAACCGTAGACACGTGTTTCGAGCCAAAGCTCTCGTCAGTACGGTAAAATCAAGTGCGAAGATGTACAACACTTGGATGTAAAAATAGAAACAAAGGAAGTCTTTGTGGCTTCGGTTAGAACACCTTGTGCTTACAAGGCATCAACTAACGTCGCCACGGAGGCAGCTGTAGCTTCCAGCGTGACAATTCTACCCAGGAAAATACAAATCAGGATGGATTTATCGAGGGGCAATATATGAAAATATAAAGAGAAATGTTATTGGTTATAACCCTCAATTTGTTGTGCAACCGTAGACACGTGTTTCGAGCTAAAGCTCTCGTCAGTACGTTAAAATCAATTACGAACATGTATAACACTTGGATGTAAAGATAGAAACGAAGAAAGTCAACAACAGGAAGCCAACCACACATTTGTGGCTTCTGTTAGAAGTTCTTGTGCTTGCTTACAAGGCAACAACTAACGTCGCCATGGAGGCAGCTATAGCGACCAGCGTGACAATCCTACCCAGGAATATACAAATCAGGATGGATTTATCGAAGGGCTACATATGAAAATATAAAGAGAAAAGTTATTGGCTATAACCCCTCAAATTGTTGTGCAACCGTAGACACGTGTTTCGACCTAAAGCTCTCGTCAGTAAGTTAAAATCAAGTACGAACATGTACAACACTTGGATGTAAAAATAGAAACGAAGGAAGTCAACAAAAGGAAGTCAACCACACAATTGTGGCTTCGGTTAGAACACCTTGTGCTTACAAGGCAACAACTAACGTCGTCACGGAGGCAGCTATAGCTACCAGCGTAACACTGCTACCCAGGAAAATACAAATCAGGATGGACTTGTCGAGGTGCTAAATGTGAAAATATAAAGAGAAATGTTACTGGGTACAACTCTCAAATTGTTGTGCAACCGTAGACACGTATTTGAGCTCTCGTCAGTACGTTAAAATCACGTGCGAAGATGTACAACACTTGGATGTAAAGATAGAAACGAAGGAAGTCAACAACAGGAAGCCAACCACACATTTGTGGCTTCTGTTAGAAGATCTTGTGCTTGCTTACAAGGCAATAACTAACGTCGCCATGGAGGCAGCTATAGCTACCAGCGTGACAGTCCTACCCAGGAATATACAAATCAGGATGGATTTATCGAGGGGCTACATATGAAAATATAAAGAGAAAAGTTATTGGCTATAACCCTCAAATTGTTGTGCAACCGTAGACACGTGTTTCGAGCTAAAGCTCTCGTCAGTAAGTTAAAATCAAGTACGAACATGTACAACACTTGGATGTAAAAATAGAAACGAAGGAAGTCAACAACAGGAAGTCAACCACACATTTGTGGCTTCGGTTAGAACACCTTGTGCTTACAAGGCAACAACTAACGTCGTAACGGAGGCAGCTATAGCTACCAGCGTAACACTGCTACCCAGGAAAATACAAATCAGTATGGACTTGTCGAGGTGCTAAATGTGGAAATATAAAGAGAAATGTTACTGGGTACAACTCTCAAATTGTTGTGCAACCGTAGACACGTGTTTGAGCTCTTGTCAGTACGTTAAAATCAAGTGCGAAGATGTACAATACTTGGATGTAAAAATAGAAACGATGGAAGTCAACAACAGGAAGCCAACCACACATTTGTGGCTTCGGTTCGAAGACCTTGTGTTTGCTTACAAGGCAACAACTAACGTCGCCATGAAGGCAGCTATAGCTACCAGCGTGAAAATCCTACCCAGGAAAATACAAATCAGGATGGATTTATCGAGGGGCTATATATGAAAATATAAAGAGAAAAGTTAATGGTTATAACCCTCAAATTGTTGTGCAACCGTAGCCACGTGTTTCGAGCTTAAGCTGTCGTCAGTACGTTAAAATCAAGTGCGAAGATGTACAACAATTGGATGTAAAAATAGAAACGAAGGAAGTCAACAACAGGAAGCCAACCACACATTTGTGGTTTCGGTTAGAAGACCTTGTGCCTACAAGGCATCAACTAACGTCGCCACGGAGGCAGCTGTAGCTTCCATCGTGACAATTCTACCCAGGAAAATACAAATCAGGATGGATTTATCGAGGGACTATATATGAAAATATAAAGAGAAATGTTATTGGTTATAACCCTCAAGTTGTTGTGCAACCGTAGACACCTGTTTCGAGCTAAATCTCTCGTCAGTACGATAAAATCAATTAAGAACCTGTATAACACTTGGATGTAAAGATAGAAACGAAGAAAGTCAACAACAGGAAGCCAACCACACATTTGTGGCTTCTGTTAGAAGATCTTGTGCTTGCTTACAAGGCAACAACTAACGTCGCCATGGAGGCAGCTATAGCGACCAGCGTGACAATCCTACCCAGGAATATACAAATCAGGATGGATTTATCGAGGGGCTACATATGAAAATATAAAGAGAAAAGTTATTGGTTATAACCCTCAAATTGTTGTGCAACCGTAGACACGTGTTTCGAGCTAAAGCTTTCGTCAGTAAGTTAAAATCAAGTACGAACATGTACAACACTTGGATGTAAAAATAGAAACAAAGGAAGTCAACAACAGGAAGCCAACCACACATTTGTGGCTTCGGTTAGAACACCTTGTGCTTACAAGGCAACAACTAACGTCGTCACGGAGGCAGCTATAGCTACCAGCCTAACACTCCTACCCAGGAAAATACAAATCAGGATGGACTTGTCGAGGGGCTAAATGTGAAAATATATAGAGAAATGTTACTGGGTACAACTCTCAAATTGTTGTGCAACCGTAGACACGTGTTTGAGCTCTCGTCAGTACGTTAAAATCACGTGCGAAGATGTACAACACTTGGATGTAAAAATAGAAACGATGGAAGTCAACAACAGGAAGCCAACCACACATTTGTGGCTTCGGCTAGAAGACCTTGTGCTTGCTTCCAAGGCAACAACTAACGTCGCCATGAAGGCAGCTATAGCTACCAGCGTGAAAATCCTACCCAGGAAAATACAAATCAGGATGGATTTATCGAGGGGCTATACATGAAAATATAAAGAGAAAAGTTATTGGCTATAACCCTCAAATTGTTGTGCATCCGTAGACACGTGTTTCGAGCTTAAGCTGTCGTCAGTACGTTAAAATCAAGTGCGAAGATGTACAATTGGATGTAAAAATAGAAACGAAGGATGTCAACAACAGAAAGCCAACCACACATTTGCGGCTTCGGTTAGAAGATCTTGTGCTCGCTTAAAAGGCAAAAACTAACGTTGCCATGGAGGCAGCTTTAGCTACCAGCGTGACAATCCTACCCAGGAATATACAAATCAGGATGGGTTTATCGAGGGGCTATACAATATGAAAATATAAAGAGAAAAGTTATTGGGTATAACCCTCAAATTGTTGTGCAACCGTAGACAAGTGTTTCGAGCTCAAGCTCTCGTCAGTATGGTGAAATCATGTGCGAAGATGTACAACACTTGGTTGTGAAAATAGAAACGATGGAAGTCAACAGGAAGCCAATCACACATTTGTGGCTTCGGTTAAAAGACCTTGTGCTTGCTTACAAGGCAATAACTAACGTCACCATGAAGGCAGCTATAGCAACCAGCGTGACAATCCTACCCTGGAAAATACAAATCAGGATGGATTTATCGAGGGGCTATATATGAAAATATAAAGAGAAAAGTTATTGGTTATAACCCTCAAATTGTTGTGCCACCGTAGACATGTGTTTCGAGCTTAAGCTCTCGTCAGTACGTTGAAATCAAGTGCGAAGATGTACAACACTTGGATATAAAAATAGAAACGATGGAAGTCAACAACAGGAAGCCAGGAAAATACAAATCAGGATGGATTCATCGAGGAGCTATATATGAAAATATAAAGAGAAAAGTTTTTGGGTATAACCCTCAAATTGTTGTGTAACCGTAGACACGTGTTTCGAGCTCAAGTGCGAAGATGTACAACACTTGGATGTAAAAATAGAAACAAATGAAGTCAACAACAGGAAGCCAACCACACATTTGTGGCTTCGGTTTGTAAAGCCCTTTTGAGCTTTACTGGTCACTTTGGAGCCGAGTCCAGCTTACGGATTTTCCCGGGCGCCACCTCTGGTTAACGTGTGAAGGTCCACTTGCTCCGGGCAGCTTCAGTTGGAGAAAAGTATACTCCAGGGGTCAATTATGGATTTGACCAAGGCACGGGTAGCCAGAAGAGGCAGGCTTTAATTGCCTCTGCTGGGATTGAATCCTGGGTACCTGCTGCTATTAGTTAACTCAAAGCAATTAAGTTCCATTTAAAAAGATTATATAATCACTTAACGTATAATTAAATCAAACACCAATAATCTATAACGGTTTTATTAATTGTCAAACAGCTACTCTAAACTACTCTTAATACACTGGACCACAATTTTGCTGTGCCGGGCGTGATAAGCGGGAGGGGACAGCAAGCATAGCGGACAATAATGGAATACGGATTACCAAAAGCAAGCAACGGATTTAGTTAACAAAACAAGCTTTAGGGTTACTGTGAAAGCGCTACTCCTCTCAAACAAAACGGCTAGACGGGACTTTATAATAAATCATTTACGCTCTGGACCTTCAACTTCGTCTTTAACAGGTTGAGTGCCTCCTAGGGTGCCCATATAAAACACTGTCCCTGTATCGACGGCGGTTTCCACAAATCTAGTGCCCCCTGGGGTGCCCAAGCGAAACACTGTACCTGCTTTGACCGCTTGTTCACGGTATAGCAAAATCACTATCGGATATAATCCACCTCCACAGTTTCAGTGCCTCCTGGAGTGCCCAAGCAAAACACTGTACCTGTGTTGGCGACGGTTTCCACAAATCCAGTGCCTCCTGGGGTGCCCAAGTGAAACACTGTACCTGCGTTGACCGTTTGTCTACGGTATATCGAAAATAAATATCGGATACGAATTACCACCACAGATCCAGTGCCTCCTGGAGTGCCCAAGCAAAACACTGTACCCGTGTTGGCTGCGGCTTCCACAAATCCAGTGCCTCCTGTGGTTCCCAAGTGAAACACTGTACCTGCTTTGTCCTGCACAACTTACAAGAATTTTACCACACGTGCTCACCACTACTCTGCTCGACTTCGGCGGACTCCTTCTTCGGGCTCTGGAACACAACTGATTTTATTTCAGCTCTCTGGTCGGTCTATGGCTGTCGAACTCTGCCGCTATCACAGGCCTGCGCGATCGAACTTGACTTCCTACTCGGACGGCTGGTACTGCTCCTTTTCTTGATGCGTGCTTACCCTTGGCTGAGCGGAGAACGAACTGAACTTTTATTATCTCGTATCTGGCTGCTAAAGCACAGTATTATGCTTAAAAGAACCAGTAGTTGCAGTCTTGTAGGAACCTTTGATGTTTCTGTCTCACAGTTTTATTTTTTTAGGACCACTGCGCATCATGAATTTACCCGCCACGAGTGGATTTGTCAGCGTTGGACATTTCATACACTGCTCAGCAAGTGGATACTAGATATAAACTGCTCCACAGTAATACGAATCTTATGGGAAACAAAATGGGTTGCTTTACAGTAATATATAATTATATTAATAATAACATTTTCTAATCAAAGTTACAACGTTTTTACTCACGACTTGTACTGTTTGTCTGTTCGGTACTGATTTTGCAATTGATCTTGAACTAAGTTATCTATGAGCTAGAGAGACTTGAAACTTTAAGCTTAGAACTGGATAACAACACAATATATGTGCATACTATGTTAATAATATAAACATAACGATAGTCGTTGCCAACCGATGTTTTTTACTCCCTTACACCTACAATATAGGCTGTTATGGCAAATACCTGTCAGAAAACAACTACGCCCCGGACTAGTCTGTAGGTGGTCCCACAGAGTCTGAATCAAAGATAAATTCTGCTAGTTGGCAACAAGCTCTTGCGGCATATTATATAGACAGGGGAGTAGTTGTTTCTGATACGTACTTGCTAAAACAGTCTACATTGTTGGTGTATATGGGAGTAAAAGAAAAGGGTGAAACATCGGTCTACAACGACTATTGTTACTAAACGATCTCCCAAAAAAACTGTGAGCTTTGTGCTCACTGTATGATTATAATATATAACCATTAATCAAAAAATACTTTTAGAAAATTGGGTTGAGTATGAATTAGGAATCTTCTGAATAGAGATACGGTCACGCACCGAGTGCCCTACGCATTGATTCGATATAATATTGAAATGAAAATCAAACTGAATTAATTTTGCTTGCTTTTTTACTTTTTCAGGAAAATAACAATCAAACAGATAGATTATTGGTAGGTAGGTATAACCATTTTCTATTTCGGATATGATCAGGTGAAGGTACTTAATGCAAAAATGGTTCATCTGTAACAATTGTATTGCACTGCAAATAATACCAACTGTTGTTTCAGTTTTCTCAATAACAGCTACTCCCTGCACACCACGTTTGTCGTTTCATAGCTATTGCAATTACTAAGTATCTGTATTGGGTTAGGAATCTGTATGAGACTAGGAGAAAGTATTTTATTCTTTTTAGTGCGTTTTCAAAACGAGGTATATTGATTTAAATTACTTTTCAAATGCCATTCCGATGCCTTTTTGAGATGTTTAAACGAATTGCTCTCCATTATTCAAGTTCACAATGATTACAACACGAGAGGGTAATAAAATCACAGGTAATTAGGAATCCGTCCTACTACACTTTAGTCACTGAAATGAAATTGTATTATGTTGACTGGAATGCTTGACATGCTGCGCGAAGTGATTTCTCATGGAGGCCGCCATGTTTGTTTTGTGGTTCCTGGCAGTGGCGGAGGAATCGAGATTGAGTTGATTGTAACATATAAAACTGATACAAAGACGCGCTGCACTGCACTGGCGTGTTTACAAACCATAAACTGGGAAACTAATTACACGTACGTGCAGATGAATGTCTCTTTCGCACCCATACAAGTAAGCAATAAAGTATTTCTCTGCTAGATTGCATATGCCTCCTTTCTTCATCTCCTACAGTTATCACTTTATACGGGTGCGCAGTGGAACGAAGAGCATTCCAGTCATCATATTATAATTTCATTTCAGTGACTTTAGTACGTAAATGAATAATACCTGGCACTTTCACAAAATTTATATGAATCACACTGATTACAGAACGAGGTAGACGTTAAAATGTTAAAATCAGGAAATAAATATTCTTCTTCTTCGTTCCTTTTTTGAGCTCGGTTATCGTATTCGAATATTACTGAAATGTTCCAATGTTGCCAAGTTTTACTGAAAATATTCTCATTTTGAATATAATTATTCTGGTATACGAGATTAAATACGGATACAATATACAGTTCATCAAAACTTGCAATGTTTCAGGCGAAGTAGTGATTCTGGACAGTATAAAACTTCTTATAGAATTCAACGAACCAAAAGTCTTGATTCTGATAGATCGAAGTGGTAAATTACAAGAAAATTTTTAGACATGGAAACGTTGCCGATTAACGAGGCAATTCAGGGCGCATCCAAAAACTTCACGCCGCGATTCGATCATGCGCTCTGTGATTTCATACCAAAAAGTGGGGATGCTGACACTACTGGTTCTTTTAAGCATAATACTGTGGCTAAAGTCGGCCGGCTATCGATACCCCTTCTCTTGCGCGAGGCACAACTGCGCTGGTGATTCTGAGGCGAGCCCGCCGAGTCCTTCCAACAGTCGTGCAGAACAGTGGCTAACAATGATTACGCAACGGATATGAATATTTTATCGGGATGTAGAGCCTAACTGAAAAATTTGGATCAAAGAACGGACTTTCTAAGTCTAAAAATTACGGAGATATGAATTATATTGTTCGGAGAGGCCTTTGCTTGCTATAAAAGTTGATTATTATAAATACAAAATAGTAACTTCGTTACAGGTTAGAAGACCTTGTGCTTACAAGGCAACAACTAACGTCACCACGGACAACAGCTTCATGTTATGAAAATGCAGATTATAATAGGTATTTCAGATATTTTTGTTCTGATCTGAGCAACAGTTGTTTACATTTGGTCTTTTCAATATCCTAAATATTTAGGGTGTTCCTAAACATCATGAACATCCGGAAGGAGGTAATTCCTTAGCTTATTTTACGACTAAAAGTTCATATAAACATAGGTCCGCAAACGCTTCGTTACTAATCTAAGGCCTGTTGAAATTTCAATATTTTCTACTTTGTTTTTTCTTTATCGATCCTGCAGTTTTTGAGATATGTGGCTCAAATTTGAAATAATGGTTACGTTGTAGGGCTTACACCAATGGAAATGTCTGATGTTTGTGAAAATCTACAGGGTGATATTTTTTATGGGCCATGCCTCATGTGCTACCCATGAACTTTTTTGCGATGCGCCGTAATTCTAAAATACAAAATGAATTTTTTGATTTCTTTTCAAACATTTCATGTTTCTTGTAATTTTTCACCCAGATAGAAAAAAAATTAAAAATTATATTTCGTAATTCGCTTAACGTTAATTTATTCGCCGCTGTCTGTAATTTTTTTTTCAATCAATCAAATAGGAGGCAACTTATTGATGCTTTTTCAGCTTTTTCTTTCGGGTATTTGAGCTCTCTTAGAACAAAAAAATTGATTCTAAAACCGAACAGCAGTTAGTGAAATGTTTTGAAGAGATTTCAGGTCATGAATGTGACGGAGCCAATGACTCAGATTCTGACAATGAAGATGCCCCTTCTGAGCACAGTGTTCATGTACCTGACCTGAACAATCTGACTATGACGAAGGAATGGATTCATCCCGCAGATATGATCGAGAGCTCATTATACATCAACGGATAGGAAAAGATGGCACAACATGGCTAAACTATAAGCCAGTCATCACTCCCACTGAATACGTGCACAAAACATATCGAAACTTCCCTTGAGAAGGCTGCAGGAAAAAATACTAAAGGAGTTGTGGATTGTTAGAAACTATTTCTCCCCGAATAGCACCGGATTTCTGTGACGCTGTAATTTCCAAAAGGTCAACTTTCACTTGTAATCAATGTGTAGATAACAATTGTAATGAGAGTGGCGATTAAATTCGAACAATTATTTTTAGTCTTTTGTTTTCAGAATTTGGAATCAACTAGAATCAAGAATAAATAGCTTTTATTATAAAAAGACAGTGTTAGAATAGTATATTCTGTAACAAGGTTAGAATGAAAATTCGATGCGAGTGAAAAGTTCCGAGCAGAGGTGTTGCAGAATATTTCTTCAATCTCAAGAGAGAGAATTCCAGCATTCAAATTTGATTTCAGAATTGGCAAATTCTGTGATGATCGTGGAGAAGATATCTATACGCGCGAGCTAGCTTGAGAAATGATCTATAGGCGCGAATTTTCACGTCATAAAATAGTACGCGAGTTTTCCCGGGTTGAAAATTTAATTTTTATTCAGCGTATTACAAAAAATAATTTTGTAATTTTTATTTCTCGATAAGGGTCGTAGATTCGAGAAAACTACGATAAACAAAAAAGTTTGTGAACAAACCAAAAAATTCATTTTATATTTTAGAATTTAACAAGGGCGCCACATAAAAAAGTTCAGAGAGAGAAAAGGGGGCATGACCCATAAAAATATCACCTTGTAGATTATCACAAACATTTGAGATGCCCATTGATGTGAGCCCTATAACGTAAACTATATTTTAAATTTGAGCCAAATATCTCAAAAACTGCAGGATCCATGAAGAAAATAAATAAACTTGAAAGAACCCCGTACCATTCTTATGGAAAATGGGTCCCGATGAAATTCGATGAATATTTAATATGATATAGTTCAAGTAAAGCTGATCAAAAGTGTTCATGGGCCCAACACAATCCTATTGCTAGTTTTCGAGATACAGGGTGTCAAAGTTGGTCAAAGTGGCCATTTCTTTGAAGTAATATTGCTTAGAGAAAAACATCTTAAATGGAAATATTTGCGCGACGAATATTGCTTGCCCATAAAGCAATACTTTTAGACTGGTTTTTGCTAAAAAATATTTTTGATACAGGGTGAGTGCAAAATTATTCAAAATGAATATGTAACCGAACCAAGTGACACACTGATATGCTCATCGTTTGAATATGTCAAAATTGACACAGGGTGAGTCAAGAAGTGTCAGTTTCTCTGCGGACCTTCTGTATATTTTTATTTTATATTTTGAGCTTATGGGATACTTGACCACGAACCATTCAACATACTTCTTGAACGAAATTGATATACAGTATGAGACAAACACTAGGTGATGACAAAAATTGCGAAAAGAAGAATTTTTATAACTCATCCTGTTGATTGATTTGCTGAATGTGGCCATTTCTTAAAAGTAATATTGCTTACAGAAAAACATCTTAAATGGAAATATATGCGCGACGAATATTGCTTGCCCATGAAGCAATACTTTTAGACTGATTTTTGATAAAAAATATTTTTGATACAGGGTGAGTCCAGCATTATTCAAAATGAAATTCTCAATCAACCCTATGAAGTGAAGATGTCACCAAACCAAGTAATACACTGATATGCTCATCGTTTGAAAATGTCAAAATTGACAAATTCAAAATTTTGTACAGGGTGAGTCAAGAAGTGACAGTGTTTATGCGGACGTTCTGTATATTTTTATTTTATATTTTGAGCTTATGGGATACTTGACCACGAACCATTCAACATACTTCTTGAGCAAAATTGATTTACAGTATGAGACAGACACTAGGTGATGACAAAAATTGCGAAAAGGACATTTTTTTATAACTCATCCTGTAATTGATTTGCTGAATTTTTGATATGATGAAGTTCAAGTCAAGCTTATCAATAGTGTTCATGGGCCCAACTTCGAAAAATGGACAGTTGAGTTAGTCTTATCTGTAAACCTTCAACAGCTCGTAGATCGATAAGGAAGCGTTTGCGGACCTATGTTTAAATGAACTTTTAGTAGTAAAATAAACCGAAGAATTTCCTTCTTTCGGATGTACATGATGTATAGGAATACCCTATAGACGATCTAAAATATTTTCAGCGCTGCGGCATTGCCGCTTCTATCGAAAAGTAGCAAAACTTTAATATTTTGAATAGAATACCCTATATATTATTGCAGCTTTCGCTTTACTATTGTTTTAAAATTATTTTCATTCGATACTTCCCTATACCTATCTCCAGTGGTTTAAGAGAAAATCATTAATTTCATTAAATTTCTCTGCGAAAAATAGCTTCTATTAAATGTTTATTACTGCAGTATTTGGATACGTAGAGAGCTGAAATTTTGGGTGTAGTTTGAAAATATCCTGTGTATTACTTATGACCAAGGGAAATCGTTCTTCATTATACAGGGTCGTAGAAAATTTGTGATTTCACCGATAGATACAAAAGTGGTGAAAAGTGCATTTTTTCAAATGGAACACTCTGTTATATTATCAGATATCTGGAAAGACAATTGAATTTCCTTCCAAATGATGTACCATGTTCCTATACCTAAACAGTCAGGTTTCCGAAATAAAAAAATTGCCATGTTTTGTATTGGGTAGATATGAAATATCATGAAACATGTCATGAAAATTCGAAAATTAGTACATTAATAATGAAACGTTCGTCAGTTAATTGACGTAAATTTGATCAGAAAGGAATCAAAATGGAATACAATAATTATTCAAATGAAAATCTGGTCTCATATAGTTGTATCTGTTCATTGTTTATTGATATTTTGTATTTTATTCAAAACAGTCTTTTCCAAAACTGATATTGCAGAAAATTGATTTGAAATTTCAATTCAGATTTGGAGAAAGTATGCTTGGTTCTGTTTTTCATCTCCCTGATAATTTTATCCCCCATTCAGGGACCTAAAAAACGTGTGTCTGTTGAGAAATCATGGTTCACCTCAAGCAGAACCCAATTTTATTTCAATCAATAAACAAATGAAGGTTATATTAATAGCTAATTCGAAGTTTTAATTTGATTCAATGTGAAAATTTGGACTTTGATCTGGGGATCGCGGTGGCCAAGCGTCTTATCCACCGATCTCCAAAGTCAGTTCTCTGCTCATACTTCTTGTTTACAGTGAAGGAGGGCACACCAACAACTTTGATACTCATGAAGCGGCAAATTGCCAAAAAGTTCCTAACTACAACACCTTTGGCAATTATCATGTTATTAAAATATTTTCCATATATTTTTCTGAAGAAAATTTGGAACTTCATAGGTCCATGTTGAAATCCATTCACAGAAATCAACACGCTTTGAAGAATCACCTCTTGTCGCCTCAACATTCTCAAACACAACATAATTCCGTTCGATTCTTCTGAATTTTTTTCTATTCATTTGTGATAAATTCATTGAGTTTCCTGCGTGTTCATGAAATTATGTATTTGCACTAACAGTGAATATAAAACAGATTCGAAATATCTGCATTTCAATATGTATTATAATCCATCATTTTCAATTCCCAGTATAACGATTCGAAATAGGTAATATTTCCCAATTGAAATAATCTGTAGTATACCGTGACCAGAAAAGTGCGAAAAACAGTGAGTTGAGTTTCTGTCAGAAGGAAGTATAAAAAATTATTTATCTTCCAGGTCTCCCTGTATATTAATCATTCGTTGTATAACATTTTGCATGTTCTTGTTATAATTCATCACATTAATCATGAAGAATATACAATTCGATCAAAACTTAATCTGAATTGTCTTCCATTTTGATTCTTTCTAATCAAATTTACGTTATTGAACTCGCAAACGTTGTATTATTAATGTACTGATTTTCGAATATTCATAATGACATGATCCATGACATTTCCTATCTACCCAATTCAAAATATGGCAAAATAATCCAATTTTTATAGAAAACATTCTTTTATTTCGGAAACCTTACTCTTTAGGTATAGGAACATGATACATCATTTGAAAGAAAATTCGATTGTCTTTCCAGATAACTGATAATATACAGGGTGTTCTATTTAAAAAAAAATGCACCTTTCACCACTTTTGTATCTATCGGTGAAATCACATATGTTCAACGAACCTGTATAATGAAGAACGAATTCCCTTAATCATTACTAATACACAGGACATTTTCAAACTATATCCAAAATTTCAGCTCTCTACGTATCCAAATACTGCAGTAATGAACATTAAATTCTTAATCACATCACTCAGCTTATACTTATAATTCACTTTAATCGCGTGATCCTGTTGAGGATATGTATAAGAAGGGCTCCACGAAGAGCAAAAATTTATAGATATATTTTAAACTGTTATGTAGTCATTAACAGAGATTGGGAAAAAAATTATCAATTAGCAAATGTATAACTTTTTGAAAAATTCACTAAACAAATTTCTTTCAACGGGAATTTATTCTAGAGTGTCTAGATTATGCCATGATATATTGAAACTTTTAACTTAATATTTGTTACTAAAAAAAAAATTATGGCATTCTGTCTTTAGCGGTAGTGCGTCTATGTCGTTATGGCTAGGAGGAGCCTTATTTTTGGCGTTGAATTAAAATTATAAATAATAGAGATAGAGTTCCGGTAGCGACATTTTTTGGAAATTTACTTCTCTTTTGGAATCTTTCTTTAAAATTCCTCAAATGGTAATAATTTTTGAGTTATTAACAACAAACGAAATGCTATCTTCTCTTCATCTTAATTTATTAATAACAATTGCAATTTTCTATGTGCGAATACACACTTTCGATCCATTTTTCTAGACGGAATTCCAAATCGAATGAGCAATCGCTCATATTTTTAGGAGCTTTATCAAGAATTTACACGTTTTTGAACTTGTTAATCTGTTTTGGTTATCAACTTTCTTGACCCAATAGAGAGTTTCTGTAGAGTGATAATGGCAATTGTGCCTATTCTCCATCTCATCACCTTCAAATGTGTACTTGTAACTAAACAAACTAAGTATCAGAAGATTTGGTTCCTTGCCGAGAATGAAATTCAATAATCTTCCGCAAAAGCGAACTCTGGTATCATGATCCCATTCATAGAGTTCTATGTAATTCGAATCGGAATCGATGAACTTTATTAATATTCTAATAATATAATAATAATAATAATAATGTTTATTCACTAAAAAAATTTTACAAGTAATTTTTCACAAAAACATAAGACTACAATTGAACATAGATAACACATGGGTAAATAGACGAAATATCACATAAGCACAAAATATGCTTGTCTGTGATTGACAAGTCATTGGAATAAACATGTTTGGGACTACTTAAGCAACAGATGCTTGTATGTGGTTGTTGCGTTACACTTTGTATATGTTTTATTTTATATTGATTTATTTGATCATAGTAGGAAAAGTTCAGTTTTGGATGAGACGTCGAATTTTGATAAGATGTCAATATAAAAAAGTCTTTTCAAGTTAATAAAAGTTTAAAGTTGAGACTACCGATAAATTTACTGACCCGACGATGATTTTACATTGGTCCTTCGAGTGGACAACTAGTTCTTTGGAAAAGAAGAAGTTAAAGAAAATTTTTGACATGCCAAATCCAAGACAGAGTGCTGGTACAAATAGTAAACTAGACCCCAGTTACGAGTGGCCACCTACTTTTGGGAAAAGAATGGAGACGTTAGATAAGCATGATGAAGTTTCATTGGCCAAGGAGAACTCAAAGCAGACAGACAAGCTGAGTCAACACCTAGGATACAAGAGTGTCGGTAAAGATTTACCAGGAACTCCATCCGTTCGATCATTGAGATCAACACATTCTAAAACCGAAAGTATTGCTGTGCAGAGGAAAAGACGCGCATTTGAAATAGAAAAAGCCCGACAAGCAATTGAAATGAAGAAACTAGAAAATCATTTGAGAAACTTAGAATTAGAAAATGAAGTTCAAGAAACTGAACTTGCAGAAGATCAGAAGTCACATTCAATAGTATCTGAACAGCATAATGATCTTCCTGATGAGGATTCTTGTTTATTTGAAAATACCAGACAATGGGTGGATGATTGCCATTCACATTTCAGTAATGAAATCAAACCCGAGGAAAGAGTGTCCGAAATAAAACAACTATGCAATACTATCAGTGATGCTATAAAGTCAGTAGCAACTACTTCAAAACAAGATAGATTTGTGGCAAGGCAAGTTGTAGACAAAGATTTCAACCTTTTTGATGGTAACTCTGAAGACTGGCCCACCTTCATTTCTCAATTCAGGCGCATTTCAACATTATGTGAATATTCTAGTGAAGAAATGATGATAAAACTCCAAAAATGTTTGAGAGGTGAAGCTAAACTGGCTGTATCCGGAATGATGACTTGTCCAGAGAACATTCATTTAGTTTTACGAACCCTCGAGATGAGATTTGGGCGACCTGATCAAATCATTGAAGGACTCATCAACAAAGTCAGATATCTTCCACCAATAAAGGAAAACAACATGGACACTCTAATCCATCTCTCAAATCATGTATGCTGTCTTGTAGCTACCATTAAATCACTGAACTATAATGAACATCTTCAAAATCCACAAGTATTACGAGAGTTAGTGCAAAAATTGCCAGATTCCCTAAAACTTCAATGGGGAGAAGAAATTATGCGGCGAAATAGAATGGCTAATCTAGAAGATTTTTCTATCTGGGCGAATGAAAAAGCTACTGCAGCATGTTTTGTCAGTAGTTCTAAGAGTTTCAAGGTAGAGACAAAACAAAAACATTTTCCATCCTCAAAAAGACAAGAAACTACTTTAGTTTCAACAGATACAAGAACATCAGATGAAATTTGTAAATATTGTGAAATAAAAGGACATAGATTGGTTGATTGTTCAAAAATGAAATCTGATGATATCGACACCAGGTGGACAGTCATCACAAAACAGAAGTTATGTTTTTCATGTCTCAAAAACAACCACCAAACCCTGCGATGCAGAGCAAGACGACAATGTAACATAAATGGTTGTAGACGTGCCCATCATCACTTGTTACATAAAGATGTAGAACAATCAAGACCAACAGAAAATAAGCAGCCAACAGAAACAAGTAATGAGAATGTTCTTGCAATGGGACATGGAGCAGAAAATGTTCTACTGAGAATGGTGAAAGTTAAGCTTTATGGAAAAAATACTGTTATCGAGACTGTAGCCTTATGTGATGAAGCCTCATCTGTGACCCTAGTAGACGAATCTGTATCAAATCAGTTAGGATTAGATGGTAGACTACAGCCACTTTGTATACAGTGGACAAATAACCTAGCCTCTCGCCATGAAGACTCGACCTGCCTAAATTTTGAAATATCAGGAGTATTTGATGGAGCGAAGCTATTTAGCATGAAAAATGTTCGAACTGTACAAAATTTAGCCCTACCTAGACAAGAAATACGACGGAGAGATTGGGAAAGGTATCCTCATCTAAAAGGTATTCCATTCGATGAAATCAGAGAACGTCCAATGATATTATTAGGCCAAGACAATATTCACCTCACAGTCGCTAGAAAAGTCATCCAGAGTACAGAAAATCTTCCTATCGCTACCAAAACTAATCTTGGATGGATACTCCATGGTGGTGATTCCATGAAAGAAGAACAAGCATTTACCTTTCACATATGCAGGTCTGAAATATCTGATAATTCGCTCAATGAAATGGTTAAACAATCGTTCACCACGGATGCTTTTGGAATATTGCCGATGACGGCACACACCAATAAAGCCGATGCTAGAGCAATGGAAATAATGAAAGATACTGCTAAACGTATTGGTAATAAATTCGAAATCGGGCTTCTCTGGAAAGAAGACAATATCCATTTACCAGAGAGCAAATCAATCGCCATTCAGCGTTTAAAGTGTGTGGAAAGACAAATGAAAAAAGACAGAAATTTTGCAAAACAGTATTCTGAAAAAATTGCCAGCTATGTTCAGAAAGGATATGCACGAAAATTGACCCCTGCAGAGTCCGAAAAAGAAGGCCCTCGTTGTTGGTATTTGCCTCATTTCGGAGTCATTAACCCCAACAAGCCTAGTAAACTCCGATTAGTCTTCGATGCAGCCTCTAAGTCATCTGGAACAAGCCTAAATGAAAACTTGCTCTGTGGTCCAGATTTACTGCAATCGTTGGTATCTGTATTGATGAAATTTCGCCAAAGAAAAATTGGATTTTGCAGTGACGTCAGGGAGATGTTTCATCAAGTATTCATCAGAAAGGAAGATCAAAACTCCCAAAGGTTTTTGTGGCGTGAGGGAGATACTAATCGACAATGGGATGTATACGAGATGCAGGTAATGATCTTCGGAGCCACTTGCTCTCCAACATGCGCTCAGTATATTAAAAATCTCAATGCTGAGGACTCATCTCAACAGAAAAATATTGTGGAAGCTATAACAAAAAAACATTATGTCGACGACTACCTTGACTGTACTGATTCTGTGGAAGAAGCTTGGGAAACTATCTCGGAAGTTAGTCGAATACAAAAATTGGGTGGTTTCGAGCTAGTCGACTGGATATGCAACTCTGAAGAAATCATGGAGAAACTCTCAGCCAAGAAATTATCAAGCAAGGGATTTTGCTCGAATTCAGGTACAGCAATGCAACGCGTTCTGGGACTCTTTTGGGATCCAAAATTAGACATGTTCTGTTTCAAAGTTGACGATAAATTTGAAAACCTTCCTGAATATAGCAGACCGACAAAACGACAAATTTTGAAAATAGTTATGTCAATTTTTGACCCTTTAGGACTAGTGGCAAATTTCACAATAAAAGGACGAATTCTTATTCAAGACATCTGGCGTTCTGGGATAGGATGGGATGACAGCATTGATGAGGACCTCCACCGAACTTGGATACAATGGCAAAACGACCTGAAACAGATACGACAGATTTCCATTCCGAGATGTTATTCTTGGAAAATTTCCAATACCTGTAAAAAAGAATTACACGTGTTCTGTGATGCAAGTTCAAAAGCATTTTCCGCTGTAGCTTATTTGAGAACTTCAACCAAAGATTCATGCGTCACTTGTAATGGCTAGAGCAAGGGTAGCACCCACAAAACCTATATCAATTCCTCGTCTGGAATTACAGGCTGCTGTACTTGGAAGTAGACTCTCGAAAACTATAAAAGACACGCTCGAAATTAAAATTAACCAAATTTTCTTGTGGTCAGACTCAACCACTGTCCTCTTCTGGATCAAAGGTGATGGTAGCAAACTGGGACAATTTGAGGGGAATCGCATTGGAGAAATCCAAGAATTGACGAACACTGAAGATTGGAATTGGGTTCCTTCAAAGCTTAATGCTGCTGACATTGCCACTAGAACCTACTCTAAGGATGAAAGAAATGTGACTAGCTATGAAAATTGGTATAGAGGACCTGAATTTTTATATGAACTCGACAAAAGTCAATGGCCGAAAAAAAGGATTTTCACCATGGAAAACACTGACTCCGAGGAAACTGAATTTACTGCACTAACTATAGAAAAGCAATCTCATCTGCCTGATATCGAACGATTTTCCAAATGGTCTCGATTAATACGTGCTACTGCTTGGGAACTGAGGTTTATAGATGTCTTAATAGCGAAATGCAGTAACAAAAATGTAATTTTTCATGGGGGATTGAACGTCTCAGAAATTGAAAAATCTGAAATGGTCTGGGTCAAACAGTGCCAACAAGAAAGTTTTCAAAACGAAATTAAATGTATTCAGACAAACAAACCATTGGGACGTCAAAGTCGGCTTCGAAGACTCTCTCCCGTTCTTGACAGAAGAGGAATATTGATCCTAAGTGGAAGGACAGATCTTGCTCCTGAAATGCGAAGTTGTACAAATCAACCGATAATACTTCCATGCAAACATCTATTCACTAGGCTACTGCTTCAGCATTACCATGAAAAGTTTGCTCACCAAGGAGTAGAAACTGTTCTGAATGATGTTCGCCAACGCTTTTGGGTAATAGATGGTAGGAGCGCTGTGAAATCAACGTTCTCCAGCTGTCAAAAATGCAGAATTACCAAGGCTAAACCAATAGTACCACAGATGGGACTACTTCCTGTAGCACGACTGACACCCAATAATAGACCATTTACGTTCACAGGCATGGACTATTTCGGTCCATTATTTGTGACCATAGGACGAAGACGAGAAAAAAGATGGGGAGTGATTTTCACCTGCCTAACCATCAGGGCTGTCCATCTTGAAGTGGCCCATTCACTAACAACAGATTCTGCTATATTAGCTGTTCGGCGAATGATATCAAGAAGAGGACAACCAAAGGAGATCTACTCAGACAATGGGACAAATCTCAGAGGAGCTGCCGAAGAATTAAAAAAGGCTTTAAGAGAAATAGATCAAAACAAAATGTCGGAGACTTTCTCAGAAAAGGGCATTGAATGGAAATTTTTGGCTCCAGCGTCACCGCACATGGGTGGCGCTTGGGAACGCATGGTACAGTCGGTGAAAAAATCATTTTATGCAATATTGAATGGGCAAGTACTCAGAGATGAACTCATGCAGACACTATTTGCAGAATGTGAGAATATCATCAATTCTAGGCCTCTCACAAAGGTTTCGACGGACCCAGATGATTTGGAGTCCTTGACGCCAAATCACTTTTTGTTAGGATCACCTAACAATATATCGGAATTCGGACATATGAAAGACTTTCGGAAGGAATGGAGGAAGTCTCAGAAATTCACAGACTGCTTCTGGAAAAGGTGGACCAAAGAGTACCTTCCTACCTTAACGAAAAGGACAAAATGGACTTCCGACGGGAAACCTTTGAACATGAATGATTTGGTAATCATAGTGGAAGAAAATTCTCCAAGAAGACTCTGGAAATTAGGAAGAGTGACAGCACTGTATCCAGGGCCTGATGGAAGAACCCGGGTAGTGGATGTTAAGACTAGCACCGGTATATTTAGACGTCCTGTTGCAAATTTATGCAGGATAGACATAGAAGATAGTGAGAAAAGTTGAAACTTCTTCACGTGGGGGAGAAATGTTGCGTTACACTTTGTATATGTTTTATTTTATATTGATTTATTTGATCATAGTAGGAAAAGTTCAGTTTTGGATGAGACGTCGAATTTTGATAAGATCTGTCAATATAAAAAAGTCTTTTCAAGTTAATAAAAGTTTAAAGTTGAGACTACCGATAAATTTACTGACCCGACGACGATTTTACAGTGGTGTTACAGGGCTGGGAATGAAAAAATATTGTTTATATATTAGGTACTGACAACACTTGTGTTAAAGGTATGATATGCACATAATATTAAAGAAACATGTGAATTGATACCACGTGAGTAGTACTTGTGTGTGGTATATTGTCTTCATCATGATTGGTTCAATAAGTATACAATATCTAAGAAATAGAATAAGTTGATAATTTAAAATATGATGCAAATTATGTTACGATGTAGATAAAATTAATGCACAAGGAGATGGGTTTACAGAATTCACGATTAATAATAATTTTAGTAGAAAAGTAAAAGAGCGAATATATAATATATATACAAATCGTGGTGTGTAGCCATACGCAGAATAAAATGTGTATAATGTTCAACAGTAATGAAATAAAACATTAAAAGTGGAACATGAAATGAAGTTGAAGTACATCATGAGTATAAATAAAATAATATCCTAGGTTAGAAGGAGTTGCAAAACAATTGTACTCGCTCGCAGCCATTGTTTAACTTTTTTCTTGAACATTGCAGGTGAATTTATTTCACGAATTTCCAGGGGGATTTTGTTGTATAATCTTGGACCAAGAAAAATATGACTTCTCAAAGTAATTGTTCTGTTCACTTTTGGAATATATACGGCAAGAGGTTGGTTTCTTGTGGAGTATATATTCTTTATAGGGTTTTTGTTTTTTGTAAATTTTTCTTTATTAATTAAACACTGAAAATAAAGTTCTTTGATCTCAAGTACTTGTGATAGCTCAAAAAGTTCTGCTGTGGAAAATGTTTTCTCTTTTTCATATATGATTTTTAAAATCCATTTTTGTAAGGTTATGACTGGAGATATATGGTGGTTATATGCACCACCCCATGCTATCAATCCATACCTGAGTTGTGATTCCAATAAGGCGAAATAAATAGATTTCAATTGTTCAATGTTTACCATCGTTTTAAAGTGTCTGAATACGTATAGCAAACTCCGTAGTTTTCCTGATAGTTTTTTTATGTGATGATCCCATTTCAGATTGCAGTCGATAATCAAGCCCAAGTATTTAGTTGAATTGGCCGGTAAAATTGAAAATGTTGTTGGGTTTGATTGCGAAATTGGGGGAAAGTTATCGTAATCAATTCTCTGTATACTGAACGGTACGTAATGCGTCTTATCAAAGTTAATGGTCAATAGCCTAGAATCGAACCATTCTTTTATTTTTGTAAAATCTGTTTGGGCAGTATTGAATAAGTTTGTCCAGTTATTTGCGCTATAGAAGACAGCAGTATCATCTGCAAAACTTACAATTTGACCTTCAATATCAAGAAAAAACAAATTATTTAGGTATATATTGAAAAGACAGGGGCCTAGCACGGTGCCTTGTGGTACGCCATATTTGATGTTCTTGAAATTACTTAAGGTTCCTTGAATATCGACGCATTGAGTTCTGTCAGTTAAATGACTTTTCATTAGCTTCAGGCATGGTCCTCTTATTCCCATATCCTCTAATGTCTCAATCAGCTTTCCATGGCTTACGGTATCGAAAGCTTTAGCCAGGTCCACGAAGATACAGAGTGACGGTTTTCCTTCATCAAGGGATTTATATATTTTGGAGGTAAGGGTGACTATTGCGTCTTGAGTGGACCTGGCCTCTCTGAAACCGTACTGCAATGGGGAAAGAATATCATATTTATCTAAGAATTTGCATAAACGCGATTTAATTACTGTTTCTATTATCTTTGCGATGCAGCTGATCAAAGATATAGGTCTATAGTTCAGGCATTCCAATTTATCTCCTTTCTTATAAATCGGTTTGATTTTGGTTTTTTTGAAAATATTGGGAAACGTACCGCTTCTCAAAATGATATTCGAAAGATGACATTTCGGTCTGCATATACTATCACATATGATTTTAATTGTATCTGGGCTTATAGAGTCTAAACCGGGTGCCTTGTTTTTTTTGAGTTTGAGGATTATTTGTCTTATCTCTGTTTCACTGCACTCTTCTAAGAATATGGTGTTCGAAATTCTTTTTCTCGTTTCTTTGAAATTTTTAGGTTCTGATATTTGCTGCGCTAGAAGTTCTCCTAAGCTAGTATATTTATCAACAAAATTGTTTGCTATTTCCAAAGGATTAGTTGAAATCACATTATTTTGTAGACGAATTTCTTTTATTTCTGATTTTTTATTATTTTGATTTGTAGATGCCCTTAGCGTCTCCCATAAATTTTTAGGGTTGTTTTTATTTTTTTCAATTTTGTCTCTGAAAAATGTTGCTTTCGTTTTCTTCATGAGAAGATTGAGATTGTTCCTGTAGGCTTTATATTTGTTTTGGAGTTCAACATTGTCCCAATCTTTATGCCTTTTTTTATTCAGTCTATTTCTTTTGTTGATAGATGTTATTAAACCACTAGTGATCCAAATTTTCTTTTTTTTAACAGGTTTTATTTCTACCATTGACTTCTGGATACACGTTTGAATTTTTTGTGTTAAATCAGCAGCCGAGGTGTGTGCATCTTCGTTCTGAAAGAAGTCATTCCAGGACTCCGCGGCGATCAGTGTTTTCAGTTTATTATAATTTATTTTATGGTGGTTCGTCATACTGTAATCTGATTTTTTTGATGTATTTTCAAATTTGAGCATTGTAGTAAAATGGTCGCTAATGGAACTTTTCAAGGTGATTGGTATGACTTTGTCAGCTAGATTCCTCGTAAATAAATGGTCTAAACAGGAACGCGCATTTCCTTGAATTCTCGTATACGTATTTATTTGTGAAATTAAATTGTTTTCATTTAAAATATTGAGGTAATCATTAGAATCATCCGAGTCGGAAAGTATATTTATATTTATATCTCCTCCAATTACAATTTGATCCCTATTATCGTTTAAGTGTTCCCCAATAAAGTTTTCAAGGCACTCATTGAACGCTGGTATATCTGTTCACGAAAATATAACTTTTCACACAGCACATGTACGTTCAAAAGATGAATAATGAAAGTTGAATATGGAAGTTCTAGACATACATTGGCTGTCCAGAATTAGCCTAAGGTTCATTCAATGGACGTTCAGCACACCACTTTCGACGAACCAATAAAGTTCAGAAAACTTCCAATGCATGTACATTGTGTGTATGTCCATATTTGGTGTAATAGATGTCCAGAAAATATCCAAATAACAACCACTGGGGATATTTTCTGGACGTCCAATTCATCCTAAACGAATTCAGAGAATACCGATTGTATAAGGTGTTCTGCAAATAACGATCAATACTCTGGAATACATTGTAAAGGTAAAAATAACACAATTTCCCATACATAGTACATTATTCACGTAGTCTGCCGCTTTTCGACATTCGAAAAATCACAAAGACCTCTTGATTAGGTAATCACAAAAATCATGTTGATACAATATTGAAGGGAATGGACACCCAGTGTTACTTTTTAACCCACACCACGTCTCACTTTGAGTAGCCACACCCTCATATTTTATTGAGAATAAAAAAAATTGAAAAATTTTTGTTTTCATGTTGTAGTTCTCAGGAATACCTACCTTTATGTTGAAACATTCGTATGTCCATTTTCCACGGTTAACTATGACCAACCGAAAAGTGAAAAAGTGGGGAAAACATATTAGGGATTTTTTCATCACAAAATTAACATCAAATTCTGTTTCAGAATACTCTGAAACCCCTAGATCCCGAAGCTTGAATCAATTGATTATACAGGGTGTCATTTGTAGCTGGCAATGTGATTAATTCATTTTCATCAGTAATATTTGCTTAATTTCCAAAATTTCTTCACTTTTTACAAAATTCCCGAAAATATTTAATTAATACTGCGAAAAAAATATCAAAATTTACTTTTCCATGGCAAACTGTGACCACTTGAATAGTGAAAGATTAGGATAAAATTTATTAAGGACTTTTTTTGAAAAATGAATCCCTACTCCTGGTTTTGGAATGACCCAGAATCCCAGAACTCAATGCTGAATCATTGAAATATACAGGGTGTCATACGTAGCTGGCAATATCACCAACTCTTATTCATCCATAAAGCTCGGTTGATTCTAAAATGCCTTTTTTTGTCACAAAGTGCCCAAAATTTATCTATTATTACTGTAGAAAGTAACCAAGAATCACTTTTTCATGGCTAACTATGACCAACTGAAAATTGAAAAATTGAGAAAAGCATATTTTGGATTTTTTTATCACTGAACTAACATCAGATTATGGATCAGATTACTCTGAAGCCCCCAGATCTCAATTCCTGAGAAATATATAGGATGTGTCATCTGTATATGGCAAAAGTTCAACACCTAAATTGTCTTATTTCGAAAATTATTGAACTTATCAATTTATTCCTATTCGGCAGCTGTAAATTCACATAAACTTTCAATATTGGTATTCGCAGATGACTGGGGGATTAAGATCTTAAGAGTTTCAGTGTATTCTGAACCCATTTCTGATGTAAGTTCAGTAATACATTTTCCCCAATTTTTCACTTCTTAGCTGATCATAGTTAGCCATGGAAAATTGATGCTTGCTTACATTGTGCAGTATAAATGGAATATTACTGGGCTCTTTGTCACAACAGAAGACATTTCCGAAATATCCCGAGCATTGTGGATGAATAAGAGTTGGTGATATTGCCAGCTACATATGACACCCTGTATATTTCAAAGATTCAGCCATTGAGTTATGGGGTTCTGGGACATTCCAAAGCAGGAGTTAATTTTTCAATAAAAGATCCTTAATATATTTTCCCCAATATTTCACTATTCAAGTGGTCACAGTTTGCCATGGAAAAGTGGTATTTGGTCAATTTTCGCAGTATTGATCGCAAATTTTTGTCAATTTTGTGAAAAGTGAAGAAATTTAGAAAAATAAAGCAAATATTACTGATGAAAAAGAGTTAATCATATTGCCAGCTACAAATGACACCCCGTATAATCAATTGATTCAAGCATTGAGATCTGGGAGTTTGAGGGTATTCTGAAACAGAATTTGATGTTAATTTTGTGATAAAAAAATCCCTTATGTGTTTTCAACTCTTTTTCACTTTTTAATTTTAATTTGAAGTTATTTTTCGCACAAAAAATTATTGAAATTCATAATTTTCTCGAAAACCACTGGAGATAGGTATGAGGAAGTATTAAATGAAAATAATCAAAAAGCAATAGCAAAGCGAAATCTGCAATAATCTACAGGGTATTCTATTCAAAAAATCGAAGTTGTTGCTACTTTTCGATAGAAGCGGCAACGCCGCAGTACTAATAATATTTTAGATCGATAGAACTGAACTGATTATATAAGAAACAAAATTTTCGAAATAATCCTACGTCCCTATTTCCAGAAACTTCTAATAGGCCGTCGAGTTTGGGACACCCTGTATAATATCTAATAGTGGCCTTCCTTCACCTGCTAAAGCTGAGCCGTCGTTTACACTCTTGTGAATGTTGATGACTAGTAGTATTTTTTTATTATTGAATATTGATTCATCTGTTGAGAACGTTTTGTAGGCCTAGTATAAAGTACCGTTCGTATGGGAACAATTCAAAAATATTTGGGATGTTTATGTTTTCTCATTGGGTCACCATTGCGTCGTAATTGTTACGTCAAATGTTTTTCTGTTCTTTTCCTTGATGGACGTTATGGATTCCTTTCTTGAATGAATCATAAGGTAATAAAAAAAGTAACGCAAACACATGCGTACATAACCTGTGATTTGTAAAGGATCTGAACTTGAGAATAAATTTGAATACCATTGTCTCAGTTGCCCATTCAGTGTTACGTTGCACTTACAAAATGATCAACACTCTCATTCGCATTATATAACATAGGAACAAAATAAATATTGAGTCTATGAAGAGGAAATGTTACAATCGACCTGATTTCTTCGAAAATGATGATATATTATATGTGCAACTCGCAATATTCGGTAGCAATTACTTTAATGAATCAACTATTTTCTCCACAACATACAGACAAAATATCCATAGTATTTCCTCGTCCATTTACAAATTACACTAGGTGAATCATAAACCAATCTGTATCAAGCTTATTAGACTTTCAACTAGAAGGAATGTTCTCACAAAAACAGTAGGTAAAAAATTGTGCGAACATGAATAAATTATTTCATTGCCGTCTGAAGAATACATCATGAAACATATTTCTATTTTAAAAATTAATTGTTATGGTTCTGGTTTCATAATAGTTATTTACGTAACAAGTGGTATTTAAACATAATTAAAACACGCATGTGAGAATTGCACGACGAGGCTGTAGGCCGAGTCGTATGATAACATCATAGCGAGCACATATCACATTTAGATATGTGGCACATATCGGACAGGAGCCAAAACCCAAAACGTTCATGTTCTGGAAAAGGGGTCCTCTAGGTATGGTTACCTCTGTAAACAACGTTTGAGCTATTAGCCACCAGGTGGAACGCGTTATACAATGGATGCCATGGACGCCGTTGGCGAATTAGCGACGCGACGTAAGCGGGTGTCAAATATTCAATGTTTTATAATATTTATAATTGAATAGTGGAAATCTCACAAACAAGCAAATTGACAAGAGCGTTTCAAAGAAACGTGAAATGTTTCGTTCACATCCTTGGGAGATGTTTAAAAAATTCAGGCCCGCTGATGTTCCTTTGAGACGTAAAATATACTTCCCAAAGAGGTCTCTGAAGAATATTCAATGTTTCGTTTTTGTTCTTTAGTGCTGTTTTTTTTAATGTCTATAGGAATGTATCTGCTACGTTCATAAAATGTAATCGTGTGGAAGTTTACACTTGACACAATATAGTTCTTCCTTGAGACGTTCACCGAGAATATACGAGGGTTGCCGTTGATATTTCGGGATAAGAGAACAAAAACAAATATTATTCATCGAAAATCGCTTTATTGTTTTTCACAATATTCCCCATGAAGATCTATGCACTTCTGCAAACGTTTGAACCAATTGTCGAAGCACGTTTGCCACTCTGAGGTATCTTCAAAACATGCATTCTGAACGCATCAACCGCTTCTGCAGGTGTCGGAAACTTCTCAGTTCATTTTTTACGTACGGAAATAAAAAGAAGTAATTCGGTGCGAAGTCGGGACTATAAGGCGGATGACTCATCAAATCGACGTTTTGAGTGCTCAAAAATGCAGTTGTTTGAGCCGATGTGTGCGAGCTCGCATTGTCGTGGTTGGTTTTCCTCATTTCTTGGAAGACAACCGGCAAACAAAGGGTTGTGTACCACTCAGAATTGACTGTCCTGCGTTGTTCTAGTGGTGCGTTTGCGACATCTCCAGTTTTTCCGAAAAAAATGGCGACCATTTGCTTGGAAGTGCTTCGTACGCGTAAATTTACGATTCGTCACGATGTCATAGACGTATTTCGAAGCACCGCGATCGTTTTATTTGAGCATTTCTTTCGACCAATCGACACAAGCATTTTTTTGAACGATTGACGAATTGGATGAGACCCAACGCGAACAAATTTTTTTGACAGTCAAATGTTCATGCAATATTGAATGTATGATGGTTCCACTAATGCCTAAGGTTTTCTCAATCTCCCGATAGGTCACATGACGATCTTTCAATATCAGTTCGCGCACAGCATCAATGGTTTCCGGAACAACAACTGATTTTGGACGACCTTCACGAAATTCGTCTAAGAGCGGACTACGACCTCGATTGAATTCACCATACCATTGATAAACACTGGTCTCTGATGGAGCTTCAACGCCAAAAATTGAATTAAGTCCATCGATGCACTGTTTTGCTGACGTCGAAAGTTGTAAAAAATAATCGCCCGAAAATTTCCACAATTTAATTTCATATCTAACTTATAATAATAATCATCATCATAATTATTATATAATATGTATTTTAATTAGTCAAGTTCACTCTATTATTGAGAGTATCAATTTTGTTCAATTCAGTTAAACCAGACAACGCTTCAGAGTGATTTCATTCGCACCTATCACATCTGCAATTTTTAAGATTTAAAATATAGGTATATGAGCAAATAAAAAATATCACTAGAAGAGATAAGAGAAGGCTGAAACAACAGGCGATGAAAAATGTATACAAGCAAATTTCTGAGAGTTCTCCAGTTCCATCATCTCATTCAGTTCATCCAGTTGTCTTTAGCGCGATGAAGTTTCATTCGAATTGCCAAGCCTATTTCATGCTGATAATTTTCAAAAAGCAAATAGGAACTGAAAATTTATCTCATTTGTCTTCTATGAGTAAATCTATTGAAATTCTGATATTCTTTCAGAATGGACTAGAAATAATGTCAATATAAGCTTTTGGTAAATTCATCGTTATAGCAGATTGTCAATTTGTTGTATATGCTGTGGGTAGAAAATCAGGCATAATAGACTGGGAGATGGTGACAGATTTCAGGTTAAGACTTTCTTGTTATGCCTTTGAGACCAGTGAAAGATATGAAAATTTTGACCAAAATGATGAAAATTTTGAGCGGTCGTCGCATAGCATTAAATGCGTGTGTATCGAACAGTCAATAGCTCAATCGATTGCTCTGTCTACCGAAATTTATTTAAGTGTTTTTTTACCCAAAATATTTGCTATCAAGTCGTATCAAAGTGTTCCTAAGAGTGCCATCTCCAAAGTGGTGAACTTGATTTTGTTCAAAGTACTAAAATTAAACAGTGAATTAATAAATTTTGAATCCACTGAATTAGCCAATACACGATAAACAAACATTCCTTCTTCTGAAAAAAACATATTCAGCAAAAAGCCCCTCAAGCAGCAAAAAGAGGTGTCCCCTGTGCGTTTCCTACTTAAAATATTTTCCAGTGCAGTGCTATTTAGGAAGGATTCAGTTCAATAGACAATTCTAAGGTTTACAATGGACAATGCAAACTTGAAATAAAGGATCTCAAGGATTCGATTCAATGTGACAGTTGCAGGGAATATTTTCATTTCCATTCCATAAAGGAAAAAAACTGCTCGGTTATCTCAACAACAGAATATAGAGCAATGATACTTGAGGAGAGAAGCGGTTTCATCTTCTTTTTTTGCTCAGACTGCATAAGGAGGCATTTAAAGGAGTTCCACGTGTAATTAGACAAATTAATGAAATGAAAGATGATATCAAAGAAATTAAAGAGGATCTACAGATAATGAAAATAGAGAAAGCTGAAATGAATAAGGAAATAGCTTCCCTTAGAGCAGCACAAACTCCCACTCCAGCTTTGAGTATTACTCCAATAACCAATATGAGTTAAATTATTGCGGAGGTGAATGAAAGAGAAACTCGAAAAAAAAATGTTGTAATATTCGGCATCCCAGAATCACAACATAACCAATCCGATGACCAGGAAAAATGTATTTCTATCCTCAGATCGATCAACCTGGACATCGATCCTAACCCAAAAATATACCGAGCAAGAAGGCTCAATCCAACAAATAATAATCCCAGGCCAATTAACGTTATATTTTCTACGTCAAACGAAGCCGACGCAGTCCTAAGCAAAACTGGAAACCTCAGAGGAAATACCCAATTTAATAATATAATTGTCACAAATGACAGAACACCATTCCAAACACAACAGTACAAAAAACTGAAGGAAGAACTACAACTACAACATGAGGATCTACCATTTGTTATGGAAGATGAATATCATCCTGCATTAAACATTAACCTGAAAGTTCCCAAAACTGCGCCAGTGATAAATTATAACAACAACGTTAAAAAATATAATTTCAAAAAGGCTAATTTTCCATTGCTCTACAATCATTTGTACGAAACTGACTGGACATTTTTTAACAAATTTTCAGATGTTGATACAGCTCTGCATGAATTTTACCTAAAACTATTTTTGACCTTTACGTGTCCTCTTTGCAAAATTTTGAAACAAAATTCCCTCCTTGGTTTACTAAAGAAATAAAACAGGAAATCAAACAAAAAAACTGTATTTAAAAAAAAGTTGAACAAGCAAACTCTGATATGTACCGTCAACAATTCAAAACAATCCGCAAGTCCATTGAGAGAAAAATAAAAATTGCATACCAACAATACCTAACAACAGAAGAAAACTCTATAGAAGAAGATCCTGCAAAATTCTGGGCATTTGTTCACAACAAAAAAGGAACATCTAGAATACCTGGCTTGTTAAACTATGAGAATGAAGAATACAGTACTCCTCAAGATATTGTTACAGTTTTTGCTGACTATTTTCACAATGTATATGTAAAGCCCGAAGAAAACATTTACCACCCCATCTCACAACCATCAAATAACACAGCTATTACTCTGAAATATTTGACAAATATACAGGTACTAATTGCATTCAAAAAACTCAAACCTAAACAATCCTGTGGATTTGATGGTATCTCCAGCTACGTGATCAGAGACTGTGCATATGCATTTACCGAACCACTTCGAATCATTTTCAATTCATCCCTGAGAACGAACACCTTTCCGAATTTGTGGAAAAAATCCAAAATATGTCCATCTTCAAATCTGGCTCTATTAATGAGATTACAAATTATCGTCCGATAACCTTACTGTCGAAATTTTCGAGGGTCTTTGAATATATATATATATATATATATATATATATATATATATATATATATATATATAGTAGAAGGGTAGTCTTTGCTGACTAGTTAGGATACAAAGCAGGAAATTTTTTGGGTATAGCAGCAAGCAAAACGTGTACTCTTTTAACACTATATTTCCGATATTTCAACAGTGAATACTGTCATCTTCAGGGAAGCTACAAGTAACAAGCAAAATTGTACGATTAATGGAAAGAAAACTTTGAAGAAGAACCACTTACTGTGTTGATGAGAATAATTGCTATGGATGTAATATTTAAAATTATAAACAACATGTCATGTAAGTCACATGTGACAAAGATGAACAAAACACATTAAAATACGTCAAACAATAAAAATATTAATATTAAGTCATTGTTATAAAATTTGTTTAAACATTTATTTGAATTATCTCCACACGTGGAGAGATTCAAATGTAACATAAGAAATTTGGTTAGGATTATTCGACAACAGACAGTTGACATTATTGACATTAGATGTCAGACACTTTTGAAGTGTGACACGAAACCACGAATTGGCCGCTGCTAGTGGGTGAAATTAACCAATTGTCTCAACTTAAAAGAGATGAAGTGTTCCCTAAGGGAGAATTATTTAAGTTATGTGTAATATTATTGTCGATGAGGAGTAAATATGAATAAATTTCACTTAAGTGATTAACGTCAGTTTTTTTATTTAAGCAAGAATCTGATTGAGAGATGAAAGCCATTTCCATGAAAAGTCTTTTAGTGGTATTGTTTTTTTTAGTCAAAATTTTTGTATTACTATACATGATTCACTAAATAATATCAATAACATTTCGCAAAATAATATCACTACTACAAATGATGCAGATAGGATCCAAATCCAATATTTTTTCACCTCTCTTCCTTATATCGCAGATGTCTCACCCAGGCTTGCTAGAATCTTCAAAGTTTTTGAGAACATAAAAATTGCAAATAAAACAATATTAACAATTAATTCCATTTTTACCAAAGTTAAAGATAAAACACCTTTAACTTCACAATCACAGTTGGTGTATTGTATTCCTTGCTCTAATTGCGATAAAACTTACATAGGTCAGACTTCGAGGACATTAAAAGATAGAATCACTGCACATAAAAGTGACTGTAGATGCCATCCTGAAAGATGTGCATTAAGTGAACATGTTAATAGCACTGGTCATAACATGAACTATAGTAATACAAAAATTTTGACTAAAGAAAACAATACCACTAAAAGACTTTTCATGGAAAGGGCTTTCATCTCTCAATCAGATTCTTGCTTAAATAAAAAAACTGACGTTAATCACTTAAGTGAAATTTATTCATATTTACTCCTCATCGACAATAATATTACACATAACTTAAATAATTCTCCCTTAGGGAACACTTCATCTCTTTTGAGTTGAGACAATTGGTTAATTTCACCCACTAGCAGCGGCCAATTCGTGGTTTCGTGTCACACTTCAAAAGTGTCTGACATCTAATGTCAATAATGTCAACTGTCTGTTGTCGAATAATACTAACCAAATTTCTTATGTTACATTTGAATCTCTCCACGTGTGGAGATAATTCAAATAAATGTTTAAACAAATTTTATAACAATGACTTAATATTAATATTTTTATTGTTTGACGTATTTTAATGTGTTTTGTTCATCTTTGTCACATGTGACTTACATGACATGTTGTTTATAATTTTAAATATTACATCCATAGCAATCATTCTCATCAACACAGTAAGTGGTTTTTCTTCAAAGTTTTCTTTCCATTAATCGTACAATTTTGCTTGTTACTTGTAGCTTCCCTGAAGATGACAGTATTCACTGTTGAAATATCGGAAATATAGTGTTAAAAGAGTACACGTTTTGCTTGCTGCTATACCCAAAAAATTTCCTGCTTTGTATCCTAACTAGTCAGCAAAGACTACCCTTCTACTAAACTCTAGGTATGGGTTTTTTCCAACAAATTCGAGCTACACATGGAGTCCCCACAGTGGTGAAGATGAAGAACTGGTCCAGAATCAAGATCAAACTTGCAAAAGAGTACAATCGGAGATGCTTCCTTCTTAAATGCCGTTCAATAGGATTACTTCCTAACCATATTTCACATGCTACTATACAAGTAGATGACCTTCTGTTGAGACAGGATATAAATTTCAGCAACCAATCCAGTAAATTCTGTAACAGGTTAGGACACAAACTTCTTAACTTAGAAATTTCAATTAATCATAAACTTATTTCAAAATTGGAAAACCAATTGACTCTGCTCAAACGAGATATCATCTCACTTACTAATGAAGCTGTTTTTTTAGAATTTTCTGGTTCTCAACTGAGAACATATAATAAAATTTTCCATAAAACAAAAAATACAAATATCCATAAAATAAATTCACTTTCTAATACTTTCTTACAAAATAAATTAAAATCTAAAGATAATTGGATAAAAAATCTTTCGAACACAGTTATTCCTAATGATATTTCCAAATTTTTGGCATTAGGACCTAAATTCAGTATTGAACCCGTGGTGGGTATAGATTTCTCCATAAAAAGTCTTTTAGCTGATGTGGACTATTCAGTTTCACCTTTAAATAATTCCAATAAAAAAACTCCATCATTGCACAAACTACTAACATAATTACAAATTATATTAATTCTTCAAAATATTCCTCTAATTTTTTCCATAATTTATACAATAAAACAAAAATTGTTTTGAAAAATAATCCAAACTTAGTGGTCACTAAATCTGACAAAGGTAATGTCACTGTCATTTTAGAAAAATCTGAATACATGAATCTTTCCAATTAATTAATAGAAAATAGCCAATCCTACTTGTTAATTCCCAGAGACCCTACGTCACAAATACAAGTTAAATGTAACCAATTAATAAAAAATATGTTCAATTTAAAACAAATAGATGAAATTCAAAAAAAGAAACTCACCAATTATAAAGGTGTGTGCCCAAAATTCTATGCTTTGCCTAAAATCCACAAACCTACACTTTCAGCAAGACCAATTATTTCCTGTATTGGTAATCCAACAGAATATTTGGCATCTTTTTTGACTGATATTTTGACCACTTCGTATGATTTTGATAATGAATATTATATTAAAGACTCTTTTGAGGTTTCAAAAATTTTCAATAAAATGAAACTCCCCGAGGGCTATGTTATAGCGAGCTTGGATGTAGTCTCACTTTTTAGTAATGTTTACTTGGATGCTTGTATACGAGCAATTGATAAAAGATGGGATAGTATCAGTAATCATTGTAGTGTTGATAAAGAAACTTTCTTTGAACTTATTACTTTCTTATTCAATAATACTTATTTCTCATTTGATAATAAATTTTACAAACAGACTTTTGGAACCCCTATGGGGGCAAAAATTAGTCCCATCCTTGCTATGTATGTCATGGATGACATACTGGATACAGTCCTAAAAGTTTTACCTTTCAAATTGTTTTTCATTAAAAAATATGTGGATGACTTGATTATAGCCTTACCACATCACGGAACTACAGAAGTAGTTGATGTATTCAATAGTTATGACCCGTATATACAGTTCACCATAGAACGTGAAGACGAAGAACATAGTGTTCCCTTCTTGGACACAAAATTTCGTCGTACAGTGGACAATACCGTAGTCATTGACTGGTATAGAAAACCCATAAGTAGTGGAAGATTTATGAACTATCACTCATACCATAAACAATCCATGAAGGTTAATTTGGTTAAACAAATGAAACATCGAATACTCTGTATTTCTGACTCCTCTTTTCATCAACAAAATTTAAAAACCTTATATAATTTATTCATTGATAATTCATATCCTCCTTCACTATTAAAAAAGATTTTATACAGTACGTCTACCATAGACACACATGATTGATTCATTAAATAATATCAATAACATTTCGCAAAATAATATCACTACTACAAATGATGCAGATAGGATCCAAATCCAATATTTTTTCACCTCTCTTCCTTATATCGCAGATGTCTCACCCAGGCTTGCTAGAATCTTCAAAGTTTTTGAGAACATAAAAATTGCAAATAAAACAATATTAACAATTAATTCCATTTTTACCAAAGTTAAAGATAAAACACCTTTAACTTCACAATCACAGTTGGTGTATTGTATTCCTTGCTCTAATTGCGATAAAACTTACATAGGTCAGACTTCGAGGACATTAAAAGATAGAATCACTGCACATAAAAGTGACTGTAGATGCCATCCTGAAAGATGTGCATTAAGTGAACATGTTAATAGCACTGGTCATAACATGAACTATAGTAATACAAAAATTTTGACTAAAGAAAACAATACCACTAAAAGACTTTTCATGGAAATGGCTTTCATCTCTCAATCAGATTCTTGCTTAAATAAAAAAACTGACGTTAATCACTTAAGTGAAATTTATTCATATTTACTCCTCATCGACAATAATATTACACATAACTTAAATAATTCTCCCTTAGGGAACACTTCATCTCTTTTGAGTTGAGACAATTGGTTAATTTCACCCACTAGCAGCGGCCAATTCGTGGTTTCGTGTCACACTTCAAAAGTGTCTGACATCTAATGTCAATAATGTCAATAATGTCAACTGTCTGTTGTCGAATAATACTAACCAAATTTCTTATGTTACATTTGAATCTCTCCACGTGTGGAGATAATTCAAATAAATGTTTAAACAAATTTTATAACAATGACTTAATATTAATATTTTTATTGTTTGACGTATTTTAATGTGTTTTGTTCATCTTTGTCACATGTGACTTACATGACATGTTGTTTATAATTTTAAATATTACATCCATAGCAATCATTCTCATCAACACAGTAAGTGGTTCTTCTTCAAAGTTTTCTTTCCATTAATCGTACAATTTTGCTTGTTACTTGTAGCTTCCCTGAAGATGACAGTATTCACTGTTGAAATATCGGAAATATAGTGTTAAAAGAGTACACGTTTTGCTTGCTGCTATACCCAAAAAATTTCCTGCTTTGTATATATATATATATATATATATATATATATATAGTCAAATTTTTCCCAAGGTCAAAAACCTTATTCGAATAGAACAACACGGCTTCATTAAAAAACGTTCTACCGTGACCAATCTATGCAAGCTATCAAATTGAAACAAGTGACCCTGCTAGACTTTTCCATCTGGTTGAAAGACATCGGTAAAGCGGCTAGTCTTCTTTATAGTCCTATGGTGAAACAAGAACGAATCCAACAAAGAAAATCCGAAACCGTTTTGACCTCAGACGAGAGAAAAAGACAATCGAAACCCAGAAGTTGTGTTTGTTGTTCAGAATCAAATCACTGTATAACTAGTTGCCAAAAGTTCAAAAATATGAACACAAACGATCGTTGGAATGTTGTCACCACAAACAAATTGTGTATATCCTGTTTGAAACCGTATCATCGTGTGAATGAATGTTTTATTAAAAAGACATGTTCAATTAACGGATGCTTGTTGAAACATCATAATTTGCTTCACAAGACTGATCAGTTTCGAAGTAGAAATGATAGTGCTGAACCACCAGACAACAATGCGAAAGTTCAGCAGGAGTTGGTACACATTCACAAAATTCGAACTGATGATATTGTTTTACGAACTGTTCCTGTTATTCTAGAAGGTCCGAGTGGAAAGGTTTCAATTCATGCCTTGTTAGACGAAGGTTCAACAGTTACACTTCTTGAGGAAAATATTGCCAATGAAATAGGACTGGAAGGTGAAACCGAGCCTTTGATTATGCAATGGACAAATGATCGGATTCAAAGGGACAGCAATTCCAGAATAGTCCAGTTCAAGATCAGTGGAGATTTCTGTAATTCGAAAACTTTCTTTGTCAATGGTGTAAGAACAGTTGAAAATTTGAATTTGCCCCTACAATCGCTGAATATGGAAAATATTATTCAAAATTGGCCCAATCTTCAAAATGTTCCTGTAAAATCTTTCGAAAATGTCAGACCAAAGTTATTGATAGGGACTGACAATTACGACTTGACTATGCCAAGAAATTTTATTGAGCCTTCAAGATATGGCCCCAGAGCAACATTAACTAAGTTGGGATGGGTGATAAATGGACAAATTGTTAGAGGAAGAATCCAGCCTGCATATAGTTTCCATATATGTGAAAAGAATTTCAATGACGACATACTAGACAATATGGTAAAGGAGGCATTCAAACTAGATATTAGTGGACTTGCTAGTTTCGACAACAATTTCACATCACAAGATCAAATTTGTCTTGATTGGATGGAGAAAACTACCAGGAGAATTGGTAATCGCTTCGAGACAGGACTCTTATGGAAGAATGAAAACTTACCGGTTCCAGAGAGTAAGACAATGGCCTTGAATCGTTTGAGATGCCAGGAACGAAAAATGGACAAAGACAAGGAATTTGGTAATGCGTATTGTCAAAAGATTGAAGAGTACCTTGCAAAAGGATATCTGAGACGACTTTCTGGAGAAGAATGTACTGAGAACCACAACACATGGTATTTGCCCCACTTTGCAGTTACGAATGTTAATAAACCAGGCAAATTACGGTTTGTTCTCGATGCTGCTGCAAAGTCGAATGGCCTGAGTTTGAATGACATGCTGTACCCAGGGCCAGACCTTTTGTCTTCATTATTGGGTGTTCTTTGGACATTTCGACAGAGAAAAATTGCATTTTGTGGAGATATACGGGAAATGTTCCATCAAGTTGTTATCAGGAACGAAGATAGATCATCCCAACGAATTTTATGGAGAGGTTATGAAAGAAATGGCGATCCCGAAGTCTTTGAAATGCAGGTCATGATTTTTGGTGCTACCTGCTCGCCCTGTTTGGCTCAGTTTGTCAAAAATAAAAATGCAGCTGAATTTCAAGATGAATATCCCAGAGCCTACAATGCTATAATTAATAAACATTACGTAGACGACTATTTGGATAGCTGTGATAATGAGGAGGAAGCAATGCGACTAATCAAAGAGGTGATATATGTTCACAGAAAGGGAGGATTCGAGATCTGTAACTGGCTGTCGAATTCAAAGAAAATTATCCAATCGTTACCAGAAAAATTACGACTTCCCAAAATGAAAGACTTCAATAATGATTCACAGCTACCTGTAGAACGAATATTGGGAGTTCAGTGGGATTCGGAACGAGATGAATTCACATTCAAGCTGAACATTCAGAATGTTCCTAATAATATTCTGCAATTTGAAGAGGTACCTACTAAAAGGCAGATACTCCGACTAGTTATGAGCATATTTGACCCACTCGGATTCATAAATCATCTTATCATCAAAGGACGAATAATATTACAAGATTTATGGAGACAGAAGGTTGGATGGGATCAGAAAATTCCTGAAACAATTTTCAAAAAATGGAAAAATTGGTTAGAAGAAGTGAAAAGTATCCCAGAAATAAAGATTCCACGATGCTATTCTCCAGAATTACCAAATGCCAAATCGATTCAGTTACATGTATTTTCGGATGCGAGCACAAAAGCTTATGCCACGGTTGCCTATTTGAGAATAGAAACTGAAAACGATATTCACGTTTCTTTCGTTTCTTCTAAATGTAAAGTAACTCCGTTGAAACCCACAATGACTATTCCAAGACTGGAATTAGAAGCTGCTCTCATTGGGAGCAAATTAGCAAAGTCGATCAAGAAGTATTTAGAAATAGACATTCAGAAAACCATATTTTGGTCAGATTCTAAGATAGTTGTTTCATGGATAAAGTCTGACGCACGAAAATTCAAACAGTTTGTTGCCAATAGAATAGAGAAGATTAAAGAGAATTCGGATTGCAACGATTGGAAATGGGTACCCTCAAAATTGAATTCAGCGGATAGCGCTACCAGGGAGAACATATCCAAATATGAGACGGAATGGTTTGAGGGACCAGCATATTTGAAACAAACCCCAGAAGATTGGCCAGATGATGATGGATTTCATGAGACAGACACAAGTGAAATGAAAAAAGAATTTGTTGGGGTGGCATCAACTTCTATGAAATTACCATTGCCTGATGTTATCAGATTCTCGTCATGGATAAGACTCATAAGAACGACAGCAAGAGTCATGAAGTTCATAAAGCGATGTCAGAAAAATGATGTTTCGTACGAAATAACTTCAAATGAAATGAAGGAAGCTGAAAAATTATGGTGGAAAGAAGTCCAAAACACCTGTTTTTCAGAAGAACTAAAGAAATTTCCAGAGTGTAAAGTTTTGAAAGGAAACAGACTGAAAAATATCAGCCCATATTATGATGAAGATCGAATTCTGAGAGTAAAGAGCAGAATAACCGTGGATATTCCTGAATTCGTGAAAAATCCTGTTATCTTAGACAGCAAACACAGGTATACAACTCTTCTCGTCCAGCAGTATCATTTGAAATTCAATCATCAAGGTATTTCAACTGTTATTAATGAGCTGAGACAATACTATTGGATTGTTGGACTGAGGAACCTGGTGAAAAAAGTCTGGCATGAATGCCAACACTGTAAGAATGAAAAATCTCGACCTAAAATTCCATTGATGGGAAATTTGCCACAAGCCAGAAGCATGCCATATTTCAGACCATTTACCTTTTGTGGCATGGATTATTTCGGTCCATATCAAGTTAAAATAGGACGGAGAAGAGAAAAACGCTATGGGGTGATATTTACTTGCATGACAGTACGTGCTATACATTTAGAAATTGCAAGTTCATTAACAACGGACTCTGCCATCATGGCAATCCAAAGAATGTGTGCTAGGAGAGGCTGTCCAAGTGAGATGTACAGTGACAATGGATCCAATCTGAGAGGGGCAGACAGGGAGTTGAGGAGTGCTCTCCTACAGTTTGATCAAGATGAATTTACCAGGAAATTATCTGTTAGAGGAATCAACTGGAAATGGAATCCACCGGGAGCATCCCACATGGGTGGTATTTGGGAGAGATTGATCAGATCTGTCAAGACAACTCTGAAAGCTGTTCTGAAGGAACATGCACCGACTGAAGAGGTTCTCCATACATTATTCTTAGAGGCAGAGTATATGGTGAATTGTCGACCACTCACGGATGTATCCTTGGAATTTGAAGACGATGAAGCCCTAACTCCGAATCATTTTTTATTGGGCCTGCAAACAAACAATGAGCCAACACTTTTGCAAAATTTTGGGAATAATGCCAATTATTTAAGGAAGCAGTGGAGAATTGCACAAGAGTTCTGCAACAAATTTTGGAAAAGGTGGATAAGAGAATATTTGCCAACTTTACATAAAAGGTCAAAATGGTGCAATGAAAACAAACCACTGGAGGTGAAAGATGTTGTAGTAATTGTGGATGAACAGGTACCTAGGAATGTTTGGCTCAAGGGACTTGTTACAGCAGTCTTTCCTGGGAAAGACGGCCGAATTCGAGTTGCGGACGTGAAAACTAAAAATGGTGTATTTCGAAGACCAGTATCGAAGTTATGTGTCTTAGAAGTCCAGAAACCGAATGAAGAAGATTAAAATCTCCTTCGCTGGGGAGAATGTTGAATATTTTTCTATTTGCCTATTGTTTCCGATATTTTACCCTGTATTATTGAAATGTTAATGTCAATTTGACGAGAGATTAAAAATCGAGTTGAAAAACGTCACAATTTTGGTCATCAATTTTCTCAAGTTTTTTATTGAACCAGCCAAATATTTACCTCTTGAGAGACACTCTGGAGGTATAGAGTTGCGGTCAGCTACAGGCATACAAGGAAACGAGAAAGCAGATGCAGCCGCACGCCTGGCGATTTCAAGCCCACAATCTCACCCAATCAGACGATCAGTACCATTGGACACAAAAAATTATCTGAAAAACACTGTCCTGAATGAATGGCAGAATAAATGGAACCAGTCAAATTCAAAACTTGCAGAGATCAAACAATCCGTGAAACCGTGGGGACACACCTCGAGCAATAGAGAACATCAAACTAGATTATCCCGTCTTCGAATCGGACACACAAGGTTCTCACACGAATATCTGATGCTCCGCACTGAACCACCAAAATGCGACAGCTGCCAAACATTCCTAACAGTGAAGCACGTGCTTACAGAATGCAACGTACATGCAGATTCGAGGAAAACTTTCCATCTACCAAGAGAATTCCACAACATTCTAGGAGAAAACTGCCGCACCGAAAACCTAATGTCCTATCTAGCCCACATAAACCTTCATAACATGATCTAATACCATAATATGTATAACATTTATTATCTAGTCTGCGCTAATAACCTAAAGGGTTGATGCGCTTTAATCTGTAAATAAAAAAAAAATAGAGCATAAAATGGCCGCGTTTTTAACAAAAATACTATTTGGAAACCGACTATGCCATCACATGGAAGACAGTCCGTAGTTATATTCTGATATGTTTTCGACTCGCAACTGTAATTTATTAATTTGTTATAAACATTTAAATAACAAAAAACATGTTTATTTTAATTGTTTTGCTCATAAAATGAAAACTAATAGAGCAATCTGGTTGCTCCAATGAAAAGAAATGTAGATAATTGAAATACGATCAAAATGGGATGTTTTACCACCCGGTAGGATCATTAATAACGGAGAAAAACTGTACTATCCAGAAAATTTTGCGATTTTTTGAAAAAATTCCAACTTTGCCATTTTTCAAGAAGTAGTATTGGCCTTTCTCATGAAAGTATACACATAAGTGTACACATAAGTATACTTTATATGTGCACAAAACAGGCGCTTTCGTATAGTTAGTTTTGGCACGATTGCAATTTGAATTTTTGTTGCACTATCTGAATGCCTGGTGCTAACCCGGTTTCAATTTCTCAGATAATGAGAGTAGAAGTATAGTACTACAAAACGTATATCCTCATTTTTCGCTACAATGGTGCGAAATGGGTGAAAAATGCATGAAAACATGACTGGAAACGGCCGAGTCCGCGTTAGCTGCCGAGTGGTAGAAGAGTCCGGGAGATGAGGGGAATTCTTCTAATGAACGAGTTACGTTCTAATACGCTTCCCCTCATCTCCTGCTCTCTCCTACCACTCGACCGCTTCCACCAGCTCGGCCGTTTTCAGTCATGTTTACAAGCATATTTCACCCATTTCGCAGCATTTTAGCACAAAATGAAAATATAAGTTTTGTGGTACTGTACTTCTACTTTCACTAGAGCATCTAGGCACGTTGCAAAAAAATTAAAATTGCAATTGTGCCAAAAATAATGATCCGTCAGAGCCTGTTTTGTAAATTGCGCATAATTTAATACTTCCATGAGAAAGGTCAACCCTATTTCTTGAAAAATGGCGGAGATGAATTTTTTTTAAATCGTTAAATTTTCTAGTTTTCCTCCGTTGCTAATGATCCGATCTTGTCGTAAAACATTCCATTTTGTTCGTATTTCAATAGAGTACTTCGGATAAGGATGCAGTCATGCCACCACACAACATCTGGCTTCAAAACTACTGACACGTTTTTCGGCATTTTTTCTTCATGTCAGGGTTCCTGGCAGTCTCAGGAACCCCGTAATATTATTGAAATTGTTCATAACTACGGGAATATTGAGATTTTCCATAAAATACAAAACACTAGGGACTTTAATTTTGTTTAGGGATTTTTCTTTCAAAATGGCGCTAATTTCAAAATATATAATTTTCCTGATTTAAAAAAGAAATAGCGTATTAAACTTTTCCTAATTGCCAAATAATTAATCGATCTAGAAAATATTCTGATCTTTCACGGATAAACAAACCTTATTACCTTTTTGATTAAGATGCTCTCGGCCTTTCATTCAATAAACTTTTGAGGTTACATCACAGAACTTGTATCAGTTTGATGGGTATGTGTTATTGTTACATTTTAATCATAACAGTTAGTTAAAATGGTTCAATATCATTTCTACATTTGAACTTTTTCATGGAACATGTACACTGACAAAGAAATAACCCTACCAGTTAGCAAATTAGCCAGTAAGCCCCGCGTCTGGGGGGCCTCGCGCCTATGCGCAAAGTAAAAAAACTATCAAGTAAGATATGTTTTTTATACCACCTACCGAAAATGAATGAAGTTAGAAATAGGAATAATGACTAAAGCGTTGAATGAAATTATAGAACACTTGCAAGCGACTAACGCTTCATTGCAGTCAAATTGCAGTCGTCCGATCAAGATCTTAACACGAGATACGCTCTTTATATATCATTACAAGGCTACTTCCAAGCAATACGATCCAAATCTTCAGATATAGAGGCAAGAGCCAAAGCCCTAATTGGCTGTGAAGAATATCAGCAATCGACTTTAAGAAAACGCAAGCGAAATACAAAGTACGACCATTTCAGCAGCTATTCTACTCTCAGACCTCATAAAAGAAGGCTCTACTATACTCGAAGAAGTTGTTGAACATCAAACACATGGACAACGTTTTGAAATTCATGTTTTTATTATCGTAATTATCTGAATTAGCTAGACGCATGGAAGCTTACCATAAAGTGACTAGTGTATTTGGAATACTTCGGCAGAAATGATGATGATGATGATGAAAAAGAACTTCAATTATCGTCAATTCTTTCCTAGACGATGTGGAAGACAGTCTTGGCAATGAACGGTGCAGTTTGCTAAGCTGCTCTGAAAACAAATGTGGCTGCTGATATTGACAGCAAAAATAAAAAGCACGAGGCTCAGGAACTTCAAGTTTATAAACTGTTAACGGAGAATTCATCGTGTTTCCCAAATGTTAGAATAGTGTTTCTTGATTTTGATAATCACCAACTACAGCGGAGAACAGTGACTTTATCCGGCACTGCCTAGACTACACAATACCTCTTTCAAATAACAATACTCTGGCTCTATTCGTGAATTTAGCGCCATTTTGAAAGAAAAATCCCTAAACAAAATTAAAGTCCCTAGTGTTTTGTATTTTATGAAAAATCTCTGTATTTCCGTCGTTATGAACAATTTCAATCATATTATGGGGTTCCTGAGGCTGCCAGGAACCCTTACATAAAGCCAAAAGTTGTGTGGTGGCATCACTGAATCCTTATTCAAAGTCCTCTATTATCTACAATTTTTTTCATTGGAGCAACCTGATCGCTCTATTAGTTTTCATTTCAAAAGCAAAAAAAAATTAAACCACATTTTTTGTTATTTAAATGTTTATACCAAATTAATAAATGATAGTTGCGAGTTGAAAACATAACAGAATATAACTACGGACTGTCTTTCATGAGATGGCACAGTCATTTTACTACTAGTATTTTTGTTAGGAAAAAATGCTCTATTGATTGGCCCATGAAAATAACGTTCAATTTCTGTCTACGTTATACAAAACAGAAATTTTCTATCGACTGTATCAATATTTTGATGTTTTCAAAATAATAGCGAGGCCATTGTCCCGTCAGCTGTCCGGCACTGAACGGTGAAATTAGAAAATGACGGAAACCGGCAAATGTTCCAATGACCTTGTTGCAGCCAGAAATAGAAGCCATACGCTGAAGTCCAAGACCCAACTGCGCTGAAATTTCAATATTTTCCTATCCGCAGCGGTTTATTTTCGAATGTATAATAAATTCGACGTTTGGACTCAAACTGGTAGCCACGTTTTGATAATAAACTATATTGGGATCATTTATGGAAACGTCGGCATTAACAAAATAATTGAAAACGACACAAAACAGAAAAATATTTGCTGATCGCAATATTGTAGTTGCACAAAGAAATACATCTGCTGAAACAAAAGATAGGATTTTGTCTGGACAAGTTTTATTTAGACATTTGTTAATCATTCCAAAGTTTCGGTAATTATTTCAGCCATCATCTCACCACATGTAAAAAAAACTCGATGACAGTTGTGAATTAAAAATAATTGACATATACAATTTCCTTAAAGGCCAATGGTGTGGTTTTATTCATGATGATGCGTGGTTAAAGCTTTCGCTTCTTAACCCATTCATCAGTAGATGCATTGGTACGAATCCCAGGGCGGTCACCGCTCCCGTGTATGACATCGCACGTTGAAAGTTAAGGGCTACGTCTTTCCTAGCTCGTACAAGTATCTCGAAAACTACTGAGGGTTGCGCGTAAAGGTTTAGCCGGTTGACGGAAATAACAACAACAACAATCTGGAAATCATAGACTACATGACAATATGAACTAGATCAATAATAAATACTGTTTCTAGATGTTTCCATGGAATTTTTCGAAGATTTCCAATTATTGTCCTACGCCTTTTCTAAAAGAATTCATGACGTTTCTATCGAAGATCAGGTTCATAACATTGTCTCCTCCTCTGGGTTTTCCGTACCGGATAACACCATCGCCATTTTGGTTGTCTCTCTGAAACCAATTTAGGGGATCGAGGTCTCGGTATTTTGAACTAGACGGTACGTCCCGCTGAAGTCTCTGTCGAGAAAATGTTACGGTGACTATCAAGAAACGCTTTGACATTATGCTTCTCTTCCTGAGTTAGATGTTACGTAGATTCCATCAGTTTGTCAAGTGTTGTTCGATCAATGTTGGTGGTTTTCATGTGCTCGAGTTTTCACAATGAATCATTCGGGTGGCGGGTTTACAGCCCAAATGGTAGTTCTTCTCCAGAACGACTTTGTTTTCTGAAGTATTGGCAACCCTAATAGGAATTTGTCGTCCTTTGTTCACAAGACATCGGGCAATTAAAATTCCATCTAGACGGTATTCGTCATTTTCAATAATTCCAGTGCTAAAATCCCCAGGTTTCCTTCCAGTCTGGCCATAATGATTGTCTATTTTCCTATTTTTTGCGTTCCTATTGTATCGGTTAAAAACTGTTTGTTTTTCTATCACACCCATTAGAAATGACTTGCCACTCTTCTGAAAATCACCTTGAATGTGCAGGAACTAATGACCTCATTGGATGTCCGTACAATATCTGAGCAGGATATCGACCATCTGTACGTGGTGTATGAGTCCTGATGCACAATATTTTTCTTCATCCAGTTGTCCATTTTCAAAACCCTCCGTTGATAATTTCATTTGTTTGATAAGATTAATCCCTTTCAGCTTGATGAGTGAAGAAACATCTAAATGTGATGTTCTCATTCCATCCTCAGTATGATCTAAAACTGATATTTGATAAAGGATCAAAGAATTCATTTGAGTTTCTGCTTCTTCGGCCAATATGTCCTCTTCTTTGGGTATGGAGATAGGTGATCGGGAAAGTGCCGAGCAGATATAATCGACACTTATATGGACTGACCATACTATTGCCAACATTTCAATCTCAATCATGGCATAACAAGTTTCAGTTGCAGATAGAAATCGTAACCCACATTGAACAAGTTTCCAAACATCTCCATGTTTTTGTGAAAGCACATATCCAACACCATTCAGACGAGATGCATCTGTTTGTATCATTGCTGGTAATGATTGGTCAAACATTTTCAATATTACCAATGTCTAAAAATGCTTCATCACCTCTGCGACAATACTCATCCCCTTGGGGTTCGTAAAAATTGGTTTCGCCCCCAAAACCATAAGTGACCCAAACAGATTGGTATGGTTTTTCCCCTAGCCATTTCCGAAAACATTTTCTTTTTTCATCGGTTCATAGATATTTGTATGAGATCTGGGCGAACAACTGATCTCGAAGCTCCTGTATCTGAAGTGAAGGTGCGTCTTCGATCTTTTGAATGGCCTTGTATAAATAGCCTTCGTCCATTTCTCTTCAATGTCGATATCGGGATCTTGCGGCATTGAACACTGAAAGTCCGTCACGCGCCCGCTAGTGTTAACTAATTCTCGTTGGGAGCAAGTCTTCTAGCAGTCGTTCGAGGTCTTCCTTCTAGCGTGAGCAACGTATTAAAGCCTCCTCTGGTGAAACGACCACGATATTCTCTGCTTGGGCTTGGAGATCTCGATCTCGTTTCGTTGATTGTTGACGATGACCTTTCTCTCCTTAGACTTCTGGATATTGATCTCTTCCAGGAGCTTCTCTGTTGATGGTCGATATACCCGCAGTTCAGAAAGCACCGGTTTGTTTAATGCTGATATGAAAAGCGCCTCTAACTTGGGGTCACCACCTCTAACTCCAATGATTCTATTAGTGATGTGCTAATGGTCTGAAGTACTCCATGTCGAAGGGCTTCCTTGAGATGCCTAAAAACCCTGATGTAGCGACTGCAAAACTGTGGAGTCAAATGCGAGAAATTCGCCCGCTTGAATATGAGAAACCAAGTGAAATCCTGGTGTGCTTTTCGAATATTCCGCGATACTTGCGTGTATCGCTACCGTCAATTTTCCCAGGGTATGTTTTCATGAATAGAAGTTTCAAGTATTGCCTACGAATATGAAATGAAAACTACAACATAATAAGTGGAATATACGAAATTACTGACACAGGTAGGTTTAATTGTTACTGATATCCACTTTTGAAAAATTTAATTGAATTGTTTTTGAACTGCAACCTACTAGAGTTACTAACAAATAATAAATTTCATACACGAGTCTTCAAAATTCAGGTATCCCTGCCAAAAATGTCTCATAGAGACAAAAACATATTTAAGAGAATTTATGAGATCCAAGTTGGATAGTGAAACCGCAAATCCGTATAGAGCCATATTCGATATTCATCAGTATTTAAAAGACATTACAGATACATATTCCTTTAATTTCTAATGTGTTCTTAGACATAACTGTTATCCGTTTATATCAGCGATTACTGGGATAGATGCTACATGTTTGTATGAGGTCCTGCAGTTTGAAAATAAATTAGAACGTATGAGATTTCATCGCAGTAACTTGATTATTTAAAAAAAAATCATTGATATTCTGCGAGGTCTGCCAGATTGTTCCTGGCACGTTCCATATGAAGATTGGATAAATAATCCAATGGATTTTAGAATTTTATATGCACATGAGAAATTTTCAAATCAGAAAAAAATATGTAAATTACACATTCATTTCTAACTGAAACGAAAAGGAGGTAGATCGGGTAGATCTGTGCAGCCAGTTAACACCATCTGTTCCTCGTCTGTATTATCACAATCACAACTCTCATCTTTCCGTGGTTGTCATTTACTTACTCTGATCCCGCTCTATGAAACGTGGTCTAGGCCACACCATCTTCCAAGTAGAGGAAGAAGCTATCCGAGTAGCCGGTTAGAGATTCATTCATTACATACATGCAGACGATGTATGAGGATTACCCCTCATACAACGATTCAGACATTCAGAGCTCACGACTCGTGAAAGAATTATGCAGTTCATTGGAAAAAAAACGAAAACTGTTTATCAGCGAATACATTTGACGTACGAGGGATAAAATAAGTAAATATCCGATTATGATAAAAAAAATTGATCATTTGCAATTGAAGTCATTTTGAAATATATATATCATTATTTGTAGGCGTAGATAAAATAACCTAGGGTACATTATGATTCTTCTGATATGTTTTGAAAATCTGGAGTAAAATAATAATAATAATCTATTCGAATATTTCAGCAATATTCTAGAAAGATTTTCCTGGAATGTTGCATTTCGTTGATCTTGTGTTGATCTTTCTGAAATATTTTTGAAATATTCTGGCATGATATGATAATAGTAATCTATTCGAATTTTCTTAAGAATATTTTGTTTCGAATTTACCACTTGGTTTCGTAATGTTCCTACTGTTGGATCTTATGAAATCTCAAAGGATTCGCATAAAATTGGATACGGAGTTCCAAATACAGATTGGATCATCAAGTCCTGAACACACTTTTTTTATACGATACCGAATGAGATTATAAATTGTGTATTTCCACACATAGGTTCTCAGGACTTTGAATGAGGATAAAACATTATTTTGTTTGAAATTGGAATACCTCATCGAATTGTGTATATAGTCTCTTTGCACCACCATTGCCTAAAACAAACTCTGTATCCTTGTTTTCTTATCGACACTTGTGAATTCTCAGTGACTTTGAGTTGTATGAAAACTTATAGGAATCGCATATACTTAGATAAGGAATTCCTGATCCAAACCATCACATCGTGATCCCACTTTTTCCACAAGATATACCCAATAAAATTGGATACGGAATTTCTGATACAGATCATCGAATACTGAATACACTTTCTTCATACGATCCCAAATAAGATTAGTAATTGTGAATTTCCACACATTTCTCATACGTTGACAAGCTTGTGAATGAGCATATAATATCGTTGTGATTGTAAGTGGAATACCTCATCGAATCTCATAGTTCCCTCAAACAACCACTACCTGATACAAACTCGTATGACATGTATTCGAGTATGCTTATAAATTACACCTACTTATAAATCCTCATACATACTTCCAAAACGTGTATGTGCCAGGGATAACGTACGTGTAGGTTACAGACTTTCCACGTAGATCCTTATAAATTCTCATAATTCGTCTATATTTTTTTATGAGATTATATCTGATATTTTTGGCAGGGATATGAAGAGTCACCTTTAGTACTTGTCAATGACTAAAATCATATAAGGACACCATCTCCAGAACCGATTACAGAAGCAGACCACTATTTCATTCGTTTCGTCTTTAGAAAAATCTGAACAAAATCTAATTAGTCGATACACCAGGGTTTTTAGACAACAAGGGTGCGGACATGCCGAAGATGCATCGATGAGCGCGGTCCATGTCAAGGTCCAGGTCGATACCTCGATGTCACCTCTCTGCGTGATAAGTTACTGGACAACTGCCTTCATTCTATCTAGTCAACTTTGACGATACTGTACTATACCAACACTACAAATTTCAGATATTTCAGTTGTCTAAATCTTTTACAAACATGGCCGCAAGTAATTTCTTTGCTGCGGAGTAATCCTGGAGTTATAGGATATTTGTAAGGATTTTACGGGGATTTCGATATTTCATGAGGAGTAGGTATCTACTTATTTTGAGCAATCTCGTTCGTATTTCTCTATAAAGAATGGTTTCAACTTCCACCAGTAGATATCAATAGTCCTCTTGGTTCATTTTATTTTGAATTTAATACTAGTTCTAAGTCTACCATGGTTGGTTGGCTAAAGGCTGACAAGCAAGATACCTTTGAGGTTTCCCTTAACACTGAGACCAGCTGGGGTCTATTGTATTGTTCTGTCGTCAGTGGTGCCTAGTTAAATAGGCCTGTGTTTTTCACCAGGTTCAGTAGTCTTATTACTAAGTGTTTCGGATTCATGCCTGTTTCTAGGTTGATCTGTTCTAATATTCTGTTGCGCTTGTTGAGCAGCGCGTCGCATTCGAAGATGATGTGAGAGGCTGTTTCCTCCTCGTCACCACAGAGTCTACTTATTCCCATGAGGTGTAGGTGTTTCCTAAGGCCGCAGTGTCCGGTTAGTAAGCCGGTGATCGTGCGTATCTTAGATCTGTTGAGGTTCTACGTCTACCATACAGATTATCATATTGACAGGTGACAGCTTTACTCCATTCAAATATATTCTAACTTTTTTTTTGAAACTCTTCATAACCCATTATTCTCGTATCAGTTTCTGGAAAATCTTGAGCGGATTATCAATGTGTTTCATAACAGGTCGTTATTCTTTTTTTCAAAAGGGAGTACAAAATCAAAATAAAAAGATATAGCAATGAATGAATGAATTCAAGTTGAAAATCTGAATAAAACCATGGACTCGATAGCCGTTTAATTGTGTTAGAGTCTGCATATATTTATACCAGTTCTAGTCATTGTGGTGTCAGCTTCTGGAAAAATCTTGCGTAGATATTGTAAAGATTCTTCAATGCGTTGAGAGTGAAATGAGCGGATTTCACATCGTCTAGTGATCCTTTCGCACAGTTTCCGTTGGCAGCACTGTTTATTGATCAACAAAAGTCAAGTCTCATAATTGCATTGCTTATATAGGAAAAAATACAAGTTATCGATCATCTAGAAATCATAGACTACAATAAGAATATTCGATGTTTTGAACTAGAATAAGATGTCAAATTGTTTTCTGTATCTCTCTCCAGTTATATCAGAATTTGGAATTGTGAAAAAAAAATATGGTCCAGATATTTGGAAATGTATATTTCATTTCTTGGCCAGTTCAAATTGATCAGAAATTGTTACTCTATTCATATTATCACATACTAGGTGAACATGCAAATATTTCGGAGTAAAAAATTTGAAAATTTCAACATACCACATAATATGTTTGAACTCTGATATTTTATCGATCATGTAATACGGTTTTATTTTGTCGTGATAGTACCGGCGATAAGATTGAAAGATGTTTGATCGTAACTCCCAATGTTTAATTGAAAAATTCCATTGGATATTTATACTCATCGGATACTTTCTTTTGAAATGAAAATGTTTTTTTTCAATATTCCCAGTTACGTGGAGACAGATATTCAAACAACTAGCAATATTTTCAAAATTCAGTTATTTCCTATTGGACCATCAATTTTTAAATTTTGTTCTCTTCGATGTCGTAAAAATATAACAGTTTTATGATTTCAAATACGGCGGATTTATGAAAATTGTATAAATGATGAAATGTTGAAATGGGGATACATGGAAACATATACAGTTCAATGAGTACTTGAACTGTACCTATATGGATTGGAACGGTCTGCAGAATGAGTCCGTGAGGGGCCCTGCGACAACCGAAAAAGTACTGTTTTGTTTATTTACACACTTTCGAAGATATTCAATCTGTGTGCTTAATATCCAATAAAATTATGGCCGACTGAATACCCTTTTACAGTTAACGAATTCGCAAACGATGAATTGTTTCATTATTAACAATAAAACAAAAACTTTTTTGTTGAAGAGGGAAACATTCTCAATTGAAAATTGAACCAAACATGACTCCGCTCGAAATGGAATAACCTAGGTTTTTTCTATGTTTGGTTCAAGTTTCAAGGAAACATTCTCAATTGAAAATTGAACCATACATATTATGACTCCTCTGGAAATGAAAAAACCTAAAAATCGCAGATAACTCCACATCTGACTTTATGAACATCCTGTTCATATTTTCAATTAAATCAAAAACTTTATTATATCTGGATCATAATCCTTGTCTAATGAACTAAAAATCGATGCAAATTTACAAACTGTAAATGTGAGTTTATTGACTTTTTGCTATGATATTCACTATAATTATTTACATTCTTCTGTGAAAATATATTTTCGTTGATAATTGCATCCAGAATTGAAAATTATTGAACACATTGTATAATAATAAGGATATACTGTGAATTCGCGTCGTACCCCTAAACTCATTGCGCATGCTTTGAGGTATCATAATATACTATATTTTGAAACTTTATCTTTACTTATCTATGAATGAAAAGAAGTTGGGATCCATTTTCACTATAACCGAAAAGTGCAGAATTCTGATAATATGTCAGCTGAAACGAGATTTTCATGAAACTCCCGTACACACGTTTTCAGAAAACTAATACTATGTATTAAGTAGTTTTCCATAAACACCAACATAGGGACTAGCTTGTCGTGAATAACCGTTCCTAAGATCCCCTTTGAGGGGCCTCTGTAGGTTCACCCTTGTTTGTACGACCGACCATTCGAAAAAAAAAATCGTTTTCCTTTATTTGCTGTAACCAAGTGCTCTGGCAGTTTAGACCAAGAGCAGACGTAAATACTTATTTTTAGAATGCGTTTTGGACGCTACCCAAGACATTTTGTTGAAAAATCGAGTATTGAGGTCGTACAAACGCCTTGCACCTTTAAACCAAATGCGCAATTTTTACTTTTGGAATTTCCCTTGATGCTGCGAAAACGTTTCTTTGTGGGAACGACTTGCCAAAATATTTGTTCGTGTGCATTTTCCACGAAAAATTTCAATCATCGTAAAACCTCGTGATGCGCGATAGAAAATATAAATATTATTGTTTTGAGATTTTTATTAATGCGTGGTACTTCATTATTATACCACAATCAGCTACATTGAGTGTAACGGATGTTTGGCACAATTTTTTCAAATTGATCCTTCAAGTTATCAACTGAATGGAACAATTAAGATTTATTTTATCAATGACCATGCTACAAATATATTCTATGAAACTTGGAGGCGTATCAGATAAAGTAACGAGGCACTTTTGGCTCTCTAGGCAAATATCTGAAATGCATTCCCAAAAAATTTATATTTATTTCAATCGAAAACATGTCAATAAAATTTGGATTACGTAATTCAAAATCAACATAGTGATAATTTAATACAAATTCTCTAAATCCGAATAGTTCATTAGGTTATTAATAACAATACCTAATGTATTTCATTTTCAATAACAGTCACTTTTCATGAGTCAACTCTACATATCATTGAATAAAATTTCATAAGCTGACTTTCAATATGATTTGTGAGAAATGTTGATTGCATTAAACTTTCTTTTTTCGCCCAAGATAAACTCCCTGCTACAAAATTCCGCCATCCCAAAATTCTTGCAAAGTTTTATGTTTCATAACATTTTTATTTTCAATCTAATTCCCATGAGATTATTCTATGTTGATTTAGTTATCATATAGATCATTGTTACTTTTAAGTTATACTTTTTATTGAAAATATATTCTGAAACTCAGTTTTGTAACTATTTATTATCTGTCACCTATAATATACAACTATTTCTTGGAAAGATGTGAAACAAAACAAGAAAAAAATTAAATTCATGGAGGCGTAGAAGGGCCAAGTAATTTTTTTAAAGTATTAGCTCTAATTCCTGACTTTGAACTCGGAATTTAATAAAATTCCGAATTTTAAATCCTAGTTAAAGTCGGAATGGTTGAGGCTTCCTTTGTTATTCTTGAATTTTTAAGAAAAGTATTCCATATTTAATCTGTCAATTGACACATTTAATCTGTCAATTGACACATTAAATCTGTCAATTGACACATTTAAACTGTCAATTGACACATTCAATCTGTCAATTGACACATGTAATCTGTCAATTGACACATTTAATCTGCCAATTGACACATTTAATCTGTCAATTTACTCATTTATTTATCAAGTGATTTTTTCAATCTCCTATTCATGCTCATACGCTGTTGCTCAAGACCAAATGTACAAACGTACTTTATTTTTGTGTAACAACTAAACCACAGCTTGCACGCATTTCGAATGCATCCATGAAACTGCCCTGATTTACAGATTTCATTATTTACAAACGTTAGAAGCGTTTCAGTATCTCAATAATTTCTCCACCAGAACAAATTTAAAAATTTCAATCATTGTTTCAGTGTTCTTTTACGAATCAAATCACCATCACGTATTTCCAAAAATAATAAAATTTCGTTATTGCTCAACCCAATCGAAAAGTACCTAAGGCTGAGTTGGTTCATGGCTATTCACTGGTCATGTTCAAACTACCCATTCCGCGGTGGTAGTGCTGGTAGAGCATGCGCCTCTCAAGCATTGGGTCTTGGGTTCGATTCCCAGCATGGTCATCGGTCTCATGCACGGCATCTCACGTTAAAAGGTGAGGGTTGCTCCCTAGCTTGCACAAGTCTCTCGAAGACTTATGGTGGTTCGGGGTAGGGGTGCAACAGGTTGACGGAAATAACAATTTCAACAATTTTCATCATCGATATGCTCTAATCACCTCATATTAAATGTGCACAATTCTCTCGAAAACTTATGGTGGTTCGGGGTAGGGGTGCAACAGGTAATCACCTCATATTAAATGTGTCAATTGACAGATTAAATGTGTCAATTGACAGATTAAATGTGTGAATTGACAAATTACATGTGTCAATTGACAAATTAAATGTGTCAATTGACAGATTAAATGTGTCAATTGACAGATTAAGCGTGTCAATTGACAGATTAAAAGTGTCAATTGACAGATTAAATGTGTCAATTGACAGATTGAATGTGTCAATTGACAGATTAAATGTGTCAATTGACAGATTTTTTTTATTTTTGCCGTGGCACCAGTATAAGTTTGAATGAAAAATAATGAAAGAGTTACAATAACACAAGATCAGACAGCTTTATAAAACGTATATTTGAAAACTAAAAAAGTATATTTGAGCATCAACAATATAACTATTCCTTTAGGAATACCTAATATCGTTATAATAAGTTATGAAATTGTCCACATTGTAATAGACTTTCCGAAGGAGGAGTTTTTTAACTTCTTTACGGAATTTGAAATTATTCTTTATTTTTCTGATGAGAAGAGGAAGAAGGTTGAAGAATTTCTTTCTATTATAAAATATGGGAGATTTGATTTGGGAGATTGAGGGAATAGGTAGACTGATGTTATAAATGAGTCGGGTTTCATAGTTCGATTGAGGAACAATAATGATCTGAAAGTTCTTATGAATTAAACAAACTGATTCTGATTCTGATTCTGATTCTAGGGGTAAAATTTATAGTGGTAAAAAAAGAGGTCGGCCAGAATCACTTATTTTTGCTCGACATATACAGGGTGTTCCACAAAGAATAGGACAAGGAATATCTCGGAACTCGAGAGTAGTAGAAAATGGTACTTTTGGGGTAGTAAATTAAAGCAATTGTTGTAGCTCTTTTGATATTCTGTTACCCAATGAGCATTTTGTTTTCGGTCACGTGACATCAGATTCAAAATTATTGATGGGACAACCTGTATATTTTGGCAGTTCTATGTTCCTCCCGATAAAATGATTCCAAGAAACTATCACACTTGTGGTCTGAAACGATTAGTTTAAGAACTACAGGTACTTCAATATCCTTTGTCCCAAGACGTTTTTTAATAAAATAAGGATGATTAATATAATTTTGCCTTGTTTCAATCATCACAAGAAATATAGGACTACACAAATATACAGGGTGACTCTAAACCTAAATAATTTGGAAATTGCTCGATTCATACGTCGCACAGTGTTGAAAAATTTAAAAAACCTGGCCAAAAATGAAAGTTGAAAATTGTATTGCATTATATTATTATATCCCCACCTACGGAATACCATTATGCGCACAGATCAAAGTCAGCTATGCTTCCCTTCACGTCAGTTCAAAGTGTAATTTTTCGAAGTTGAACCTTCATAGTGACATAATTTGGTGTTTTTCGTCAATACAAAACTTAGAATTTTTTATTTTTTCAATCAAAATGAAAAGAGTTTTTGATGTTAAGTACGTAGTCAAACTATACAGGGTATTCCAAACTTGATGGCCTATTAGATGTTTCAGGAAAAAGGGACTTAGAATTATTTTTAAAATTTGGTTTTGTGGATAATCAGGTCTGCTCTATTGATAAAAATATTTTCAGCGCTGCGGCGTTGCCGCTTCTATCGAAAAGTAGCTACAACTTTGATATTTTGAATGGATTACCCTGTATATTACTGCATTTTTCGCTTTGCTATTTCATTCAGATTATTTTCATATGATACTTCCCTATACCTATACCCAGTGGTTTTCGAGAAAATCATTAATTTCCTTATTTTTTAGTGCGATACATAGCTTCAATTAAATGTTTATTACTGCAGTATTTGGATACGTAGGAAGTTGAAATTTTGGATGTAGTTTGACAATGTCCTGTGTATTAGTTATGACAAGAGGGATTCGTTCCCCATTATACATGGTCGTTGAAAATTTGTGATTTCACCGATCGATACAAAAGTGGTGAAAAGTGCATTTTTTCAAAGTGAACGCCCTGTATATCAACAGATATCCTAAACGATAATTAAATTTTCTTTCAAATGATATATCAAGTTGCTATATCTAAAGAGTCAGGTTTCCGAAATAAAAGCAAATTTTCTATAAAAATTGGATTATTTTGCCATATCTTATTGTATTGACTAGATAGGAAGGTCATGTAACATGTCATTATGAAAATTCGAAAATAAGTACATTTGATTAGGAAATAGTCAAAATGGGAGACAATAATTATTCAAATAAAGTTTTAATGAAATTGTTTATTCTTCATGGTCAATGTGACAAATTATAGCAAGAACACGCAAATGGTTGTAGAAAAAATGATTAATATTCAGGGTATCACAATATCAACATCTCTTTAGGAGACCTGGAAGAATTGTTTATCCTTCTTTCTTACAGAAACTAAATCAAATTCACTGTTTATCAAACTAACATATTGTTTTGCTCTTTTCTGATCACGGCATACTATACAGCTTATTTCAATTGGGAAATATTATCTATTTCGAATGTTATACTGAGAATTGAAAATGATGGATTATAGTGCATATTGAAACGCAGATATTTCGAATCTGTTTTATATTCACTGTTAGTGCAAAAACATGATTTCACGAGCACACAGGAAATTCAATGAACTCATCACAAATGAATAGAAAAAAAATCAGATGAATCGAACGGAATTATGCTATATTTGGGAATGTTGAGGAGCCAAGAGGTGATCCTTCAAAATGTGGTGAATGGATTTCAACATGGACTTCCAAATTTCCTTCAGAAAATTTAATGGAGAATATTTGAATAATATGAGAACAACAGTTAGGAACTTTTTGTCAATTTGCCGCTTCATGTAAATCGAAGTTGTTTGTATCAGTTGGACGGTGCCCCCCCTTACCGTAGACAAGAAGTGAGCAGAGAATTACCTACAACATTTGAAGATTGGTGGATAAGACGCTTGGCCACCGCGATCCCCAGATCTAACTCTTCTAAATTTTCACATTAAATCAAATCAAACTGCACTTCGAAAACATGAATAAGCGACTAACATGATCTTCATTTGTTTATTGACTGAAATAAAATTGGGTTCTGCTAAGGTGAATCATGATTTCTCAACAGATACACGTTTTTCAGATACTCTGAATGGGAGATACAATTATCATGGAACCAAGCATACTTTGTTCAAATCTGGATTAAAATTTCATATCACTGTATTTCTTGGTTCATGCAATATTAGTTGTGACAAAAATACAAAATGTCAATATACAATGAACAGATACAAATATGAGACAAATTCGACAAAAATCAATCAGATTTTCATTTGAATAATTATTGTATTCCATTTTGATTCTTTTCTAATCAAATTTAAGTTAATGAACGCGCAAACGTTTTATTATGAATGTACTAATTTTCGAATTTCAGTAATGACATGTTCCATGACATTTCCTATCTACCCAATTCAAAATATGGCAAAATAATCCAATTTTTTTAGAAAACTTGCTTTTATTTCGGAAACCTGACTCTTTAGGTATAGTTCAGGATATCTGATGATATACAGGGTGTTCCATTCGAAAACTGGACTTTTCACCACTTTTGTATCTATCGGTGAAATCACAAATTTTCAACGACCCTGCATAATGCAGAACGAATCCCTATAGTCATAACTAATACACAGGACATACAGGACATCGTCAATCTACATCCAAAATTTCAGCTTTCTACGTATCCAAATACTGCAGTAAGCTGTTTCGCACAAAAAATAAGGAAATTAATTATTTTCTGGCAAACCACTGGAGATAGGTATAGGGAAGTATTATATGAAAATAATCTTAAAGCAACAGCAAAGCAAAAAATGCAATAAGATACAGGATATTCTATTTGAAATATCAAAGTTGTTGCTACTTTTCGATAGAAGCGGCAACGCCGCGGTGCTGAAAATATTTCAGATTGATAGAGCAGAACTAATTATCCAAGAAACCAAATTTTCAAAATAATCCTACGTCTTGTTTTCCAGAAACGTCAAATAGGCCATCGACTTTGGGACACAAAATTGAACGATATTATGGCAAGTTGTGGAATTCAAATATGAATAGTTTAATATTCATATAACATTTTGTTGTAAACTATTCCTATATTATTGAAGGTTTCGTTCATTACGTATCATTTCGGAGCAAAAATATTCGAGGCAGTTTGTAGTCTAAAACAGTATTTGTCAGACGTTGCACCCAAAATTGTCCCTTAATGACCTCGCACCGCGTCAATGGGAAATTGTCTTTCAGTGAATTTGCCTAAATTTTTCATATATTGTAGAACTCATGATCGTCATCAAATGCCTTCTTTGCATTATTGCTCTGAATTCATCAGTTTAGATTATACAGGGTGTCGAAGTTAACTTCTTCAAAATTTCAAATGGCCATTGTGAAGATATTTTTTTACAATACATGACTCAATTCAACTATGCATCGATTGGTCACATGGCTGATACAAATCGACTATAGAATATAAGAATCACTGCACGTATCAGCGATATACAGAACGAGTCCAAAGATAGCCATTTTTCCAAAGGTTTCCGAAAAAATTCATTCATTTTCAGATATTAGAATACCAATATCTTTAACAACGACTGCACCACCAAAAGTCGCCCGGAGCGCCATATCACGTAATAATAAAGCCGTCCCTGCTCCGCACAGGCCATGCCTTTGGTGTTCACCCCCTGGCGTGGATAATAAGGAAGAATATTATTATTATTTTTTTATTGAAGTTACCTAATTCATTAACATTTACAGTTGCCATATTCAACCTCGCATCTTTAATTCGTTCCCTTTGATTTCAAATTCAAACTGAGAGATCCCAAATACCTCATAAAACCAGTTTGGATATAAAAAAAGATACATTTTTCATTAAGCAGCCGCTATATTGGATCCACTATTGTGAATTTTTCAGTTGTAATGATAAATTCCTATTCAGCAACCCCAAAAACATACTCATCAAAACTTTGGAAGATACACATTTGTTGCTTGATTTTTGACCAGGATTTCAAGATTTTTCAACACAGTGCGTCGTGGGACAAAGGATATTGAAGTACCTGTATTTCTTAAAATAATCGTTTTAGACCACAAGTGTGCCAGTTCGTTGAAATTGTTTTATCGGGAGGAACATAAAAATGCCAAAATATACAGGTTGTCCCATTATTAATTTTGAATCCGATGTCACGAGACCGAAAACAAAAAGCTCATTGGGTAACATAATATAGAGAAAAAATTGTTTCCATCAACCGATTGCACCCCTACGCGCAACCCTCGGAAGTCGTCGAGAGACTTGTGTGAGCTAGGGAAGACGCAGCCCTTACCTATTAACGTGTGATGCCATGCACGAGACCGGTGAATCGGTGGATCGAACCCACGACCCCACGCATGGGAGGTGAACGCACTACCAGCCGACCACCACGGCCCATTTGCTGCACCAATTGCTTCAATTCAGAACCCCAAAATTACAATTCTCCACTACTTTCGGGTTCCGAAATATTCCCTGTCCTATTCTTCGTGGGACACCCTGTATATCTCAGCGCCCTTTTTTGGAGCATAAAAACTGGATTTGTTAAAGTTTGCGAACGACACCACAAAAACACATTTCATAGCGCAAGTGACTCTCACAACGCGCAAAGTATGCATTTATTGCTGATAGAGAGTCCATATTGGAGGATATTGTTCTTATGACAGCAGCTTGAGGATAATTTCCTGCATAGTTTGCTAATGTAGTCTTCAAATCTAATTTATTGTCAATATACAAATTTGATCTCAGCTTTGGTCTCGATTGAGCGAGACATAATCTATAATACATTTGAATCTTAAAATGTTCGTTTTAGACGATTGAATGTTAATAAATTCGCGCTGCACCACTGTTGACTATTTCCAGATCATTTTCTAAATTATTTTGTAACGTGACCGTGCTCTTATTGAGCCAAAGTATGGAAGTATCATCTGCCAAGATGGTAAATTTTCCATTAATAGTTAAATCTGCTGAATCGTTTCCATATTGTGAAAACAGAAGAGGACCGAGAACAGAACTCTGATGCATTTCATTTCCTGTTCTGCAGATGTTACATAATTGAATGACACCCTTTGCACACGACCTGATAGATAAGATTTTAACCTACAAAACCATAAATTTCCTGCCTTTGTAGCAGTATGTTTTGATTGACACATCGACTTCTTTAGACAAGTCGCAAAACTACAGCTGCAACCTCTCCATCAGTCAGATGAAGGAAAAGTTCCTCGAGGAACGCAAACATTGCATCATTTATGCTTCTCGCGGCTCTAAAACCAAACTGTTTAGAATGGATTATTTTATTTTCCTCAAGAAAGTATAACATTATTTTTTTCATCAGTTTTTCAATGAGTTTTGCTAAAATTGGAGCTTGAGGAAGTTGTGATAAAGTTATGAGCTATGAGTTATGAGTTATCAATGTTCAAGAGTCAGACATATATTTTTTTGACATTTTTAAAATGATAGATTCAATTGTCAAGTACTTTGTTGTATTGTTGCATGGCAATTGATGTATAGTTAAAGTATAGTTATAAAGATCTAGAGTACGATGTCAACCAAATAAAGATAGGTGAAACAAATGCACTCAAACTCGATTTGACTTTAGGGAATGTTAGATAAGAGTAATGTGGAATATTGGGTAAAACCCGAGTATTATTTTTTTTTTCTTTGGTGTTTTGGCATCAACTGCTATGGTCATTAGCCATGTGTTCTTTATAGGCCTTGTTACTAACTCCATACGCCACTTTAGAAGCAGCACTGTTAATTGGAACGCAACAGTGAATCGTGCAGGACTCACCCTAGTCAAGCCACTAGATTTTAATAATTTAATCTGCTAAATTAAATTAAAAAATCCCAGCCCAACCAGGGTTCGAACTCCGGACCTTTCGACTCAGAGTCGGACGCTCTGACCACTGCGCCACGCCCCGACATGAGTATTATTATTAAAAGTGTTTAAATTCATCAAATTCATTTGCATTTTCATCAAATCAGCCATTTGTTGTAAAACTCCACTTAATTCCGATGAATTCACTTGAGTTGCATCCGAATTTCCCGTATTCTGAATCCTATTACCATTCCCAGAAATTTCAAAAAGATTACTGATGCACCCTGTATACTAAATTCATTAAAACGTTCTCCCATCGAGTTTCCGTGGTAACGTTCCATCGTAACGTTCCATCGTATTCAGATAAATTACGCGAATGTCAAAACACTGTCAATTGGAAAATATTTTGAATAATATCGCCAAAATCCGCCTAAAACTTCTACCCACATTACCTATACTACAATTAGAGAAATGCCCTTTGAATTCCTGTCGCGCACCCGACCCAATTCAAAACTATTCTCTAAAACTCTAATATATACTATTACCTGGGCACATAAGACGATTAGGCATCCGTTATCCCACTTCTGAAATGTTTGATACGTAATTTTCTAAGAATAATGTGGTCAGGATTTTCTTCAAAAACGGTTTATTGCCTCAAATTTACAAATTTTGACGACACATCAAACACACCAAAATTAGAATCATAAGTTTCATTCTGACATTTCTATTTATTCAACTGTCCTCGTGAACTACTGAGGGTTTTCTAACAGGAACAAGAAAGTTTGTGTTTTTGCCATATATAGGTCGCCATCTACATCCGAAGAGAGTTTTCTAGAAAGTTTTTCTGATTTTAAGGATACAAGTGTTATTAACTTATTTGATTTTACATTTCTTGTGGGAGATATCAATATAGATATTATGGAACACAAAACGAATATGGAGCATGTAGATGATTATCTGAACATATTATCCGAAAAAGGATTCAAATCACTTATCTATAAGAAAACAAGAGTAACAATCAATACATCTTCTTGTATAGATCACATATTTGTAAAATCAAAAATTGAAAATTGTGAAAAAATTACTCCGGGTATATTGAAATCTAACATTACTGACCATTACTCTATAGTGGCCGTGATGAGGAACATAAATATTCAGAAACAAATAAAAAACTCAATGAAAAAAACTGGTATCACTGCTCAAAAATGAGACCTGGGATTGGGTTTATGATTATACGAATCCGGAGGAATCACTACAGGTTTCCTTAACTAAGTTTACAAATGCTATAGATAAATGTTCCCATGAAGTTAAAATTAAAAGAATCCATTAGAAAAAGACATGGATTACAATAGGGTTAGTTACTTCTATGAAAACAAGAGACAAAATATTTCAGAAACACTTAGCAAACCAAAATAATGAAAATGTAATAATAAGCTCAATAAATTAATAAAAAAAAATCATTATTTTAAACAAAAAATAGAAGCCAACAAAAACTGTTTTTCAAACAACTATCAAACCAAAGACGAGTCACCGACAATTTTTTTATAGAAAATGGGGGAGAAGTAACTGACCCTAAAGATATATCAAACCATTTTAACGAATATTTTAGTAACATTGGTCCAAACTGGCCTCTAACATAAAAAGTACAGATTGTGTCGATCGCGAAACCAAAAATTTTATGCACTCTATGTTTCTAGAACCTACTGACCCTAAAGAGATACTAATGATATTCAGACCTGATGGACTGAAAAATGAAACCATAAAACTAGTTGCGAATTACATCGCTGAACCTCTAACTCACATTTTCAACAGGTGTATGTTGGTGGGCGTGGTCCCTGCCCACTTCAAAATCGCCACAATGAAACAATTATTCAAAGGAGGAACTAAAACGAATATGTCCAACTATCGTCCCATTTCAATGACGTCGGGCCTCTCGAAACTATTTGAAAAAATTATTAAAAAAAGATTAGTCGATCACCTACCTTGATAAATACAAAATCCTCTCAGAGGAACAATATGGCTTTAGAGAGAATCTAAGTACACAAGATGCCATTGCCAAGGTGACCTCTATGATCTACCAAGCAATGGACGAGAAAATGTGTTCGCTTGGAGTTTTCGTTGATCTGGCTAAGGCCTTTGATACGGTTAGTCACAGGCTCTTGCCTGTGACTATTCGAATGCTTTTTTTCCAACCGTGAGCAGATGGTTCAGATAAGGGGAATGAAAAGTGGAAGGGGAATAAATAGTGGAAAGAATAGTGGAACATTTGTGGTGTGCCACAGGGGACAGTCCTCGGGCCAGTTCTGTTTACGATTTATCTGAACAACCTCCTAAAAATTACTACTTCAGGAAGTACAATTTCCTTTGCAGATGATACGGTTATTTTCTTCACAGGAAACACGTGGAAGCAAGTTAAATATAATGCAGAAAGTGGTTTGAAAAAAATATTGAATTGGTTCAACGCCAATCTTCTTACAGTAAACCTTTCCAAAACTAAAGCGGTACCTTTTACTTCTTACGAGAAATATTTACCCGAATTTGAGCAACTGTCAATTGACGACCGAATGATATCACTTACGACATCTACAAAATATCTTTCTTGTAATTTTAGTGGACTCTTTTCTAAGATGGAATATACAAATCGAGGGCATAAAAAAAAGATTCGTTCTCTGTTCCACAAATTTTACCAACTTAGGCAGGTCTTGTCCATACACCAACTTAAAATATTATATTATGCATTTGTAGAGTCTATTTTGCAGTATAGCATCGTTGGATGGGGTGGGGTCAAAAAACATATAAAGGACACACTATAAAAAACCCAAAAACGCATAATGAAAATCATGTATTTCAAATCAGATCGATTGTATGTAGAGCTGAAGATACTGGATATTCGCCAGTTGTTTGCAAAATCAACTCTTTTATATATTACGGAAACAAAAAAATATACAATGAAATAGGTTCATAACTTTAGCACCAGAGCCATAAGTTTAGAACAGGACTATATACCACGAGCAAAAAAATCAATTGGTCAAAGATGTTTTGTCTACCTGAGACCTAGATTACTAAATATCATACCAATAACAATAAAAACAATGAAGAATGTGCACAGCTTCAAAAACATCCAAAAGATTGGATATTATCGCAGGACAGAAATATCATAAGGAATATAATTGATCCCCCTTACCGATAAGACTATATTTAAATTGTGCTGCTATGAAAATTATTAATTTACATACTTTCTCCACTTCATTTGCAGATATAGTTTATTTTTTCCCTTTTTTTTTCCTTTTTTTGTGTAGTTGTGTGAAATAATATATACTCACAAATTATAAATGTAGGAGTGTGTATGAATTTGAAATGTAAGAATGTACAAAAGAACATCCCTTTGAAAAGGAATGATACTTTAGTGTTTAATTGAAATGAGAAACTTACCAATAGACAGGTTTTGTGAAAAACCTTTTTGGGTCTCATGGATATTCGCTACGAGTCATCTTACCTGATGAAATATTGAATCTTTATTGGCAAATAAATTTATCATTATTATTATGTTTGAATTAAAATTCTCCAGTCGGGCCCTGTCTCCGATGCTCCGATACATTCGGAGGGCTCGCTGCCAACATCATTACCCCAATAACCACTCCCCAAACTATGGGGTAAGCAGCTATTGGGTCCGGGAATCGTGTGCCCTGAGCAGACGTAATGAACCGAGGATGACAGCATTCTGCATTCTTCCGGCTATAATTTCTGACATCTTCCAACATGCCGGTATGATTTTCAGGTTCGAGAGTAACGAATTCATCACACCGCCAAGGGACCCTATTATCAGAACAACCATTTTTACAGAATGGTCTGGGTAGAGCCTGCGGAGTTCGAAGAGTGAATCTCGATATTTCGTCCGTTTCTCCTCCTCCTTTCGGATATTCATTTCGCCAGGAGCCGAAAACTCAATGACGAAAACCGTCTTACTTCCATGGTCGAGGAGAACTACATCAGGCTTATTGGCCTGTATTTGCCTGAGGGTGGGGAATGAGTAGTTCCAGTAGATCCGGCACTTCTCATTCTCCACCACGGACTCAATATCCCCCGGAGCGTAAGGCAACACTGGTGTCTCGTCTATACCGTACGAGTGTTGTAGATGATAGTATAACACTCGTAGAGCCGCGTGATGTCTGTGGATCTAGGCTGAGACCGCATATGCTGGACATGCTGACAGCAAATGCATAACTGTCTCATGCCCTGCATCGGGTGTCAGGGACGTATATACCCATCACGCGACTACGGTAGACAAGGGTATTGAAGACACCATCCTGGCAGGCCATTATGAATCCCTCGGTCTCCGACTTTAGCTCACTCGACCTGAGGAAGGCAAAGGTCAAGCTTTTAGATAAGCCAATGTCTTCGATGTTGTGAAAGAAGACACCATGCATTGGCTTATCCATATGTAGCTGTAGCAGGACCTCTGTCTCCGCAGCTTTGATGTGAGCTTTTTGCTGAACGGGTCCCAACTCGGTGACAGAGTTTGGGTTAGCCCGTTCAGTGTCGAATACGAGACCGAGTTCATCGGCCGCGCGGGTTGCTGCCTTAATGCAGAGAAGGGGATTTGAACTCCTGATGACTTTACAGGCCCCATCCAGAACCATTCTGTTATGCAGACACTCCAAACTCAAAAGTCCACGGCCTCCCCGTTGTCTAGGAAAGTATAACCGTGGAACGGACGATTTAGGTTGCAAGCGAGTTTTAATGTCGAGTTGTCGCAACTCTTCCTTAGTCCATTTCATCACTCCGAAAGAGTAAAGAAGGATCGGAACGGCAAGCATATTAGTTGCAGCAACTTTGTTCTTCCCTGACAGTTTTTATTATTATTATTAATAATAATAATATTATTATTATTATTATTATTATTATTATTATTATTATTATTATTATTATTATTATTATTATTATTATTATTATTATTATTATTATTATTATTATTATTATTATTATTATTATTATTATTATTATTATTATTATTATTATTATTATTATTATTATTATTATTATTATTATTATTATTATTATTATTATTATTATTATTATTATTATTATTATTTGAATTAAAATTCTCCAGTCGGACCCTGTCTCCGATGCTCCGATACATTCGGAGGGCGCGCTGGCAACATCATTACCCCAATAACCACTCCCCAAACTATGGGGTAAGCAGCTATTGGGTCCGGGAATCGTGTGCCCTGAGCAGACGTAATGAACCGAGGATGACAGCCTTCTGCATTCTTTCGGCTATGATTTCTGACATCTTTCTACATGCCGGTATGATTTTTAAGTTCGAGAGTAATGAATCCATCACACCGCCAAGGGACCCTATTATCAGAACAACCATTTTTACAGAATGGTCTGGATAGAGCCTGCGGAGTTCGAAGAGTAAATCTCGATATTTCGTCCGTTTCTCCCCCTCCTTTCGGACGATATTCGTTTCGCCAGGAGCCGAAAACTCAATGACGAAAATCGTCTTACTTCCATGGTCGAGGAGTACTACATCAGGCTTATTGGCCTGAATTTGCCTGAGGGTGGGAAATGAGTAGTTCCAGTAGATCCGGCACTTCTCATTCTCCACCACGGACTCAATATCCCCCGGAGCGTAAGGCAACACTGGTGTCTCGTCTATACCGTACGAGTGTCGTAGGTGGTAATATAACACTCGTAGAGCCGCGTTATGTCTGTGGATATAGGCTGAGACCGCATATGCTGGACATGCTGACAGCAAATGCATAATGGTCTCAGGCGCCTGACGGCAGGCCCTGCATCTGATATCAGGGACCTCTATACCCATCACGTGGCTTCGGTAGATCAAGGTGTTGAAGACACCATCTTGGCAGGCCATTATGAATCCCTCGGTCTCCGACTTCAGCCCACTTGACCTAAGGAAGGCGTAGGTCAAGTTCTTGGATAAGCCAAGGTCTTCAACGTTTCTGAAGAAGACCCCATGCAAAGGCTTATCCCTATGCAGCTGCAGAAGAGCTGCATTTTCTGCGGCCTTTACATGGGCTTTTTGCCGAACGGGTGCCAACTCTGTGACGGAGTTCGGATCACGCCGTTTGGTGTCGAAACTGAGACCGAGTTCATCAGCCGCACGGGCTGCTGCCTTAAAGAGGAACGCTCCAATCCCTGCGTATTCATGGTCACGGACCATGCAGAGAAGGGGGTCCAAACTCCTGATTACTTTACATGCTCCATCCAATACCATTCTGTTGTGAAGACACTCCAAACTCAAAAGTCCTCGTCCTCCTTGTTGTCGGTGGAGATATAACCGAGGAACGGACGATTTGGGATGCAAACTTCTGTGTAGGTGCATCATCTTGCGAGTCTTTACGTCGAGTTGTCGCAGCTCCTCCTGAGTCCACTTCATTACTCCGAAGGAGTAGAGTAAGATCGGAACGGCAAGCATATTTGTGGCAGCAACTTTGTTCTTTCCCGACAGTTCTGATGACCAGATCTGTCGGAGTTTGTGCTGATACTTGCCGCGGAGAGAGTTTTTGACAGTTATAACTTCTTGAGAGTGGTGTTGTTCCACTCTCAAGTAGGTATACGTCTCTCCGGCACCCAGATGACGTAGGATACTTCCGTCTATGAGCTGGACGTCTTCTCAGTAATCGTCGCATCGTCCTCTTTTGAGATGAACCGTTGCACATTTGTCGATCCCAAACTCCATGCCGATGGCCTGCGTATACTCCTCCACCACCCTCAAAGACTGACGTAGGTCCTTTTCACCTGAGGCATAAAGCTTAAGATCATCCATGTAGAATAGATGAGTCACCTTATGCCTCCGGTTGCTGGGGGTGCCGCAGTAGTATCCACGTGTTTTTCTGAGGGCAACGGACAATGGCAATAGTGAGATGTAAAAGAGAAGGGGGCTGAGAGAATCTCCCTGAAACACTCCCCTTCTGAAGATAACCTGATCTGTTTGGACTCTAGCTTGACCTGATGTTATAGTGAAGCGAGTCCTCCAGAGTGGCATCAGTTGTTCAATGCATCTCACTATTTGATCGGGTATCGCAAGGCATCGAAGAACATGCATGATTAGCTCATGCGATGTCGTGTCAAATGCCTTGCGATAGTCGATCCAGGCCATCGAAAGGTTACGCTTATACTGCGTGGAGTCCTGCGTAATACATCTATCGATGAGCAGATTCTCCTTGCATCCAGCGATCCCTTTCTTTGACCCTCTTTGCTCATTTATCCGCTCGTACACGTGCTCAACTGCGGTGAGTATTCGCATGTACAAAATGCGGGTGAACATCTTATAACATGCGTTCAGGCATGTTATCGGCCTGTAGTTTTTCGGTTCCGACAAATCTCCCGTTTTTGGGATCAGCACGGTTCGCCCCTCGACAAACCAACCGGGAATCTGCTGCTCACCATTCAACCATGAGTTGAAAACCCCAAATGTTGGTGGGTGCTGGGAAATTTTTTCCACCAGTAGTTCCCTAGTCCATCCGGACCTGGTGCAGCTGAGTTCTTCGAGCCCTCAAGGGCTCGTCGAACTTCTTCCGGGGTTATCGGGTCGCGCAGTTCATTGATCTCTGGCTGTTGAAGCCTTCCGCAGAATGCTTCAAACTGCGCTAGGGCTGGAGTATCTACATTCAGTGGTTGCGGATGTTCATAAATATCCTTCCAGAAGGCTTCTACCTGATCAGCGGTCGGCGGATTTTCTACAACACGCGGAGGCTTTTGGAATAATTGAGAAGGATTATCGCGGAATTTTGAGTTTTCCACGATGCTCCCCAATCGCCTCACTAGTGACTTCTTTGCAGCCACTAGCATTCGTATCCTGTCAAGGCAGTGCTGTTTGGTAGTCAACAGCACTCCTTGATTCAGTGTGTGATGGGCTCTTCTTAATTTTGCCGCTATTCGGCGCACTGCTGGCGTGAAAAGCCTGTTGGCTGCCATATAGTCCATCACACATTGGATACGAGACGCGTGTTGTCTCGCCGACTTGATCTTGGCTTCCATCTTCTGTACTCGTCGCTCGTGCCTTCCAACGGACAAGAAGGGATTCCTTCTCTCCGTTTGGGTCAGCGACTGAGCGGCTCTGTACACGGCGCTGTTAATTTGCCAGATATCAGCCTCTTCTATTAGGATATCCCGAACCTCTGCATCCACTTGGGCTAGTTGTTCTGGCTTCAGGTACTTTGGTACGTGAAGCACCCTATGTGTTCTGAAATTTTCCATTGGCGGTGCAATCAAAGGTTCCTCCTGTGCCAGACCAACTCGTGGTGGAACTGCCACTTCTGCCAGTTCGTTAGCCGTTAGGAGGACAACATAATTATTATTATTATTATTATTATTATTATTATTATTATTATTATTATTATTATTATTATTATTATTATTATTATTATTATTATTATTATTATTATTATTATTATTATTATTATTATTATTATTATTATTATTATTATTATTATTATTATTATTATTATCATTATCTCTTTTGAATTAAAATTCTCCAGTCGGACCCTGTCTCCGATGCTCCGATTCATTCGGAGGGCGCGCTGGCAACATCATTACCCCAATAACCACTCCCCAAACTATGGGGTAAGCAGCTATTAGGTCCGGGAATCGTGTGCCCTGAGCAGACGTAATGAACCGAGGATGACAGCCTTCTGCATTCTTTCGGCTATGATTTCTGACATCTTTCTACATGCCGGTATGATTTTTAAGTTCGAGAGTAATGATTCCATCACACCGCCAAGGGACCCTATTATCAGAACAACCATTTTTACAGAATGGTCTGGATAGAGCCTGCGGAGTTCGAAGAGTAAATCTAGATATTTCGTCCGTTTCTCCTCCTCCTTTCGGACGAAATTCGTTTCGCCAGGAGCCGAAAACTCAATGACGACTATCGTCTTACTTTCATGGTCGAGGAGTACTACATCAGGCTTATTGGCCTGTATTTGACTGAGGGTGGGAAATGAGTATTATTATTATTTTTATTATTTTTATTATTATTATTATTATTATTATTATTATTATTATTATTATTATTATTATTATTATTATTATTATTATTATTATTATTATTATTATTATTATTATTATTATTATTATTATTATTATTATTATTATTATTATTATTATTATTATTATTTATTTTTATTTTTTCTCCTTAGGAGTGTACCAGTCAGGCCCTGTCTCCGGTGCTCCGACCCATCCGGAGGGCGTGCTGGTGTCGTTAACCCCAATAACCACTCCCTACGTCCGTAGGGTGAGTAATTATTGGGTCCGAGAATCGTGTGCCCTGAGTAGACGGAGCGAACCAAGTATAACTAACGGCCTTCTGCGTTCTTGCTGCTAAGATTTCTGCCATAGCGGGTATTATTTTCAAGTTAGAGAGCAGTGTGTCCATCATTCCACCAAGGACTCCTATAATCAGAACCACCATTTTGACAGAATGGTCCGGATATAACCTGCGGAGTTCAAAGAGAAGATCTCGATATTTAGTCCGTTTTTCCTCCTCTTTTCGAACGATATTCATTTCGCCTGGAGCGGAAAACTCCATGACGAATATCGTTCTACTTTGGTGGTCGAGGAGGACAACATCAGGCTTATTGGCTTGTATTTGCCTGAGGGTGGGGAATGAGTAGTTCCAATAGATTCGGCATCTCTCATTCTCCACCACGGACTCAATATCCCCCGGAGCATAAGGCAACACCGGTGTCTCGTCTATACCGTACGAGTGTCGTAGGTGGTAGTACAACACTCGTAGCGCCGCGTTATGCCTGTGGATATAGGCTGAGACCGCATAAGATGGGCATGCTGATAGCAAATGCATTACGGTCTCAGGTGCCCCACGACATGCCCTGCATCGGGTGTCAGGGACGTCTATACCCATCACGCGACTACGGTAGACAAGGGTGTTGAAGACACCATCCTGGCAGGCCATTATGAATCCCTCGGTCTCCGACTTTAGCTCACTCGACCTGAGGAAGGCAAAGGTCAAGCATTTGGATAAGCCAAGGTCTTCGATGTTATGAAAGAAGACACCATGCATTGGCTTATCCATATGTAGCTGTAGCAGGACCTCTGTCTCCGCAGCTTTTATGTGAGCTTTTTGCTGAACGGGTCCCAACTCGGTGACAGAGTTTGGGTTAGCCCGTTTAGTGTCGAAAACGAGACCGAGTTCATCGGCCGCACGGGTAGCTGCCTTAAAAAGGAATGCTCCAATCCCTGCTTTCTCATGGTCGCGGACCATGCAGAGAAGGGGATCTGAACTCCTGATGACTTTACAGGCCCCATCCAGAACCATTCTGTTATGCAGACACTCCAAACTCAAAAGTCCACGGCCTCCCCGTTGTCTGGGAAAGTATAACCGTGGAACGGACGATTTAAGATGCAAGCTCCTATTGAGATGCATCATTTTGCGAGTCTTAACGTCAAGTTGTCGCAGCTCTTCCTTAGTCCACTTTATCACTCCGAAAGAGTAAAGAAGGATCGGAACGGCAAGCATATTAGTTGCAGCAACTTTGTTCTTTCCCGACAGTTCTGATGACCAGATCTGTCGGAGTTTATGCTGATACTTGCCGCGGAGAGAGTTTTTAACTGCAAATACCTCTTGGGAGCGGCGTTGTTCCACCCCAAGGTAGGTATAAGTCTCTCCGGCATCCAGATGATGTAGGATGCTTCCGTCTACGAGCTGGACATCCTCTCCATATTCCTCGCATCGTCCTCTTTTGAGATGAACCGTGGCACATTTGTCGATCCCAAATTCCATACCGATAGCATGCGTATATTCTTCCACCACCCTAAGGGACTGATGTAGGTCCCTTTCTCCAGAGGCATACAATTTGAGGCCATCCATGTAAAATAGATGGGTGACATTATGCCTCCGGTTGCTGGGGGTGCCGCAGTTGTACCCACGGGTATTCCTGAGTGCAACGGACAATGGCAATAGTGAGATGCAGAAGAGAAGAGGGCTAAGGGAGTCTCCCTGAAACACACCTCTTCTAATGATGACCTGCTCTGTTTGGACTATGTCTCTACCAGATCTTATGGTGAAGCGAGTCCTCCAGAGCGGCATCAGTTGTCCAATGCATCCCACTATTTGACCGGGTACCTCAAGGCATCTGAGCAAATGCATGATTAACTCATGCGATGTTGTATCAAATGCCTTGCGGTAATCGATCCAGGCCATCGAAAGGTTACGCTTATACTGCACGGAGTCCTGCGTGATACATCTATCGATGAGCAGGTTCTCCTTGCACCCGGCGACCCCTTTCTTTGACCCTCTTTGCTCATTTATCCGTTCATACACCGGATCAACTGCGGAGAGAATGTGCGTGTATAAGATGCGCGTAAACACCTTATAACACGCATTCAAGCATGTTATCGGCCTGTAATTCTTTGGATCAGACAAATCTCCGTTTTTGGGGATGAGCACGGTTCGCCCCTCGACAAACCACTCCGGAATCTGCTGCTCCCCATCTAGCCATGAGTTGAAAACTCTGGCCAGATGGCGGTGGGTTGTTGGAAACTTTTTCCACCAATAGTTATTCAACCCATCAGGGCCTGGAGCAGCGAAATTCTTAGAGCCTTTTAGGGCCCCTCGTACTTCTTCCGTGGTTATCGGAATGCGCAGATCATTGAGCTCAGGCTGCCGAAGCCTCCTGCAAAATGCTTCGAACCGCGCTAGGGCTGGAGTATCTACGTTGAGTGGTTGCGGATACTCATAGATATTCTTCCAGAATGTTTCCACCCGATCTGCAGCCGGCGGGTTATCGACAACACGTGGAGGCTCTTGGAATAAGCGAGAAGGTTTATCGCGGAACTTTATGTTTTCCGCGATACCTCTCGCCCGCCTCACTAGTGACTTCTTTACAGCCACTAGCATTCGTATCCTATCAAGGCAGTGCTGTTTGATGGTGAACAGCACACCTTGATTTAATGTGTGGTGAGCTCGTCTCAATTTTGCGGCAATTCGCCGCACTGCGAGCGTGAAAGGCCTATTGGCCGCCACGAAGTCCACCACACACTGGATACGAGACGCGGGTTGTCTCGCCGACTTGATCTTGGCTTCCATCTTGTGTACACGTCGTTCATGCCTCCCTACCAGAGCGGTGGTGTCCCTCCTCTCCGTTTGGGATAGAGCATGAGCGGCGTCGTACACGACAGAATTGATCTGCCAGATGTCAGCCTCTTCTGGAAGAACATCGCCAATCTCCGCATCCACCCGTGCCAGTTCTTGCGGCTTCAGGTGCTTTATATTGTGAAGCGCCCTGCGGGTTCTGATATTCTCCATCAGTGGAACAATGCGATTCTCCTCCACAGCCAAACCGACACGTGGCATATCTGCCACTTCGATAACTGGCTGAGGAGGAGCTCTAACGTAGCCTCGAGCCCGAAGATGGGATACATAATCCCTGAGATTTTGTGCGGAAAACGCTGCATGCTCTGGGTGTCTCTCTTATTATTATTGTTATTATTATTATTATTATTATTATTATTATTATTATTATTATTATTATTATTATTATTATTATTATTATTATTATTATTATTATTATTATTATTATTATTATTATTATTATTATTATTATTATTATTATTATTATTATTATTATTATTATTATTATTATTATTATTATTATTATTATTATTATTATTATTATTATTATTATTATTATTATTATTATTATTATTATTATTATTATTATTATTATTATCATCATTATTATTATTATAGTTTTCAGAAAAATGTTATTTCCGATCATGTGATCAGAAAAAGAAGGCCATAGGATATACATATTACCTTAAAAATTGTTAATTGGAATGCACTGTGTATATTATGTATAAAAATGAAAATATATTTTTTAATCATTCGTATTATTCGAAAAGCATCAAATCTCAATCTTGCTCTACATTGTTATTTTTGCAAAAGTTTATAGTCATTAACGTTCTACCCCAAGCTTAGCCAGTTGGCAGAATGTTGAGAGGATTCCAATATTGCTTCTTGTTATTTAGAATTCAAACTTTTCTTGTCTCGGAAATAGCCTCCTTCAAATGCTTGCAATATTAGTCAATCAAAACATCAATTCAAAATAAATCGTAAAATTAAACTTCCGCTCTCCGCTCGTCTTCGACGCATCGTCTGCTGAGTCGCCGCGACGCTAGAGCGGCGCGGGAACGACGTAAACAAAGCACTCGATTCGGTATAAAAACCCAGCCTCGCGCCAAATAACAAACATTTGAAACGCAGCGAGCGCAAAAGTGATACCAAAAGTGCACGTAAACCATTGTTCGTTGGATATCAGTTTGTGTGAAAATTTCGGAAGAAAGATGCGCCCTCCTACGCAATACACCCAGGAAATCGCTGAAGAAGCGGAAGGCGAACCCGACCCCAGGCTAGGAGCCATGATGATCTCCGCGAGGTTGGCCGGAAGGGCCGTCATCAGGGTCGTGGGCAGGTGTAACGAAGCCAAGGAAAATGAAAATCTCGGTGAGTGGTGACCGTGAAAAAAGTGATTTGATTGTGTGGTGAATATCATGCAAACGTTGCTAGGTATGAATATTCTGATGAATATACAGTGTCCGCCAAATGTGAAATTTTTTTAATACTATTTTCTCAGAAAATTTCATTCTCCATAAAAGTTGGTACATTCTATCAGACTAAAAATGCATCTATCGATTATCATCAGTGGCATGCGGCTGAGTGGGAATCGACTGATATTCTAAATTCACAACAGAGTAAAGTGACATTACTACTCAAAATATTTTGTGGTTCGGATTCCATGCACTTTTATTCAAACTGTAGGTCCCGGAACTCCCTTGCTCTGCTTTTGAGGGGTTTTCTCCGAGAACCTGAGAGTTTCGTAAAAAAAAACAAAAAAAAAACAAACAAAAGCAAACAATTGAATGATACTCCCAGTTATCCAATTTGGTCGGGAATCGGGATCCTGGCTTTATTTCATTAACTTTACCATACTGTTTTTTGATTCATATTCAAGATTTTGTTAAATCAGTTGATTGACAGATAATTTATGCTAATTTAGAATTTACTTCTCAAAAATTATTGTCGATAATTCCCATTCAAAATTGGAGCCAACTCATTAAACAATCAATAAAATTAGTTGTTGGTAGACACTAACTGGATAACTGGGAATATAATTCAATTGCAAACAACTTCTTTCAATGGCATTTTTCGATATTTTGCATAGTAATGTCACTTCACTCTGTAGTGAATTTTAGAATATTGGCCGATTCCCGCTAGCCGCATGCCACTGATGATAAAGTCTAATTCATGCACCGACTTTAAAGGGGAATAAAATATTTTTGGAAAGTATTGATAAAAAAGTTTCCCTTATGGTTCCAAGATTTTGGCGGACACTTTTTTTGCATTGACAATAATTGTATGGGTAAAGCAAATATTTCTTGGCATTTGCCAGGAGTTCGAGACCAATATATTTCCTTATTTTAAACATCTATATAGTTTTTAACAAAAAGGGAGAGCCTATAACTTTCAGAGAACATCGTGTGAACAAAGAAAATCAAAGAATTGGTATAATTTTTAATTTTCAATGCTTCTGGGAGTACTACCCCAGATGAAACGATCAAAAGCTTCTTCTTCCTTGCAATGAACGAGTCCTGAGAAAGCAAGAAGTATTCGGGATGACTACAAAGGGATGGAAATACTGAATTCGTCGGAACAATTCAGACAAAACTGATAACAATGGAATACAGAATACAGAAGTGCATATATATGCTTTGCAAATACCTATCAATAAGAGATAGACATACGACAACTTTTCTGTGGTTTCCTTGAGAAGTAATCAAGTTTGTAAGCGACATATCACCGACGAGACAAATGGCCTTTTATCAGATAGAATCTAAAATCTTTTTTGACTTGCGGTGAATTTCCTTATTTCAAATAGAACACCATGTACCTATTTCATTTTATTTATGAATTCTTCAATAAATTCTAGTAATACTTTATTTGATGTTCCATATACTCGAGATCAACGCTTACCGACCTATAATTTTTTTTTTTTAATTCGACAGTTCTAGTGTAACATAAAAAAATCGCATCCTAAGGTATACGATCTAAAAAGATGGTGATAAATGGAAGTGCAATATTTTGCGAAAACAGTAGACATTTCATTCTACTGATAGGAGGTTGAAGTCGTCAAAAATATCACACAGGCCGAAAAACCAAATAGTATATGAACATGGGCCGTGGTGGCCGTGCATGGGTTGTGGTGGCCGTGGTGGTAGAACTTTCGCCTTTGGAGCCAAGGGTCGAGGGTTCAAAGCCTTGCATGGTCATCGGTCTCGTGCATTGCATCACACGTTAAAAGGTAAGGGCTACGTCTTCCCTAGCTCACACAAGTCTCTCGAAGACTTCCGAGGGTTGCGCGTAGGGGTTCAAAGCCTCGCATGGTCATCGGTATCGTGCTTGGCATCACACGTTAAAAGGTAAGGGCTGCGTCTTCCCTAGCTCACACAAGTATCTCGAAGACTTCCGACGGTTGCGCGTAGGGGTGCAATCGGTTGACGGTAATAACAATTTTAACAAAAACAACAACAATTTTAACAACAATATGCAGATTCTAAAGAAAAAAATATGTCAAATTTGAAGGGATGTCTATTACGTTTTATTTTAATACTGTTTTTCTGGATGCTACTCACCCTGAGAGACGTTTTGTCAATTTATTGAGTGATCAAGACGGGCCATAAAGTAAGCCAATACCATGATTTCACTATCTTCATAATTTCTGGTAACTTCAGGTGGAACATATAGTTGGTATAACACAATGAGCTGAGTCGACATATACAGGGTGGCCCACGAAGTTTAGGACAGGGAATATCTCGGAACTCGAAAGTAGTGGAGAATTATTCTGAATGAAAGCAATTGATGCAGCTTTTTTTGATATTATGTTACCCAATGAGCATTTTGTTTTCGGTCACGTGACCAATTATTAATGGAACACCCTGTATATTTTGGCATTTTTATGTTCCTCCCGATGATACAATTTCAACAAACTATCACACTTGTGGTCTAAAACGATCAATTCAAAAAATACAGGTACTTCAATATCCTCTGTCCCACGACTTCTGAAACAAGCAATTGCCAAATTATTTAGGTTTAGGGTCACCCTGTGTATTTGGGCATTCCTGTATTTTATGCGATGATTAAAACAAGGCAAAATTAAATCAATCATCCACATTTTATTAAAAATCGTCGTGGAACATAGGATATTGAAGTACCTGTATTTCTTGAATTAATCGTTTTAGACCACAAGTGTGATAGTTCGTTGAAATTGTTTCATCGGGAGGAATATAAAAATGCCAAAATATACATGGTGTCCCATTAAAGATTTTGAATCAGACGTCACGTGACCAAAAAAAGGCTCATTGGGTAACATAGTATCAAAAAAATCTGCAAAAATTGCTTTACTTCAGAACCCCAAAATTACAATTCTCCACTACTTTCGAGTTCCGAAATATTCCCTGTCCAAAATTTCGTGGTACACCCTGTATGTGGAAAACTACTGACAGTATTTTTTTGAAAATTTGTTTACGGAAATTTTCTGATGAGCTCGTTTCAGTTAAGATATTTTCAGATGTCTACGACTTCCGGTTATACCGGAAGTGGACCACAACTATGTTTTTTTTTCAATAGAACACCCTGTATTTATTGCATTTTTAGAATCTACGATGAATTTTAACACAACTTTGTCTGAAACATCGTATGTCTAAGGGGCTCCAGTTTTCAGTTATTTAAATTTTTTTGATAATTTTGGCAGATGCAGCCCTTCACAAAAAAAATTTTTGGATACAATGAAAATCTGGTCAAAAATTGCCAGAATTTGCCTGAACAGGACCTAGAGCTTCCTAAATCTTTGGAAGCTTTTCAAAAAAATTATACGGAGTGCTCAGAAATTGGCAAGAAATTCGGCAATCTCGAAAAATGTGTTACTAATTTATTTCAAATGGCAACCCTACGAAGCCTAGGAAAAATCTTGGTGAGTGGTGACCGTGAAAAAAATTTTTTGATTGTGTGGTGAATATCAGCATACGTTGCTTGATATGAATATTGTGATGATTATACAGTGTCCGCCAAAATCTTGGAACCAAATGGGAAACTTTTTTAATACTAGTTTCTCAGAAAATTGCATTCACCATAAAAGTTGGTACATTCGATTAGACTGAAAACGTACCTATCGATCATCATCACTGGGGTGCGGCTGAGTGGGTTTCGACTGATATTCTAAATTCACAACAGAGTAAAGTGACAATACTACGCAAAATATTTTGTGGTTCGGATTCCATGCACTTTTATTCAAACTGTAGGTCCCGGAACTCCCTTGCTCGCACAAGCTCTGCTTTTGAGGGGTTTTCTCCGAAAACCTATGAGTTTCGTAAAAAAAAACAAAAAAAAAGTAAACAAAAACAAACAATTGAATGATACTCCTAGTTATCCAGTTTGGTCTGGATCCTGGCTTTATTTCATTATCTTTACAATACTGTTTTTTTACTCATATTCAAGATTTTGTTAAATCAGTTGATTGACAGATGATTTATGCTAATTTAGAATTTACTACTCAAAAATTATTGTCGATAATTCCCATTAAAAATTGAAGCCAACTCATTAAGCAATTATTAAAATTAGTAGTTGGTAGACTTAACTGGATAACTAGGAATATCATTCAATTGCAAACAACTTCTTTCAATAACATTTTTCGGTATTTTGCATAGTAATATCAGTTCACTCAGTAGTGAATTTAGAATATTGGCCGATTCCTGCTTAGCCACATGCCAGTGATAATAAAGTCTAATGTATGCAACTTTTATGAAGAATGAAATTTTCTGAGAAAGTATTAATAAAAAAGTTTCCCGTATGGTCCCAAGATTTTGGCGGACACTGTATATTTTTTGCATTGACAATAATTGTTTATGGGTAAAGCAAATGTTTCTTGGCAATCTCCAGGATTTCAGGACCAATAAATTTCTCTGTTGTTTACATTTAGATAGTTTTACACAAAACGGGAAAGCCTATAATTTTCAGAGATGAGAGAACATCGTGTGAACAAAGAAAAACAAAGAATTGGTGTAATTTATAATTTGTCAATGCTTCTGGGAATACTACCCAGATAAAATGATCAAAAGCTTTTTCTTCCTTGCGAAGAACGAGTCCTAAGAAAGCAAGAAGTATCCAGGATGACTACAAAGAGATGGGAAGACTGAATTCGTCGAAACAATTCAGACATAACTGATAACAATGGAATAAAAATGATATTTCAGAAGTGCATATGCTTTGCAAATACCTATCAATAAGAGATAGACACACGACAACTTTTCTGTGGTTTTCTCGAGAAGTAATCGAGTTTGTGAGCGACGTATCACCGACGAGACAAATGTCCTTTTATCAGATAGAATCTAAAATCTTTTTTGACTTGCGGTGACTTTCCTTCATACCGGAAATAGATAGTGAATTTCCTTATTTCAATTAGAACCCCATGTACCTATTTCATTTTATTTTTGAATTCTTCAACAAATTCTAGTATTACTTTATTTGATGTTCCCTATACTCGATATCACGGCTTACCGACCTATAATTTTTTTGAAAAATTCGACAGTAAAAATTGTTAATTCCGTCAACCGATTGCACCCCTACGCGCAACCCTCAGAAGTCTTCGAGAGAGCCATGCACGAGACCGGTGAATCGGTGGATCGAACCCACGACCCCACGCATGCGAGGCGAACGCATTACCAGCCGACCACCACGGCCACAGTATAACATCTGAAAAGATGGTGATAAATGGAAGTGTAATATTTTGCGAAAATAGTAGACATTTCATTCCACCGACAGGCTGTTGAAGTCGTCAAAAATTTTACACAGGCCGAAATACCAAATAATTTATGAACATATACAGATTCTAAAGAAAAAAATATGTCAAATATGAAGGAATGTGAATTACATATTTTTTAAATATTGTTTTTTCTGGAGACTACACACCGTGAGAGATGTTTTTGTCTATTTATTGAGTGATCGATCAGGACGGGCCATAAAGTAAGCCAATGACATGATTTCACTATCTTCATAATTCAAGACAGGTTTATTTCTGGTAACTTATACATATAACGACAGCTTTTCAAAAGCCTACTCAATTTTTTCTTACTCGGCCTTGGGTAGTTTCAAAAACCCTTCTGCAAAATTACTACATGGTTCAGCAGCTAGCGTACTGCATTGATCGAGAACCCTTCTGCAGAAAGACAACATCAATTTTGCATTTTTCAAAATAGTTGTTTGCTGGATACCAATGCTTTCTTGATATCTTCACCAATATCATCTTGATCTAGTTACGGATATGATCCAAAATTGGATTGAATTTGTTGAGGGTATAAGACGTTCTGTACAAAGTTGACATGTCAAATAATCTGAATATGTTCTGAAATTACATGGTTTCTATTTGAAAAATTCATGTTTTGGCCGTTTTCTCCTTATTCATTTGACCACCCTGTATGTTTTTGACGACAAAATTTCTTCAATGTTTCTGCAAAATATCACACTTCCATCTATCATACCGTCTATAAGATATGTCATTTTTGATGAGATACTGTAACTGTCCGAATTAAAAACAATCACAATTCAAAAACCGATGATCTCAGGTATAAGAGAACATCAATAAAGTGACATCAGAATTTGATGAATATTTCACAAATGAAATGAAATATGGGGTAGCCTATTTCAAATAGGGAAGTTGACATTTACTTCCGGTAAAACGAAAGTCAGCAATATTTTAGTTGAAATGGGTTCATATGAAAACCCAACCTCACAAAATATCAATCTACCAATAGGTTGTTTATAAGGTACTTTTGAAGACGGACAAGAAAGAGTATCGCTGATGGTGATACAGGGCATTAAGTGGACGATTTCATTGGTATGGTGTCTTCTGTTATATGAAACTAGATTCTATGAGTTCGGTTTTTTGTGGAAGAGATATACTTGTTTTGTTTGCGATACATTTCACTTATTTTTTGGGTTCCCTATTCTAGATGTCTTTGCTAGGTTCATATTTTTAGCATAGGCATTCATTTCTGATTTCACCGGCAGATATCAGAGGTCTGGAAGAGAAAGCGGTGTTAAGAGTACAATCGTCCACGAAGGTGTGACCTGAGCATGGGGTTGCTTCGATAAATCATCAATACAAAGTAGAAGGAGTGTTGGTAATAGAACTGATCTGTGCGGGACATCATTCATAGATGTCATACGAAACTATATAGACCATAACAGGAAGAGATCTGCTGATGTTTAGACTGTAAAATTCTGAAATACGGAGGAGAGATTGCTCAATTGAGTATTTTTCATAAGTAGTGTAGGTATATCATAAAACAGACAATCCAAATGGTGGAATATTACATAGTTTGCAATAGGATGATTCATTTTCAGAAGTGCAAAGCATTTTTGACTGCCAAAAATTGAGTTGGGAAACATCTGTAGTTCAAGTTCAACCACATACACTTATTTTGATTATACAAGGTATTGCTGAATTCATGCGAAAAAAATGAGGGGTGTATTCTACAAAAGAAATCTCAGTTCAACCCCTTGAAGATGGAAGTAAAATTGAGTTTATAATTTTTGAGTTTATGAAGAAACTTACAATTTTGAATATACCTACTCATAAAAAGGTAACTACGGTTATTTTTTGAATAGTACCATGTTACACGAGGGTGAAATTGACAGTCCTTATTATACCTCATATACTTTATTGTCTTGAAATTTCACCTAAACCATTAGTTTATCATTTAGTTTGTATTTAACTCCATAAAACTTTAATCAAAAAGTGCATAATAAGCGCGCAGAATTCAAATTTGCGAAACGCATCACCATTGGTCGAAACGAAGAATGACGTCACATGGCACGTTATGAGATTTATCTGTAATGATATTCATGATTTTTATTTATATATTTGTAGTGTTTTCCATTACACAGTTCGATTTTGGGTAAATTATCAAGAGCAATGACTGAAAGCGGTTTTGTCAAAGCACAATCCGACAATACCTGAACTGATAAGTAGTAATAGTTTATCAAATGATAGTTTTCCTTTTGTAATTTAGGTGAGGCAGGTATATACAAAACATTTATGCATACAAAACTTACTTCTGATCAATTCACTTCATGTTAACTATCGAAATACAATGTACTCACATTGAAATGATCTTCACAACAATGTAAATGTGATATTGGAGATACTTCGCCTCTTCTTATAACCTTACACCATTGTTTACGTATTTTCGCATCTCTTGGAACAGAAAAAAATACTTCACTTGGTGTACTTATAATTATGTTTTGGCGTTCCGGTACCAGACAATACCTATAAAATGGTTTTTTAGCATTTTCCATTATCGTAATAGCGATTAAAACTGCAAATCCCTAACCTAATTAATAACTATCATTAGTGTCAATGGCCATACCTAACTATAGAAGGGCTTGTTCATTGAAGACTGTTCTGGTTCGAGATTACTTTCACATATGTTCATCTCTCTCTAACACTTGTACTGTATTTGTCTTACTCTTTTATAAAATATCAACTTTAAGCAAGTAGAGCAATTAGAGTACGTCTCAACGAAGGACACTGAAGAAGAACACCACTGATAGCGCCATGTGACGTCATCCACAGCGCGCGAAAATGGAGGCGTTCAAATAGGTCAAATTCAATCGGTATTTTATATATTATTTTAAAAATTAATTCCGAAACTTTGAACCGTATTTATATTTTTTACTATGTTGTAACGAAGTAAAAAATTGATTAAACAAATAAAAAAAATATATGCATATTCCCTATTGGTGGACACGCGGCAAGCATGCATTGATCATTGTTTACATCGTACGTATTAGAAATGTGAGTACACTATAAATGGTAATTTACAACGAGGAGTTTCCTCCTGAATTTTCTGGCATGAATTCGGCAATACCCTGAATCTTATAATTACACATCAAACAACATTCAGAGGAAATTTCATTTCATATAAATCCACAGTTGTCAAAATATAATTTACAATTGTACTCAGATTATTTAGGGAAAATCTTATCAAAGTATAAATGATTTCTACTCCGAGTGATGTCATTCCCAAAAGAATGCTTTCCACGTGACAATGCAAGAAGTTGTCACTATTTCTGCAACACGGATAGGAAATTACTCAACCGTTTTGGTAATTGATTTTGTTGCCTCTTTTAATTTATTGGTGGAGTAATTTTCAATCAAGAAAGATGTCTAAATATAAAAAAAAAATATGTAATCTAAACTTTCAAGACTCTGCTTTAAGGTGGATGGAACAAGGTGGATATTTTCTTTGTTTATACTTTCATTTCATTATTTTTTCGGTCAAATTTTTATATGGATGATTTACAGTTGAAAATATTTTTTATTTCGCTCTGGTGCTCAGGGATGAAAACTGTCGAACTGATTAGGAGCCATTTACTCACAGTATAATTAATTTGTTCACATTTGTCATATTCATTCAGCAGCTTAATATATTGTACAGTATTTGTATGTATTCCGTAGTACAAGGTGGAAACTTGTTATTTTTTACTCTATCCAGGTACTTCATTATTAGTATTTCCTCAAAAAGATTGTTCTTTTTATTTCCACTGAACGAATTATGTTTTTAAAAATTAAAAGTAAAAAGTGAAACAAATAATTTTTTATTCTAAAAACCAGAAGTAGGGACCAAAAATAGTAAAATTAAAAATTAACATGATGTCTATGAGACTGCTGAGGGCTAGACTACACTCATTTTCAATTCACAATTGAAACAAACAATATGTTCCACATGTTCACCCGTCGCGCTTCATACCTAACAGTTTCTTAGACAAAATTTCTCTGTTTTCAAAAATAAGTCAATTTAGCAATAAAATAAACAATATTTTGTTTACGCTCGAATGGATTTGTAAGTGACAAAATTAAAAATACTTCCTTTGTGTTAACAGTAAATAGTAAAATCGCAATGATTGTAATTGAAATTGAAATACCTATACTTAACAATGATTTTGATTTGCTAATCAGTGCAGAATTCTAACCCTCAGCAGTTTAAAAAATACTTCGTTCCTTTTTAAATTTGCTAACATTATTTCTAATTACCTTAAAACATAATTTATTTGGCGGAAATAAAAAGAAGAATATTTTTTGAGGAAATTATAAAAATGTGACGACTGTGTTTCCACTTTGTACTGCTGAATACAAATTGTTTCCTTCGTTTTCATAATACTTGATTTTCGTCGAGTAAATTGACCTATATAGGGACTACTCAAATTCAAAATGTTATATACAAATTGATAAGCAGTAAGATTCATATTGAAAACCAGTTTTCTTAAATTTTGCACTAGTATTTGGGAACATACCTGAGAAGTTATATTTTAATGATTGAATAAGTTTATAATGATTATCAACCAAACCAAAAAACAACGTTTTTCAATCGAAAAAAAATATTCCACAAATATTTCAAGTTCCAGTTGTTTCAGAAAAATATTTGAAATTTTCTCCATGTGCCCAAAATTAAATTGAAAACAACTTTTTCAAATAAGTTTTCATACTAATTTCAAAAATAACCATACTTTTTGACCATTCGTAATATTCTTTTTTAAATTGCTGCATATTGGTGGTCACGTCAATTTTTTAGTTTTACGATATGCAGAAACTATCCCCTTTAAGTTAAGTATTTTTTGTAACTCCCACACTGGCCCACACTGTATACTCACAAACAATATGATGTTCTAGAGTTATCGAGCACTCGCTATAAATCTACAACTCTGATAGATATCAGAAGTGAATTGTCGAGATAAAAAAATGAAATCATAAAATCTTGATTTTAATTGACACTTTTCACTCAATCGCCTCGCGGATCACTTGGAACAGTTTTTTTTTAAGTTGAACGAGCTCAAACTGCCTTATTTGTCAATTTGTCCTAATTTCCATTTGTACGATCTCACGATCTTCAAATGCGAAGAATCGAATTTGGACATAAATCTTCTTCCAGTAAAACATGACATGCATCGAATTTGCTATAAAGATATGAAAATAAATTGTTACTACCGGTCAACCTCTGGATTTCCATAAAAGGTATCCAAAGGCTATACGCAAGTGTGCGACTATCAAGAACAAAATAACCATTTCATACTATTTAAGGCGAAAGCAGGAAAACGTCTCATCAAAATCGCTTATTCTAATAGTAACCTATACCAGATATTTCCGCAGGTATTTCATAATTATTAACAAAGCAAGCAGTTCAGATAATTTCTGGTTGGTGGCGGAGAGATAGAGAGATAAAGTGTGAATTACTTGTGCAGGGTAGACATCGGTGGCGTTTTGAATATTATGTATTATCTTGTTTCAACAAATTACTCATTGGAATACAAAAATTATTCGAGCTGAATTGCAAGAAGTTCTTTAAACAGGCACAGTGTGATCATTTGTGTTGGACACCTCAGATTACCTACAGTGACATTAAAAAATTACGCAACAAATAGGAGAAAAAATCTTTAATTGTGATTTTTCAATAAAAAACCTACTTTGTCCCTATCGGATATACTGAGTGATTTTCAGTTTCTTATTGAAAAAATGCATAGATATTTTTCGGAAAATAAGTAACATTTAGATGAAATTTTGCAAGCAGATCTTTGTTGGAGTTCATTGAACACTGTGGAGGTGAGAAAATTTTCAATTTTTCTTGAAATTCTACAATAATCGATTTTTTCAATTTTTTGCATTAATTACGAAGGACCCCGCAAACTCCGTATGGAATTTGGGTCCCGGTGGATTTTTTTGAATTTTTTCTAATGAAGTCCATGTAATTCTCAACCAATGTTACCATTGCGCCAACCCAAAAAAATGAACAGTTTTGCTGCTAGGGGGCGTTGAAATCACTCCTTGAGCAGATTGGACTATTTATTTTTGAATCCAGTAACAATATTTTCACTTGTTTCATTGTTGCTAATGTTGCACAATATTGTGATGTTTTATAAAAACATTCTCACTCCTATTAATAATAATAAATAATAATAATAATACTTTATTCATCCTTTTTGATCACACATGATATAGGATAAGTCAGAGGACAGAAGTGCCTAAAGCAACCTTCTTATCTAAATACAACAAAACATGTCTAATATCTACTACATTAGATTTTTGTTCAAAAATTCATTTATATCGTAGTAACATTCATTACATAAAAAGTTCTTCAGTTTTCACTTGAATACATTGAAGTTGTCTTTCAATCTTAAACAGGCGGGCAAATGATTCAGAAATTGAATTCCTCTAAACATCGGGCTTTTTTTGTACAGACTGGTTCCATGTTTCGATGATCGAGTTGGGTAGTTGTGGTAATCAGAATTGAGAAAAAAAATGGTGATTATTACTCTTTGCATATAAAATGCATTTGTAGATGTATATAGAATATAGGGTGAGAATTCCATGTTCTTCAAAGTGATTACGGCATGTTTCTCTAAAGTCTAGGTTGAATAATAATCGTATAATCCTCTTTTGAGAAATGAAAACTCTGGATGCACCCACTGCTCCACCCCAAAGAATAATATTATATGATATGTGGGAGTAAGCAATAGCGTAGTAAACGCTTATTAACTGATTCGTCATAAAAATATTTTTCAGTTGTAATATAGCAAAGTAACTCCTATTTAATTTTTTGCAAATGTGATTGATATTAGTGTTCCAACCCATATTACTGTCAACAAATACACCTAGAAATTTGGTAGATTTTGAAAAAGGGATTTCAACATTATTTACTGATAATTTAATATATCCAGTGATTTCATTTCTAGCTGAAAACTACATACTAATGGTTTTAGAAGAATTAACCATCAGAGAATTCCTCTCACACCACGTGGTGAATTCTCTTGACAATACATTCATTTTTGCAATGCGTTTTGTGCTGACGTATTTAGGAAGATCATTTACGTACAGTAAGAAAATCAGCGGACCAAGCACCGATCCTTGAGGTACACCAGCATCCACGTCATGTGTAAGAGATGTCTGATCGTCAATTTTTACTATAGTTTTTCTCACCTCAAGATATATAATCAACCACGAGAGGAATTTACCTCGGAAACCCAATTCACTTAATTTATTTATTGCAATATTAGTATTAATTGAGATCAAAGAACAGGGCACCTACATACTTTTTCATATCCAATGAAGTATGGATATAGTTGAAAAGCGCAATAGATGCACTCTCCGTTGATCTCCCTAGCAGAAAGCCATTTTGATGTTCTGTTATGACATTGTACTTCGAAAGAAAGGATATCATTTGCTTATAATACATTTTTTAATTAGTTCACACATTACAATTTATACCGTTATTGGGCGAAAATTGTCAAGACATAATTTATTACCTTTTTTACCTTGAGGTCAGACGGAAATGAGCCCTTTTCAACTGAAAAGTTGGTTATGTTCGCTATAATACCAGATATATGAGGACCTGAACATTTGATTACCTTTGTAGGGAGACAGTCAACTCCTTCACAGTTAACATTTCTCAGAGAGTTAATAGCATCGAATACATCTTCAGGTATAATGGGATTGAAATAGAAAGTATTGCATGCATGCACCGTTGTATAATCATTGAAGGATGTGTTATTGAAATGTGCATTTATCACATGTTTCACATTTGTTGAAAAGAATTCGGCAAAAGCATTGCTAATTTCATACTCGTTTTCAATTATTTTTCCATTTAGCTCAATAATGGTTATATCAACGCATTTCTTTTTTCCGCTTTTCTGTTGAACAGTACGCCAAATATATTTTTGTTTTTCTTTTACATTTTTATTTTCAAGACTTTTTTGATAGAATGACTTCTTTGTTTTGTTAATTTCGGCTATATAATTTTTCTTTGCAGTTTTATAGTAAAAGTGATCATCAGGATTTGAGGACTGACTGGTTAACCAGAATAGATTTCTGAGGTCGTTGCCCATCTGTATAAGATCAGAATCAACCCAGGATTTTTTGTTTACATTATTTTCATCTTGTGTTACACTAAATCAACGTAGTATAATAAAGTATCAAAAAAATCTCTATAGACCAGGTCAACACTACTATTTTGTGCATCATTGAGATATTCATATACCGACGAAAAACTTTCGTTTGCAATATGAGCTTGTAAACTAGATAAGTTCGATTGAGATGTATTTCTATAGCTAAATTGTTTATTATCCGTGTTATAGTTGCAATACTTACATCCTAACTTGAACTGACTTTTAACGTTTATGTCAAAACCCAGATGGTCTCCCAATTGTAGTTCCACTACGGATTCAGAATATTCCCATGATATGTTCGTTAAGAAATAGTCAAGTTTTGTTTTTGTCGTTTTCATGTTTTTATCTGTACACATGCGTGTCGGTTCGCAATTTTGTAAGTTCAAGTTGAAACTTTCCATTAGATCCTCCAATAATGTTTTTTCACGTGATTTTCGAAACGCTACAAAAGTTTCTCGAGTACCTTCAAATGTATCGTCGAATATTTGAATATGCCTAAATAAGGCAAATAGCAGTTTTTATGAGCATTCCCCCTCCCCCCCCCCAAAGGGCACAAAATGAAAAAATGTTGTGGATGTTGGTGGATTTTTCTGAATTTTTAATATGATACAGTTCAGTTATTTTTAATAGAAATTGATTGGGTGACAAACCCCAAAAATTAATAGTTTTGATGCTAGGGGGGTTGAAATCATACCTTGCTCAGAATAGACTATTCATTATTATAGGCGGAAACAATATCTGTACGTATTTTAGTTTAGATTATGCTGAACAAATGTGTAATTTTTTTAGAAAAAAATATATAAAACCTCCCGCTTATCCCCAATCCCTATTTTAAAACACGAAAAGAATTAATTCTCGACTACTTGTGAGTGCTTTATCAAAATAAATGTTTTAATCAGCTCAAATTAAGGAAATCGTACAGTTGTTTAATTCCACCTTTCCCTTCCTTCAAAAAAATATTGGTGGATTTCGCTGACTTCTTAGTAGGGCGTTGTTCATGTTATTTGAATATCAATTAATTGGGCGAAAATCTTGAAAATAAATAAAAATTAGACATCAACAATTTGAATTTGAGTTGGTGCCTGAATACATATTTTCGTGTTTTAAAATAGGGGTTAGGGGTAAGGGGAAAGTTTTAGATTTCTTTTTCATAAAAAATTACACAATTGTTCAGCATGATCTAAACTAAAATACTTAGAGATATTGTTTCCGCCTATAATAATGAGTAGTCTGTTCTGAGCAAGATATGATTTCAACGCCCCCTAGCATCAAAACTATTGATTTTTGGGGTTTGTCACACAGTTAATTTCTATTCAAAATAACTTGAACTGCATCATATTAGAAATTCAGAAAAATCGACCGACATTTTTTCGTTTTGTCCTCTTTGGGAGGGGGGATAATCATAAAAAACTGCTATTTCCCCTATTTAGGCATATTCAAACATTCGACGATACATTTAAAGGCATTCGATAATTTTTTTTCTTAATAGCATAGGGCTGAATAAAGCATTCATTTTTTGTATGGCTATTTCTATATTCTCCCCACTACTTGCCAATAATGTATCATCCTCAAATAATTTAACAAATTCACAATCAATAAATAATTCAAATGGAGGACGAATAGAAGTGGATCCAGATCACTGCCCTAAGAAACAACAACATAGCACACTTCGCACACTTGGCCTTCTAACCTGGTGATGTCTGATTTGCCGTCGTTTTCTTGGGGCCTTGAGTGGTTATTTTTAGCGTTGAGTAGGTATAGGGCTACAGATCTGATTGAGCCTCATAATTTCTTCTTTTCTATTGAAGTTGCCAGAGTATTTGTGTCTCTCTTGCTTCTCGTATAAGACTGCTGTCGTATCCTAAAGCAGGGGCAAGAATATGAACGTTTCCGAACCATATATCGTGGTCTCATAGAAAATCGCAAAATTGTATCTATGTTATCCCCTATAATGGTTATTCAATTTTAACGGTCCTAAAAGTTTAATCCTCGGTAGCCCAAATGCCTCTCCAAATGTTGAAACTGAGTTCAGGTTTGCCCTCACTATTTAGAGACCAAATTAATTAAGATCTTCGAGCATTTCTGTACTCTATTTTTGGAATTAAACATAAATGTCTTAGCTTGTTGTTTTGGAACATGTCTCCAATGTTTTGTTCTTAATACTATTTTTGTAGTTCAAATGCAAACTTTTTGTTGGTTGATTCGCATTTATCATCCTCCAGTCCATACACGTGTACTGGCACACTCATCATTTGGCGTTCCACAATTTAAAAAGTTATTATTTCGTCGTATCATCTATTTGTTTGGAATCACACGTTAGAATTTAATCCTTGTCTTCTCTAGCTGGCACAAGTCTCTCGAAGACTGAGGGTTGTAGCCGGTTGATGGACATGGCACTGGATACATGTATTACAGGGTCTACACAGATTTTTTTATTTTTAGATTTATCTCTAGCCCTACAGGGTGAGCTACAAAAATTGGTTTAATTTCTAACGTCAATTATGGAAAATACTGTTTGCGAGTAGATTTTTCTTGATTCTTGGGTATAATGTGCTTTGGAAAATATCGATTGACTTTGAATAAATCAGTTATGGTTTACATACTTACAGGATAATGCAGAAACCGCGTTTCTTCCCGTTTATTGGCTTCTCGCCTAAGTGTGGATTTTTAATTGACTTTCTCGAAGCATATTCTGTAGGTGAAGCCAACGAACTGTGCTCTGAATATGTTGTGCAACGTGTCTATATGGTGAGCAAAAAATTGTGTTGAAGTATGGTGATAATAATGTTTTCGATGTGATATCCGAGTTTGATATTCCACAGAGAATGAAAATCAAGTTTTTTCTACCTTTTTGTTTCACGTTACAGAATGATACACGTTTCACAAAAAAACTACTTTTGGGAGCACCCTGAATCCCTACGGTTATACAAGAGTTGACATCCATTATAGAATGTCAGAATGAAAAATCTATAGAAAATCCACTAGTAATATTGTTGAAAAATTGCTAAAATTGTATTTTCCGTTAACCAGCTGTCGTCCCCTTACGAACGGCAGCCCTCAGAAGTCGAAACTTGTGCGAGCCAAGGATTGGCGAGGTCTTACCTTTGTACGTACGATTCCTAGCACTTTCTCGGGCCACCAGAAAAATTTCTGCAGTCGCCATGGTTTGAACCATCGCCGACTGGCAGCCAAAGTGAATGAAACAATGTCGCTTCAACCACTCGGCTACCTGGCCCTTAAAAAATATCCCATGAATCAATGTGTTTTGTCTAATCATGTGAACAGAAATAAACCAAATTTTCGCCTATGATTTCGTTTAAATATAGGTTTTCTGGACTTCGTCTTTTTGGGCTCACTCTGATCGTCACACAAAAGAGTCGTTGAAAATTGATCTTAATTTTCTGAGAAATATCAAACACTCTATTTTTGCTGTTTGAACACGTCGTAAAATGTATTCACAACGGTTCGTCGGCTTCATCTACATTGAGAAGTCAATGTAAAGTCGACACGTGGGGCCTGGTTTCTCAATACGAGTTACTGAACTGACAGTAGTTAGCTACTGCACCTTTGTACTCGCATAGGCATGACAGTAGCTCGACTCGCCTCGCCTAGTTACAGAAGTGCTAGCTGCAGGAGCGGAAGTAGACAGCTACTGCACGTTGTGTAATGTGTTTCGGGCAATGTTATAGCAAAATACCCAACTTCATACAGTAATAAAAGTGGTTACGAAAATATTGCTGTAGATAAGGAAAAAGAAAAAAATATAGAGGAACAGGGAAAATAAGGGAAACGCACATACTAAAACACAATATGCTGCAGCGAAGAATGCACCCAGCGAGGTCTCGGGCTTACAAGCTATTGTCATTTTACTCATTTTGCAATACCGTGCAAGTTGACGTCCTAGTCCCATGCCACAGTTTAAATACATAAATGCCCATGCGAGCAGCTGCTTGTAGCGTGGTGGGAGAAAGGCTTTTCCATATTTAGGCAGTAGCAGTGGCACCAGTAACTCCACTCGTTTTGACGCTGTTAACTGAATTTTCAACTAATTGTTTGTTAAAAGCAGTAGAAAGGAATCACAATAGCTATCTCAATTTCAAGATAATTTTAAAGTTAGAAGTTTCCCGCCTAATATGTCATTGCACTTATCAATAGAGGGGGGTGACGCCACTGCTACTGCCACTATGTGAAACAGCCTGAAGGCGACAGATGAATAAAAACAAAAAATGTTTTAGTGCCCGGATTCGAGAAACTGACCTACCCGCACAGTACAGAAACTCAACTGATTCGGTAAGACGATGCGAGTAGCTGCACTGCAGTAACTGACTAGGTCAGCTTGGATGCTAGCTCGCGATGTGTAACCAGGCTATTGGGCCGGAAGTCAACAAACGGGTTTCAGTAACACGACTAAACATCCCCTTCAAAATTATACTGCCAACAATATCCTGCTAAAAATCCCCGGTCCAAAAATGTCCTTAGACATTAATATCTTGACCGATAATATCCTCCATTTCCTCGCGCCCAAGTCTGCCAAAGGTGAGTTCATTCTGGTAAGATCAAAATAAAAAATACCTCTCACAAAATGATCAATTTTCAAGCACCCGGGTGTCAACGTGAGGTTAGTTCGTTCTGGTAAGATTAGATTAAAAAATTACTCCTCCCCAAATGTCAGGTTATTATTGGTCAGTATATTATTGTCTAGGATATTATTGGACGGGGGACTTTTGGCAGAATATTTTTGACAGGATATTTTTGGACTGGATATTTAGTCCTTTACCCACGGATTTCTGCCTCATCTTGTAAGTACACCATAATTGATGAATTCAATTCAATTGAAATTTTTCACAGCATATTTTATTCAACAATGAAGAAAAATCCACTTACTCACAGTATTTTCCATAATTGTCGTTATAGTCACTGAACCCATTTTTGTAGCTCACCCTGTAGTGTCAGGAAAAAGTCTAATGAAGCAAGCAGCTCCTTTTGGACACTAGAATAATATACCCAAAAATCAAAAAAATGTGACAAGCCCCATGAACACATATAGCAATTACTATGTCCTTTATGTACATACTAAGCAAAATTCTCTTTCTGCAGGCTCTAAGGAGGTCAAAAATGATTTATAATACAGCCATAGATACGAAATTTTGTTCCCAATAAATTTACTGAAGTTCACTTGACAATCCTGTATGTAATAGTAATTTTTCAACTCAAGGACACATTCATCATTATTCGATAATTGCAATAATGTATGAATGAAAAATATATTTCGTAACTTTATCTCAACAAACAATGCAATAATGTCACTTCCGGAAACTCGAGTGTCATATACAGTGAGCGCATGAAAATATTTCTATGAATTCGATATATCAAAAAGCAGGTGAAAATGCATGAGAAAATGTATTCGTGCAATAGAACTTAAATTATGATCAACTCAACTCAAAAATTCAACTTATTTAAAGAGAGTAGTAAATTATTGACATAAAATAGTATATTATGATACAAGTGCACAAATGAGCCTTCAAAGCACGCGCAACAAGGTAAGGGTACCATGCTTATCATTTTCAAGATTGTGCGTGCATCGTGACTTCGAAAACAATGCTGGAAATGAATTTTAGAACGAATTTTATTACATCTAACATGGGCCGTGGCGGTCGTGCTGGTAGAGCGTTCGCCTCTCAAGCCTAGAGTCGTGGATTTAATTCCCAGCATGATCATGCATGGTATTACACGTTAAAAGGTGAGGTCTGCCTCTTCTCTAGCACGCACAAGTCTCTCGAAGACTTTTGAGGGTTGCGCGTAGGGATGCAGCAAGTTGACGGAAATAACAACAAAAATAAAAATAATCAAGTAGTAATGGGCATCTATTGTTGACATGGAAGCCTAATTGGCATTTCATATGTAGACCAGTGCTGATGCATTTTTAAAGATAAGAAAAAAATGAACACCATGAGACCCACTGGAAGAGGAGCAAAATATTGTTCGAATGAAGGAAAAAATTATTTGGAGATGACAAAATGGAGAAGGGTGGAAAGTGGTGAACTTTTAGGGGTTGAAAGCGGTATATCTCGTTTTTCCGCGAATTGCAAAGAAAGTTGACCCATCGAAAAAGATTGAATGGCAAAGTTGTTGATGATAAAAAGATCTACAACTTCTGAATCTGACATTTTCCATATAACTTCAAATTTCCCGGGAAAATCGGAAAGACCGAGTTTTCAGTATTTAATATTTTTCTCGCGCAAATTTTTTTGATAATTTCACGAAATTTGGTGAAAGTATAACTTATTATGTTTCAGGTAAGCTGTGTATTGAAATACAGATTTGTCATTTCTTTGAAAAAATTCCGAAAAAACGACCTTACTTTAAACTGAAAAGTTTGGCCGGTAACATTCGTCAGCTGTCATTTTTATTGAAAGCTTTTATTCAGTTTGCTCTGGGTATGCGTTAGATGGGTACAAATCTTGCAAGCTGAATTAGAACCACTTCCACTTATCCTATAGAATTGAAATTTTACACGTTCATTTAGTTCCGATGACAATACATTAATGTCAGAGAAATTGTCCCCCCTGCCCCCCGAAAGCTAGATAGAGAACGCGTAGGGTTTCGGAAGTTTTCTTGACGGATTTGGACGTCAAAAATTACAGCGAAGGAAAAATTCGTTAGGGGGGCTCGCCCTCATCCCCCTTTTCTCGAAAAAAGTTGTAAAACTCGCGAAATTAAAATCGGAAAAATCCGTAAAAATAGTGAAAAATATCTCACCGTCGAATATTATAGTTTAAAAAATATTTACCCCTCCTGTCCCCCCCCTCAAAAGCTAGATAGAGAACGCAAAGGAATTCGGAAAATGTTTCAACAGTTTCGGACATGGAAAATAATGATGAAATAAAATCGATCGGGAGGCTCGGTAAAATATTCGACCGTCGAATATTATGGTTTAAAAAAATGTACTGCTCTTGCGAAAACTTGCGAAAACATAATCGGAAAAATCCACAGCTTGCACAGTACACAAAATGCAGGGTAGTACTGTTGACCATGCCGTTGTCTATCTAGGCCCAAAGCTCTTCGCAGATGGCCAAGCATATGTGGCTCCAAGTAGGGTCAAATCACTGAAGAAATAGATTGTAGTAAATTAACAGGCAAGCGACCGTGCAACAATGACACATCAATTGAAATGAATAGACTAAGAAACATAAAAAAAAACAAAAAGAAATGAATAAATGAACTTACAAAAAACTTTTTAGAGAAAAGCTTTCATTTAAATGCACTGAAAAGAAGAAAATAAATTTCAAAGTGAATGAAACCCATCATTTTATAATGTAACGAAATGATGGGTTTAATTCACGTTAAAATTATATTTTTCTTTTTGGTACATTTAAATAAAAGGTTTTCTCTAAAAAGTTTTTTTTAAGTTTATTTATTTCCGTATCTACTTTTTGATTATGTAATAAAAGAGAAAGAAAAATAATTTTTTTCCAGAAAACGCAAAAAAATCAAAAACAGATTTTCAAAAATATTTTTAATTTTTGTTCTAAACTGATATATATTTATTTATTGAAATTAACAGTCGAAACCTTTCGAGAATATTAATTTCATGTTACCTCAATAGGTACAAAGAATGATCAAGGATATAAATAAGGATTTCATTATGATAGAAGGGCGAAAGGAGAACTTTTGGGGGTAAAAATGGTTAAGATTTTTTTCATTTTCAGACTGAGGATTGTTAAAATTCCCAGAAAGCTATAACAAGAAACGTCCTCCATAACCCCAAACTTCAACTTTCAAAATGTCATTTTGACCCTTGCACGATATAAACGTGTGTCTCACATTCTGGGATATACAGGGTGTTCCAAACTCGATGGCCTATTGTCGTTTCTGGAAAACGGGACGTAGGATTATTTTGAATATTTGGTTTCTTGGATAATCAGTTCTGTCTGCTCTATCGATCTAAAATATTTTCAGCGCTGAGGCGTTGTCGCTTCTATCGAAAAGTAGCAACAACTTTGATATTTCAAATGGAATACCCTGTATATTATTGTATTTTTCGCTTTGCTATTGATTTTTGATTATTTTCATATAAAATTTCCCTATACCTATCTCCAGTGGTTTTTGAGAAAATCAATAATTTCTTTATTTTTTGTGCGAATCATAGCTTCAATTAAACGTTTATTACTGCCGTATTTGAATACGTAGAAAGCTGAAATTTTGGATGTAGTTTGACAATGTCCTGTGTAATAGTTATGACTAGGGAAATTCGTTCTTCATTATACAGGGTCGTTGAAAATTTGTGATTTCAACGATAGATACAAAAGTGGTGAAAGGTGCATTTTTTCAAATGGAATACCTGAATGTTATCGAATATCCTGAAAGATAATTGAATTTCATTTCAAATGATTTATTATGTTCCTATACCTGATGAGTCAGGTTTCCGAAATAAATGCAAGTTTTCTATAAAAATTGGATTATTTTGCCATATTTTGTATTGGGTAGATATGAAATATCATGGAACACGTCATTATGAAAATTCGAAAATTAGTAGTGTAGTAGAGTAGTGGTTCGGTTTGTCATCTACATGATAATTTTATCTCCCATTCAGGGTATCTGAAACACGTCTGTCTGTTGAGAAATCAATCAACAAATGATGGTCCTATTAATTGCTAATTCATGTTTTCGAAGTGATGTTTAATTTCATTCAATGTGAAAATTTAGAAGAGTTAGATCTGGGGATCGCGGTGGCCAAGGCTGTGGACCCAAGTGTCTTATCCACCGATCTTCAAAGATTGTAGTCAGTTCTCTGCTCACTTCTTGTCTACAGTGAGGGGGCACCGTTCAACTGCTATCAACAACTTCGATATACATGAAACAGCAAATTGCCAAAAAGTTCCTAACTGTTGTTCTCATAATATTCAAATATTTGAAGCCATTCACAGAAATCAACACGTTTTTGAAGGATCGATAGAGCAGAAAATAATCAAAAAGCAATTGCAAAGCGAAAACTGCAATAATATACAGGGTATCCTATTTTAAATATCAAAGTTGTTGCTACTTTTCGATAGAAGCGGCAACTCCGCAGCGCTAAAAATATTTTAGATCGATAGAGCAGAACTGATTATCCAAGAAACGACTAATAGGCCATCGAGTTTGGAACACCCTGTATATCCCATAATGTGAGACACACGTTTATATCGTGCAAGAGTCAAAATGACATTTTGAAAGTTGAAGTTTGGGTTTATGGAGGACGTTTCTTGTCATAGCTTTGTGGGAATTTTAACATTCCTCAGTCTGAAAATGAAAAAAATGTGAACCATTTTTAACCCCAACGTCTCAACATTCCCATACGGAGCATAATTTCGTTCGATTCTTCTGAATTTTTTTCTATTCATTTGTGGTAAGTTCATTGAATTTCCTGCATATTCTTGAAATAATGTTTTTGCACTAACCGTGAAAATAAAACAGATTCGAAATATCAGCATTTCAATATGCATTATAATCCATTTTTAATACTTTCTTCTAACAGAAACACCATGAAAATTTCGGCTTGTTAAACTAAAAGTTTGTTTTGCTCTTTTCTGGTAACGGCACACTACTATCATTTTCAATTACCGGATTCGAAATAGGTAATATTGCCCAATTGAAATAATCTATAGTATGCCGTGACCAGAAAAGAGCAAAACAACCTGTAAGTTTGACAAACAGTAGATTTCATTGTTTCCTTCAGAAAGAACTATAAAAAATAGATTATAATGCATATTCAAATGCAGATATTTTAAATTTATTTTATATTCATGGTAGGTGCCAAAGAAATGTTTCCAGAACGTGCCGGAAATTCAATGACCTTCATCCAAATTTAGCACGAATTACGAGGATGTATTGATATCTAGTTAGCCTAGACCAGTTCCCTGCACAAACAAAATATTGAGTTACCATAGCAACGAAAACAACTTATTAGAATTGTAAGTGTAAAGTTTGACGTCCAAAAAGTAAACCAGAGTTACGCAATAAATTAAAAGAAAAAATATGTCCACGAAATTGTGAAAATCTAAAAATTGGAGTATCGAGCCATCAAGTACCTGTGTTTAAAAGCGTTAAGAGGTAAGCAGATTCACGAAAATATGCTTAATACCCTTGGTGATCAATGTCCTTCGTATGCGACCGTTAAAAATTGGACTGCAAGCTTCAAAAGAGGTAACTTTTCCATTGAAGATGATGACCGATCGGAAAGGCCAGTTTCTGTGTCAGTCCCCGAAACTATCGATGCAGTTCATGACATGATTTTAACAGACCGTCGAATTGGGCTAAAACAGATATCTGAAGCACTGAATATTTCATACGAACGCGTTCATCATTATAGTTCACGTCAATTTGGACATGAAAAAATTGCTGCAAAATGGATCCCCAAATGTTTAAAAAATATTTCCGCAGGAGTTTTGCCTGTACAAGTTTGAGGAGTATTCCTGTACGCAAAAAGAATATTATCGAGTTGTAACTGAATTGGACCTGAACTATTATCAAGAGACATTTTTAGTAATGACTTTTTTAAAATTTGGACAGTTCGTTCCGCTGACCCGTTTGACTTTGCATGATAAGGAGGTGTCTTGATATGACAAATCCCGTTCTGTTTACAAAATTTTGAAAAATCTTCTGCAATAAACTGTGGACCATTATCAGATTCAATTTTTTCTGGTAGTCCGAAATTAGAAAAAATAGTTCTAAGGACATTAATTGTTGCCTCAGCTGATGTAGAAGTCATAAGTTTTATTTCAGCCCACTTAGAATATGCATCAATAAACACTAAAAAGTTTTTATTGCCTTTCATTGCAAAATCAATATGTACTCTTTCGAAAATACGAGAACATGAATTAGTTTCCGGTTCTGATTTAGAGTTTGCTGACTTTTGGCAGACAATACATTTTTTTATATATTCTTCTAAATCATTATCAAATCCAGGCCACCATAATAAACTACGAGCTAACATTTTGCTTCTAATTACTTCTGGATGTTGATCATGTAACAAATCTAATATTTTGGATTGTAGAAATTGTGGAATAATTACACGTCTCCCCCACAAAATACAGCCCTTGTCTATAGAAATTTCGTGGCGTTTTATCCAGAATGGGTTTAAAACCGCATCATTATTATTATTTGGCCATCCATTTAAAGTGAGATCTAAAACTTTTGATAAAATTGGATCTTTTGTGGTATATTTTGCAATATCAAAAGCACATAATGGCTCTTCATCTACACATGAAAAATAATTTATTTCTGCATCAGAACTATTATCGGTTTCAGGTAAAGGAAGTCTTGATGGTGCATCTACATGAGCAATATTTTTACCACTTTTATATTTTATATCGTAATTATACGACGACAATAATAATGACCAACGTTGAATCCTAGGAACAGCTTCATTAGGATGCAAAATTGTTTGCAAAGGTTGATGGTCAGAGTTAATAAGAAATTTTCTGCCATACAGATATAAATGAAATCGTTTCACTCCAAAGATAATAGCTAATGCTTCTTTTTCTAGTTGAGAATAAGCTCTCTCGCTTTTATTTAATGTTCGGGATGCAAAGCAGACTGGACGTTCTATACCCTCAACTTCATGAGCTAAAATGGCACCGATACCGTATTGTGAAGCATCACAAGTTAAAATCAAAGGTTTATTTGGATCATAATAAGTGAGAATATCACAATCGGTTAATAGTTTTTTACATCGCTTAAAACATTTGTCACATTCTTCTGACCAATTCCATGTTTTGTTTTTCTCAAGCAATTCATGGAACGGCCTCAATTTAGAAGAGATTTAAGGTATGAACCTACCATAAAAATTCAATAAGCCTAAGAATGATCTCAAACTAGTTAAATTTTCAGGCCTCGGAGCATTTTGAATAGCTAATTCCCTTTTTAGTTGGATGAATACCATCGTTAGAAATGGTTACCCCTAAATAATCTACAATATTTTTAAAGAACTTGCATTTTTCAATAGCAATTTTTAAGTTTGCCTTAATCAATCTGTCTAGCACAGTTTCTACAGTGCTTTTGCACTCTTCAAAATTGTTTCCCCAAATCAGAATGTCGTCAATATAATAAATAACATTCTTTATACCTATTAAAAGCTTATCCATAGTTGCTTGAAAAATAGCTGGAGCACTCTTGATCCCATATGGCATCATGGTATGAATATAAACCCTGGTGGGTATTGATTGTCAATAACTCTTGTGCTTGTGCAGAAAGTTCTAGCTGCTGATATGCATTCTTAAGGTCTAATAACACATAAACTTCTGCATTCGTTAACAGAGCCATAACATCATTAGGGTTAGGCAGTGGATAATATTCTGTGCGTGACACAGGATTAACTGAAACTTTGTAATCCCCACAAATTCTGATTTTCTTATTATCCCTTGATCCTTTTTCTACTACCACTATAGGAGATGCCCACTTACTATGTGTAACACTTTACAAAATTCCCAACTTTTCCAATCTGTCCAACTCCTCCGATACTACTGACCTTAAGGAGTAAGGCACAGGTCGGGCTTTACAAAATACAGGAGCAGGATTACCTTCTAAAATAATGTCAACCTTTGAACCATTGAACTTACCACTACTCTGATCAAAAACTGAAAATTTTCTAGTAAAATCTTTTACAATCATATCAATCGATTCAGTTGTTGGTAATTTAGCCTTATTAGTTGTCAATTTATTCAAAATTTCAAACTTTATATTCAACTCTTTGAGCCAGTTGCGACCCATCAACATAGGACTTTTAATACTATTACTATCCACAACTAACAAGCTTAACTCCTTTTTAACATTCTTGAAATGAACTGGCACATATATTTTTCCTAAAACCTGCAATTTTATACCTGAAAAGGTATACAGCTTTGTATCAGTTTGATAAAGTTCAAAATCTGTAAAATAATCTTCATAATGAGTCTTACTGATTACAGATACTGATGCCCCTGTATCAACTTCCATAGTCACAGATTTTAAACCAAAACCAAAACTGCAAAAGGATCATTACTCACAGATGATATCCCAGTAAAATATAGTTTTTCCTCAGTTATATTCGCACTACCATCGCTTTGTTCATTATCACTCTGTTCTGCGTCTACAAACTGTATAGACTTATTTCTACACATTCGGAGTAAATGACCTTTCCTCCCACATTTCTTGCAAGAATAGTCCAAGTATTTACACTTGCCAGTGTGAGACTTCCCTCAGCATTGACATCTTTTTCTTTCTTCCTTTCTCTCCCCTTTAGTTTCTTTTCCTTTATTACTTTCTTTTCTTGTATAAAACACTTCCCGTACTTTCATTTCCTTTGCCTCCTTTTCTATCAATTCTAAATTGTTAGCAAGCTTCAGTGCTTCTTCAAAAGTTCGGTTTTTCAATAAAATCTCCCTTTGGATTCTTTCATTTCTCAGTCCCGCAACAAATCTATCCCGGAGCGCCTCATTTAGAAAATTGCCGAATTTACATGAAATTGCCATTTTCCTCAATTCAACTGCATACTCATTAACACTCTTTTTGATCCCTTTTTGAGTATTGAAACCTTTCCACAATTTCAAGTTTCGCTGGTTGGAAATATGTGGTTAATGTTTGCTCTATTTCCTCAAAGGATAATTCTTCGGGTTGCTTTGGCATCACTAAATTCGTCAGTGTCTCGTATACTCTTGAGCCCATAAGCAGCAAAAAGATGGATTTCTTTTTGTCATCTGCTGTTGCATTTACCGAGAAATACAACTTTAACCTTTTTAGATAGGTAGCGAATGATTCCTTTGACGAATCAAATTCTTTTATCCTTCCTATTTCTGCCATTGTGTTCACTTAGATCTTAGATCCTCGTCGCCAATATAATATTTGTTATTATTACCCTTACACAATAATACAGTCACAGTGTGGGTTCTTGAATGCTTTATTCAATAAATCATCCACCATTACATCATTTTTTACCTCCAGGATCCCTCTAGCCTCACAATCCCAGTATTGCCAATTGACATCGAAATCCCAATGTTGCCAACATTGTATAATACACAACAAAGGGTATTCGACATTACTGACCACTCTACGGGAAAAAATTAAAGAGAAAAGACGCGATAAGCTATCCAAAGGTGTTTTGTTTTTGCAGGACAACGCCCCTGCACACAAATCTCATGTTGCCATGCAAAAAATTCGTGATTTAGGGTTTGAATTACTAGAACACCCCCCTTATTCACCAGATTTGGCTCCGTCCGACTATCTTCTCTCTCCTCAACTGAAAAAAGTTTAAGAGGTCGTAAATTTTCTTCCAACGAGGAGGTAATAAAAGCTGTGGAGGTCTGGCTTGCAGAGCAGGAAGAAACATTTTTTTTGAAAGGTCTAGAGACGTTGCAGGTTCGCTGTAATAAATGTATCCAATTAAGAGGAGAAAACGTTGAGTAATAAAATATTTTTACATTGAAATTTTGTTTGGTTCTATAGTAGGCAAAGAATTTTTCAATATATCCTCGTAATGTATTGATTGAAATGAAATTGAGTTCTACTCAAGGACACACGTTTTTCAAATACCCTGAATGGGAGATAAAATTATCATGGAGATGAAAAACCGAACCAAGCATACTTGGTTCAAATATGAATTAAAATTTCAAGTCACTGTATTTCCTGGCTAATGCAATATTTGTTTTGGAAAAGACTGTTGTGAAAAAAATACAAAATATTAATATCCAATGAACAGTTAGAAATATGGGACAAATTCGACAAAAATTTATCAGATTTACATGAATAATTATTATCTTCAATTCTGATTCTTTTCTAATCAAATTTACGTTAATGAACGCACACACGTTTTATTATTAATGTATTAATTTTAGAATTTTCATAATGACATGTTCCATGAAATTTTATATCTGTTCAACACAAAATATGGCAAAAAATCCAGTTTTTATAGAAAACTTGCTTTTATTTCGGAAATCTGACTCTTTTGGTATAAGAACATGTTACATCATTTGAAATAAAATTATATTTTCTTTCAGGATATTTAACGATGATATACAGGGTGTTCACCACTTTTGTATCTATCGGTAAAATCACAAATTTTCAGCAACCAAAATTTCAGCTCTCTACGTATTCAAATACTGCAGTAATAAACGATTAATTGAAGCTATGTTTCGCACAAAATATAAGGAAATTATTGATTTTCTCAATAACCACTGAAGATAGGTATAGGGAAATGTTATATGAAAATAATCAAAAAGCAATAGCAAAGCGAAAAATGCAACAATATACAGGGTATTCCATTTAAAATATCAAAGTTGTTGCTACTTTTCGATAGAAGCAGCAATGTCGCAGCGCTGAAAATATTTTAGATCGATAGAGCAGATAGAACTGATTATCCAAGAAACCTTTTCAAAATAATCCCACGTCCGTTTTCCAGAAACGTCTAATATGCCATCGAGTTTGGAACACCTTGTATATAGAGTCCTTCTCGCATTGTGATAACTATCCATTTAATTAGAATTAACATACAGAATAACAGCAATTGTAATATTGATATAAATCTTGTACAAAATTTGTATGGATTGAACATGATTGTAATATGTTTAATAAAAAACGATTGAAATGAGAATGATGGGTATTCTGTATTACCTGTATTCAAACAACGTACACAGGTATGCACTTTTTTGCACTCCCTTGCGAACATTTCTTTTATTTGCATTCTGTTAAAAAACAGAAAACTTTTGACATTTAAAAGTCATCGAAAATTACACATTTTTGACGTTAGTATTGGAAAAAGTATTTCAAACTATAATAATCTTTAAAAAAACAGTTTTTGGCATATACTCACTCCCTGATAATATTTCTCCTACGGCGGTATTCCTTTACAATAACAAAGTTTTGATCATTTTGAACTACGGAAGTGACTGAGTGAAGAACCTATAATTAAAAAGCTATTTTTGAAATAGGACTTAGTACAAACGTTCCCGATGCCAAGTCGGATTTCTATTTTAGAATTTTGATCGAAGAGCCCTTCACCAAGAAGAAACCAAAACATATATATTATAGTGTGATTAATTACAGTTTGAAACCCTACCCGAGTTGAATGTTTTATTACAATAAAAGTTGTCAACTGTCTCAATATATCATCACGCATTCGAAATCATCATTTTCAACAGTACTACAAAAATGTTGTTTCTACTAGTATCTGAAATTGCAAACACGCAGAATAAAATTTCGACGACAAAATCAAATTTATCAACCAATGAGAAGGATATAAATGTAACATAGATTTTCCGTGAATCTTCATGGAATTTATCCAGTTTGCCAGGAGTGACAAAATGAAGCAAATATCAGAAAGAAAGCAATCACTTCTCTGGCTAATACTGCGGCGGATGCTGAATTATATCTCAGATATTTGTGCAGTGTGTTCGTCTTCCCTAGCTCGCACAAGACTTTCGAAAACTTCTGATGGTTGTGCAGCCGATTGACGGAAAGAACAAACTTTTAAATTGTTATTAGTGCAATAATATATTGGAGGTTGGACCCCCTCAACCATCTTTAAAAAAGTAGCAAAAACTCGCAAAAATTAATTCGGAAAAATCCTTATAAATAGTGAAAAACATACGACAGTCGCATAATTTAATGGCTACAATGTTACCTCCTGCTCCACCTGAAGGATAAAGGAGAAAAGATAAAGGATAGAGGAATTCCGAAAAATTTCAGACGGTTTCTGACGTGGAAAATTACGGCAAGAAAATGTCAGTCGGGGAGCTCGGATCCCCACTCATTCTCAAAAAAAACTGCAAAATCTCACGAAAAGAAAATTGGAAATATCCGAAAAAATTATGGTAGTCGAATAATTTTCGTAGTTTTAACTGTTTGTAAGTTTCAATTATTAAGGTTGGGTACGAGTCGGGAAGCTGGATGACAATGGGTAGCATATACACGCATGCCACTAACGTACTAACTTCTGGGCGCCTGTTGTGCCTATTAAGATAAATAAATGAACAAATTCTAACGCTGAAACATACAAAATAAAATAAATGTGCAGAAACTTTTTAAAAACAAGCTTATATTCATTAGCTAGAGAGCTAAAACGCAATAGTATGTATTGAATGAAAAACAGAGACCTTTTAAACGTGTAAATATTTTCTTCAAAGCTTGAGGCTTCAATTCAAGTTTAATAACATTTCACGCCTAAAGCTTTTAAGAAAATATTTACTTACTGATTATTTTTTTCGTATTATATATTTTCAATCGTTCAATTTGATTATGTTATGTTATTTCGAAAGTACATGATTTTTGTCACTTTACCAATAAAAAATTTTGAATAATTTTTATTTATTATTGGTCGACAGTAATGAGATTGCTTCTGAAGAGTATGTTTTCCAATTCTTCAGACCTCCCTGATGATCTTAGAAGAGTGAAATAGATTTTTGTCGACCAAAATGTATTGGAGGCCTAGCGAAAGAGATGCAATTCACGCTTCAATGGAATGAGCGAATTTCTGTGAGTGATACTTCTGAATAACATTCTCCCTTAACTCATTCATAGATAAGAATCTCCAATGGAAACTGGACATTTAATAAATAATCAACTATCTGAATGAAAATGCAAATTTTCACTTTCAGATTTTTTCTCTCAAGTTATATAGGGTCTTTCTCAATACCTATCAGATGTAGTTCAATATCCAGCGTGGCTTTAGCCGGGGAAGTAGTTGTTTTCTGTTAGATATTACAAAAAAGTAACTTCAATTTAATCGTAGGGTTTTTTCCATTTCCAGAGGAGTTATGTATTGATTCAATTTTCAATTGAGAATGTTTCTCTTTAAAACATGAATATTTTTGATGTATTACACATGAAATTATTAAAAAAGGACAGCTTGGACATGACAGACTGTTCAAAATTGGACCACTTTTCAACCTAATTAGAGAAAGATGATCTGTTTGAAGAGTTTTAAAGCAGGATACCAAAAAAACACATAAGGAGGGACACAACAATTAGGTTCTCATCATTATATCTGGCTTCAATTATGATTTTGATCTTTCTGCTTGCAAGGGTGGTAATCTTTATAATAAGCTAAATATTTTTTAAAGAAACTTTACTTGAAAAGAAACAAATGCATTACTTCCAAAAAAGACTGATCAAAAAAACCTAAAGATGCTTCTTGGCAAAATTCCAAAAAATTAGTCCCCCTTTTCCCACAAAGATAGATCCTAGTTACACCTTTGCTTACTGGATACCAGGTATTTCAAATCTCAGTATGAGTAGTAAAGTTGTTTTGAAGTTCCATACCAAAACATCAATATTGCTGTTGTTGTTGAAATTTTTATTTCCGTCAACCGATTGGCGATTGCACCCCTACACGCAACCCTCAGAAGTCTTCGAGAGACTTCTGTGAGCTAGGGAAGATGCAGCCCTTACCTTTTAACGTGTGATGCCATGCACGAGACCGGTGAATCGGTGGATCGAACCCACGACCCCACGCATGCGAGGCGAACGCTCTACCATGACCATGCGGGAATTTTAACCCTCGACCCTTCGATTCAAAGGCGAACGCTCTACTAGCACGGCCACCACGGCTCATATTACAAATTGTTTTTATTCATTTCCTTTGTAGCATTATTCTCATGTTATACTCGACTACCGTAGATACTGTGCCACTGGAAAAGAATTTGAGAAAGGAGGCAGGAATCATACGGTAGAGTAAATAGCTGACCAGGTGACCAAGAGGTGAGGTACGCCCCCCCCCCCCCCAATTTTTCTATAGTTTTAAAGATGCAGGTTTCAAATTTGGTATGTCGCTATTGTACTTGAATGCGCTTATTTTGACGCCACAACTGGGAATTTATCGATTCCGTTTCAACCGGAAGAGACCCCAAACTCTTTTTTCTTTTTTGAATGACACTCTGTATGTTTTTTCTGATTATCCAAAAGAGCTTCGAATGCATGATAAGATTCTTTTGGAACATTTAAAATCGGTTAGATAATGGCGGAGATAAAGAATATTGTTTAACCGAACAAGGTTGGCAATGAAAATCAAACTTGAACCATTTTAAATGACCTATATTTTTCAACAACAATTAAAAATTGCTTCTAAACGGAAAGGCACCCTTATAGAAACGCTCCAACCATCATTTCTTTCTCAGATTGAAACCTATACAACCAGGTTTCATTACGAGCGTTCTCAAAATTAAAAGGTCTTCAACAAAGGCGGCTTTGAACATCAGGAAGCTGAACAAAAAACCATATTTTATCGACAAAGTTACAGTTTGTTCTACGCATTCAATAAAAGCTGCTTTTTTGTTTCGCTCTCTAATGTTCAAGACTCCAACCAAATTTGACAGACAGCAAAAGTGACATGTGACTCAACGCCCAAGTCAAATTTCAAAATGAGTAATTTTTGAAATTTGTTTTCACATAACGGCAACTGTTTGAATAAGTCCGTATGACGTGCCAAGATAATGTAATATAATTACACAAATTGAATTAACATCTTTATATCCATTATAAACTATTTTGGAACGGTTTACTTCTGTTGTTTACCATGACTAGCCTATGAAGAAAATGTGTACCTAACTGAAAAAATATAATTTGTGTTTCTTTTGCTATTGGAATTGTTTATTTGCGGTCTTGGAAATAACGGAAAAAATTTAATGTATGCAGTAGTGTAAGTAATCAACAAGTTAAAAAACGTGAAAAATAGCTATAAAGCTCCTAAAAATATGAGCAATAGCTCATTGGATTCGGAATGACCATTAGGAAAATGTTTTTATCGCACGTAAAGAATTGCGATTGTTATTAACAAAATAAGATGAAAAAAAGGGTATTTAGTTTTTTGTTAATAACTCAAAAACTATTGAGTAAGGTTATTCTGGACTTTCATTGTCTAAAAAAGAACAAAGAAAAATTCAATTATCTGCAATTTTTATTCACGACGTTTCAACTGTTAAAATCTACAGTCGTTATCGTATAAATCGTATAAATGCGGATCATGTCTGGACGACCCAACACAATATAAAATGAACTGAAGCCGAAGTCATCCATAAAGAAGAGGGCTGGTATAGAAGGAAGTTCAAAGAGAGTGTATATTTTATGAACAACAAAGTCTTCAGTCAAGCTAGCATAGAAATCCGTAATGTGTGGAAACCCTTAATTAGTGGCATGGATCAATTGAAATTGCGATAAGAATTACCAATGCTGTACCGGAGGAGCCCGGCACCGTAATTAACGAGCTTACCTGAACACCGGCAAATTACCCCTAGGCTAATGACACAAAATTAGCCATATCATATATAAGAAGTATCCTTGAGATTCTCGCATTTATACACTTGATAACGACTGTTGAAACGTCGTGAATAAAAATTGCAGAGAATTGAATTTTTCTTTTGTTATTTTTTATACAATGAAAGTCCAGAATAACCTTACTCAAAGTGAAACATTGTCAACCACTTTCAAACAAACGTCAAAAACTATTGATATTTAAGGAATTTTTAAAAAAGTTCCGTGGAGAGGAGGAAATTTCCAATAAAAATTACATAACTCCCGGAACTCTATCTCCATTATTTATAATTTTATTTTAACTATAAAAATAATGCTCCGCTAAGCCTTTACAGCACTGGTGCACCGCTGCGAAAGACAGTATATCACAGAAAATAATTTTTCTATAGCATTATTTTAAAATTTTGAATAAATTATGGTATCATGTGGACACTTGAAAGAACAAATCCTTTTTGGAAAAAATGTGTAAGTCTGTTATTCAAGAAGCTATACTATTGTTAATTAACAAAATATTTTTTCCAGTTTTCATAAATAATGACGTAAAAGTTTAAATAATTGACCTATAAATTTTCGGCTTTTTGGGGCCCTTCCAATAATATACCTACTCAACAAGATCACACAATAAAAGTTTATAAATATTTATTAATTTGTTTATTATATTTTTTATAACAAACGAAAAATTAAATATCCAAAAAATGTTGTTAAATAATAATTTTTTTAGGAATGTTTCATCATTACTGTTTCTACAACTAACAATGACAGTAATTAATACCGGTAACAATTTTTTGATGTAATTTTTTTCCAAATTAGTTATAAACAAATATAATATTTAAGAAAAATTTTTATTGCCATAATGCGGTCCTGGAAAAACAATGATTTAAAAAGTTTTTTTTCTTAAATAATTTTGTTCATTGTTTAAAATCGTTTTTTTACATTTTGATTGTTTAAATAATTAGTTAGGAAAATATATCCTTAAAGTTCATAATTTGTACTTCTCAATAGGAAAACAAATTTTTCTCTATAAAGAATTTCACTTTTTATCAACTTAATAATTTGTTATAAACAAATTCTGACAACGATTTTATTTATTTCTGGATGTAAAAAAAATTACAAAAACAGTAGTCATTCCGAATCCAGTGAGCTATCGCTCATATTATTAGGAGCTTTATCACAATTTTCCACGTTTTTCACCTTGTTGATCAGACTCCAGGGCCGGATTAAAAGGAGGTCATATCGGGGTCGTTCTACTCAACTACTCATAGCCTAGATCCGGCACTGAATCGAGCAGTCGCAGAGAATAAAAATAAACTCAAGGTAAGCGGAAATACACCGCTGCAGCGCTGCCTCAGTAGTTAAGTTTCGTTTAATTTCGTCCGACCTGTACGACTTTCTCGATCTCGATTGATAATCAAGCAGCCATACGTCGTACACGCAGTTTCCCAATATAAAATGGCTTCGGCTGTAACCAGGGTGATTCTGAGGTGCGAAGAAGCGGCAGAAAACCAATCTCTAGGTATATTTTCACGATTTGCTATAATATTCGGACGAACTTGAAGCTTTTTCCTTAACAATGCAATAATAAAAATGGTGATGTAATGGAAAATAATTGCAGTATTGCCAGATTGTGGAAAAATTCAGATATTCCGGATAGAGTGGGCTGTAAAAGGTCTGAAATCAACTCAGCTACATTTTATATTAAAATTTGCTCTTTTTGCTTTTGCAGTTTGAAGAAAAATGAACCTCAGGAGTTATCCTATTGGTTCTTGACATTGACAGTTTCTCTTTGGTAGAGTTTAATAATATTTAATATAGTTCCATTTAGAATGTATGGAAGCCAATGACAACCAGTGATCATAAAATAAGTTGAATCAAATTTGTCTGTACACAAAAACGAAAAAACTAAAGGTGCATTTAGTCAACATCATTTTAAAATTGTGCTTAAATATTAAAAGATAAAGTTGAATCTGTTATATCAAGTGACACCGTTTATACAACGATGTTAAGTTTATGCTAAAAACCTTTGGTGTTATCCCAAGTAGCACAGCGTTATTGGTAGAATATTGGTACAATGTTGATTATATTGAAAATATGAACAGGATGTTCATAAAGTCAGTTGTGGAATCATCTGCGACTGAAAGTTGGAATTTAGTCGCTATTTTCCATCGTACAAGGTAACCTCTCTTGGAAGGGATTCATGTTGTAAAGAGAAACATTCTCAATTGAACCAATACATGACTCCTCTGGAAATGGAAAAACCCTACGATAAAATTGAAGTTACTTTTTTGTAATATCTAACAAAAAACAACTACTTCCCCGGCTAAAGCCACGCTGGACATTGAACTACATCTTATATATATATATATATATATATATATATATATATATATATATATATATATATATTGAGAAAGACCCTATATAACTTGAGAGAAAAAATCTGAAAGTGAAAATTTGCATTTTCATTCAGATAGTTGATTATTTATTGAATGTCCAGTTTCCATTGGCTTTAGTCGGGGAAGTAGTTGTTTTCTGTTAGATATTACAAAAAAGTAACTTCAATTTTATCGTAGGTTTTTTCCATTTCCAGAGGAGTCATGTATTGATTCAATTTTCAATTGAGAATGTTTCTCTTTACAATTGGTACAATATTATGAACATATTGGCAAAATATTTGGAAAGCAATACTGGCGAGAAAAAAATGTGAACATTTGGCGATATTGGTCGAATATTACTTGAATAATATTGGCGAAACATCCCCGAAGCAATATTGGCCTGAAAATATTCAGCGATATTGCAATATCGCAGATACAATATTTTGAAAATATTGGCAAAATTTGCAAATATTTTTATTGTCGAGAAGTAAAATGTGAACATATTGCGATATTCGTCAAATATTGTTTACACATTTCAAAAATAGTAATGATGAACTATTCTTGAAGCAATAATGGAGTGGAGTGAATATGCCTTGGTGAATTATTAAATGTCTTTTAGTTGATCATCGTGACACCAGACGCCTTTTGGTCGCCATAATCACTGAGTAAGTTGCCTTGAAAACAAGTTATATTTGAAGTATTTAATATTGTTATTTCCGTCAACCGATTGCACCCCCACGCGCAACCCTCGGAAGTCTTCGAGAGACTTGTGTGAGCTAGGGAAGACGCAGCCCTTACCTTTTAACGTGTGATGCCATGCACGAGACCGATGCGACCATGCGAGGCTTTGAACCCTCGACCTTTCGCACCAAAGGCGAACGCTCTACCATCACGTCCACCACGGCCCATCATAATGTAATTTTGACATGGGAATATTCGGCCAATATTTAAAATTCATCTTATTCTAGATGTTGGAAACAATATGGAGACAATATTGTTATATCGATATCGTTAATATTATTGAACCAGTATGGTCCCAATATAAGTTAATAAGATTTATTGAAAATTGTAGAAATAATATTCAACCAATGTGCACACTTGGATAAACAATATAGTTTTTATTTCTACAAACGATATAAGAGGAATATTTGTTGAAAACAATATGAAGTCAGTATTATTTTATCGATATTGGTAAATATCATTGAACCAATATTATAATTTGTTGAATATAGTTGAAATGATATTCAACCAATGTGCTATCAAACTTGGAAATACAATATACTTTTTTATCCCTAGAATCGATATGACGGGAATATTGGGATTGCAATATTCATTCTAGATGTTGAAAAATATTTGACAATATATTGTACTTATTATCGATATAGGTAAAAATTATTCAACCAATATTACATGTGACAATCTACATTCAGAACAGTTTCAACCAATATTCCACCGATATTATTAATATAATACTGTTTTTGAATATTCACCCATATTGAACCTATATTATTTTTTCATTTACAATATATCTATATTGGCCCTATATGAAACCAAGCTTCAGCCGATATGATGTGCTACCTGACTAAATCCACCCTAAGAGTTCTGGTTGGTAAATGGAAAAATGGAAAATTTTATAGTCTTATTTAATTCTCTTCTACCTTGACATCAAAACTGGAATGATAAAAAGCATTTTCTCTCAGAAACTTTCCATGTACCTACCCACATTCACAATATGTCTTTGGAATAAGAAACTGACATTATTTTCTACAACTATCATCAACTTTAATTTTTTAATGGTGTCAAAGTTATTTGCAAAAAATCAAATTTCCAATTCAAACAAAAGATTCATAAGGAAATGTGCTGTCAATTACGCAATTTTGATCTAATTTAACTATCTGTGTAAGGCGGGTCGCCCACCAAGGATGCATCAAACGCACAGCATGCAACATACGACATGGGGTGAATACCGCGTATAGAATTGCGTCGCAAAAATATAGCTCATGTTCCGATATTACTGAACAGTACTGGCCACAGTAGGTAATTCCGGAACGCCTAACAGTAACAGTAACTGAAACTGCCATCTAATTTCGGAACGATTCGGAAAGTCAGACTGTCAAATGTAAGGCGGGAACATTATCTAGTTCAAAATTATATCAATACTATTATGTGATACTGATTGATGGTTGCAATTAATCAAGTAATAATAGAGGAAATATTAGGTGATAAAGATTCTGAATCATCAGAAAATTCGTATAGCTCAAGTACCTCAAGCTCTATCGGAGCTATGAATATAAGATGGGTTTCTTTGTTATAATGACCTGTGGGTTTATTTCCTTATTCTGATGTTTTGAATTCATTGTCGAGTTGTCTTTTGAGGGCCTGAATATATCGCCTGGCATGATTCTGATATGAAATATTCATTTTCATATATCTACATGGACAAGAGAGGCGAGAGAGAACAAATCTCGTAAATTATCGGCGGTTTCGGCATCAATCTCTACTAGCAAGTCTTCTAATACCATTTGATACATTTGTTCTGCTGTCTTTTCAGATGAGCTATTTGTAATGATATTGTTTTCAATAAATTGAATTAATGATAAATAACATATCCTAACCTAACTCATTATCAATTCGGGGAGGGGATACTGGGACTACACGACCATTTCTGTAACCATATTGTTTCGACTGGGTTCAACATTGGGGGGGTGTGAACTCAAACGAAGAAGACTTGCCTCAGTTCCATCCAGAAAATATGTACATACGGGTTGTTCTTGGTTTCTGAATTACAGTTGATACTTTCTGAATAACAACTAACGCTTTCTGAATTACATTTTACACTTTCTGAAATACAATTTACTAATCTGAATTACATGTTACGGTTTCTGAAATACAATTTACTAATCTGAATTACACGTTACGGTTTCTGAATTACAATTTATCATTCTGAATTACAAATTATACTTTCTGAAATACATCTTATACTTTCTGAATTACAATTGAAAAAGGTGTAGATCGAGTGTTGCATGCTGCGTGTTTGTTGCATCCTTGGAGGGCGATCCGCCGCAACATACAACATTTACCTCATGTCATATGTTGCATACTGCGTGCTTGATGTATCCTTGGTGGGCGTCCTGACTAAGTCTTATCGTTTTCGGAGAACCCCATACACAGTCGAATATGAATCACTCTGTATAACAGGAAAAAATATATTAGTATAATTTCGATAATTTACTTGTGAATTTCAATGATGCTCATAAATTTTAAGGTAAAAATGTTAAAATCCTGCCGTGATCACGTTTTGTTCGGAGAAAAATTAGTGTGTGCATATCGCGTGTAATGGCTATTAACACACTCTTAGGAATATCAATGCAGCTCATAATGTAACGTATGTCCTGCTTATTTATTAATACCGGATAGTTGGAATATACCTACTCTGGTACACGGCATCCTAATGGTAATTTTCCATTCGTGGCCTGTTACTTATACGTGTTTGCTATTTGTCAGATCCAAGAAAATTCTCTGAGTTTTATTTACGAAACCTTCATTTCTGAACTAGGAAGTGAATAATCATTTGTTTCAAATATTGGTTTCAGTTGAATATCAAAAAATGTAAGATATTTTCAGAAATGAATAGCTACAAATACGGTTCGGAATAAAATCTTTCATCGGCCTTCAAATACACAAGTGTTAGTGATTAATAAAACAAACAATAATAATCTTTTTTTAAACAAATTTTTATATTCAAACTAGAACTAAGCTTAAGGCTTTATTTTAAATGTAATGCCGTTTCACGACACAACATTTTAAGAAAATATTAAAAATTTTAAAAGTTTTTTTTTTAATAATAATATTTAATTTATTTTTACTTTTTAGTTCAATTGGTTAAAAATAAAAGCTTGTTATTGAAAAGATTACGTTTACAAGTGCCTGGAGGTTATTACTTTAGTGGCATGCGTATGTTTGCTACCCCTTCATTCCTTCATGAGTTTTCGCAATTTTTTTCAAGAATGATGAGGGCCGAGCCCTTCTACCGATTTTTTTTGTTGTAATTTCCCACGTCCGAAAGCATCAAAAAAATTTCAGAATTCCCACACGTTTCTTATCTAGCCTTAAAGGATACATCGAAGGGGACAGGGAGACAATATTTTTGTATTATTCGACGTTCCGATGTTTTTCAATATTTTACGGATTTTATCCAATTTTATATTCGCCCTCCCGACATTTTTCCTGTCGTAATATTCCACGACCGATACCGTCAGAATTTTTTAAGAATTCCTACGCGTTCTCTTCTAACCTTAAAGGGTAGAAACAAAAATTTTCTTGTCATTATATCACACTTCTAAAACCGTTCGAATTTTCTTTGAATTATTCTTACTCGTTTTTCATATAGACTTGAGTCTGTTTTTGCAACACTTTTTTTCGTGTCCGAAACCATTAAAAAAATCCAAATTCCTATGCATTCTCTATTCAGCCATCAGGTGAGCAGAGGGGGGTAATGTGTTCTTAAATAAAATTATTCGACGTTCCTATGTTTTTCACTATTTTGGCGGATTTTTCTGATTTTATTTTCGCAAGTTTTCGGGAATGTTGGGGATCCTTCGAGTCTAGGACCAGACATTTTTTAGTCGTAATTTTCCACATCTGAAATCGTCGTACATTTTTTGGAATTCCTGCGGGTACTCTATCTAGCCTTTATGGGGAGGAGGGGAAACGATTTTTAAATTGAATTATTCGACAATCCGATGTTTTTCAATATTTTTACAGATTTTTATTTCCATTTTATTTTCGCCAGTTTTCGCAACTATTTTCGAGTAGGAGAGGCCTTCCGACCGTCATTTTATTTTCGCCATAGTTTTCCAATTCCAAATTTTTTCAGAATTCGTACCCGTCCTATATCTAGCCTTCATTATTAAAGGGGATACAATTTTCCAATATTTTGGCGGATTTTTCCGATTTTATTTTCGCAAGTCTCTCTCTAGCCCTCATGAGGGACGGGGTAAATATTTTTTAAATTGAGTTATTAGATAGTTCGATATTTTTCAATAGTTTTACGGATTTTTTTTTTCATTTCATTTTCACTAGTTTTCGCAACTATTTTCGAAAAGGAGAGGGATCCGAGCCTCCTGACAGTCATTTTCTTTTCGACATAATTTTCCACTTCCAAAACCGCTGAATTTTTTTCCGAATTCGTACGCGTTCTGTATCTAGCCTTCAGGGGTCCAGCGGATACATTTTTTTCGAAATTATTTTTTTATCATCGGTTCAATTCAAATCAAATTACTTTATGTCTTTTGAGACAACGTACATTCAGTTAATCAATCAAGGTTCAAAAATTTTATTTTTATTTAGTGGATGCTTCCTCATGATATTTTGCTTTTGGACAGTAGTAGACGTTAAATCATCCTCACTGTATAATATGTACTTTCATCTCAATTCAAATCACCAAATGAGTATAAAAAAGGTACTCTCTGTAGAAGTCCATTTCAGCAAGTGTAGTGGTGACACGGATCATCGGACCATGTACTAGTTACCAAATTCAATTTTTTTCTTTTTGAATCAACTAAGTTTAACCATGCTTGGGCATTGGACATAGTATCAATATTTGATTTCAAGTTTTCCACAATTTTTCACATGTATATGAAAAAAGACGTTTTTTCTACTTAACTTGTAGAAGGCTGAAGATGGATTCTTGCTGAATCCGAAACTTGTAACCCCTACTTTGAAATTTGTTTATAATTAAAGTTGTGTGACACTTCTTTCCGATCCATAAAAATTGGTGTTCCCAAAATTATGAATGACATACTTAGCTGAATTGATTTTATTTACAACAAATATTCTTAAAGATGATGTTGTTTTCATTAAAAAAATGTATATTCAAGAAGCTTTGTCCAACACATTGACAACAAAAAACATGTCCTTTCAAAAATAATAGACAACAGTCTCTAGTGATCAGCACAAAGCCATTCCTGGCAGGTACAAGTCCAGGATACACGCAAAATTTGCAATTATACCCGCGATACAAGAATTTCCGAGTTTGAAGTCGGAAATTCCGAGTTTGAAGTCGGAAAAATAGAAAAAAAAACTCAGTGGTCCTTATACGCTTTCGTAAACCACACTGTACTGCTTTGTTTCTTGCTACTTTGAAGATGTTTCGATGGTGTCATGAAATTTTAGAATCATAGGTGTAACATTTTTAATTACTTATCTAATGAAAATATATGGCTGTGCTGCAAGTTGATTAAAAACAGTTGCATGATGCTCTTGGAAATGAATCAAACATTACATAATTACGCATCGTTAATTTTACCCAATAATTATACTTTTGTTGAAGAAATTATGTAACTAATTGAAATTATGAGAAAGTTACGTCCATATGGCGAATGGACCACCATTTCCTGGATTATCAATGCAATTTTAACTGGGGCGGAATCTTTTGTAATGGACAAGGTTGGGAATAATTTAAAATTCATGATTTGTTCTCATTTTTAGGTAAATTTCGATTGTAATTCGTACGTAAATAATGATCTTGCTTTCTCATTATTAGAGAGAGAACTTGTGAGTTCTGAAATTTTACCATTATTACACCATAACAAGTGACAATAAATAAAAATAATGATAATACTCTCTTTCACAAAAACTCATGAGTTTTTTTCTGGTTCAGTAAAATAAAAAATCTTAATAATTTCGTTATGTCCAAAATTAGCATGTCTACCATGGGGTTGAAAACCGTATACAGTTTTGGTTCGAAGGGAAAAAGATGTGTACCAGAAGGGCAATGGATTTGGATGTCTAAAATGTATTTTTTGTATCGAAAAATATGAACTATTGTATTTATTACTTAATTTTCTCTAGTGTTATCGTCAGAGCTGGAACAAAATCAACACTTTGACGAGTTTCACGGTAACTTTTTTCGACCAACGTTCATACGGCCCTGTTTCAATAAATACAATTCTTTGAAGTATTTTTCATTCCAAATTCAATTAATATGACGCTTTTACTGAATTTGGGTTTTGACATGTTTCAATCATTTGTGAAAATACAGGGTGTCCGGTAAACCTTGTACAATATTGAAACTGGTGATAGACCAGATCATGACTGTTCAGAATATCGGAATTTTACCTTAGTAAAAATCTCACTGTTTTCGAGATAATGAGCATTTTTTAATTTCTGGAAAATCACTACCTCACCTTGGATTTTTTAATGCCATGTATACAAATTGGGACAAATTTGAATATCTTTGCTGGTGAAGATTACTGATGAGTGATGCTTTCAGACATACGAAACAGTTTTTCAGAAAACAATACAATTTTTCAAGAAATGATGGTAAAATGACAGATTTGAGTTACACCAATTTTTTTAACAACAGTTTATCATTATTGTTTGAAAAAACATAACCAAGTGGAACTGGGTATTCATTACAAAAGAATGCACATTTTGTCCAGGCTTTACTATGGTATAAAACATACGATCATTATTTTTGGAAGGAGTAGAATTTCGATAATATTAGAGTGTGATGTTATCCTGAGCTAAAATCAACTCCATTAGACTTTGTCACTCCAACACATGCTCGCAGTCCATTTTCCGGGCAGTGACACTGCGACACCCATGCCAGAGCCAACTGTACTGTCCAAAATAAAGGTCGACTATAAGACGGCTGCTGGGATTGTAACTTATGAAAGAGTGGACTGGGCCATTGAGTCTTTTTCACCTTTCAAATCTCCGGGGGAAGATGGTATTTTTCCAGCCCTACTACAAAAGGGCAAAGGAATCCTAATCCCCCATCTTCTGAAGATATTCCGCAGTTGCCTCGCATACGGATACGTTCCCAAGGTATGTAGGACAGCCAAAGTTATCTTCATCCCCAAACCTGGTAAAAGTGATTACACTCAGGCAAAAGCGTTCAGAGCCATCAGCCTCACGTCGTTTCTCCTGAAGACAACTGAAAGACTGGTGGACAGATACATAAGAGAGGAGGTGCTGAAGCTAAACCCGCTTAGCGACCTCCAGCACGCGTACCAGACTGGCAAGGGCACGGAGACTGCCCTCCATCGACTTGTTCATAGAGTTGAGAGAAGGTTAGATCGTGGCGGCGCCATCTTAGGTATATTTATCGACGTTGAAGGGATTTGACAACACGTCATTTGAATCCATATGTCAAGCAACAAGGGAAAGGGGCGTGAACCCAACCGTAAAAGCATGGATTCACGCCATGCTGTCCCAAAGACTAGCCAGAGCAACTCTTAGAAGTAGCTCCAACGAGGCCATACCCATGAGGGGCTGTCCACAGGGAGGAGTCTTGTCCCCTCTACTTTGGTGCCCCGTGGTGGATGGCCTCCCAGTAAAAATAAAAGATCTGGGATACTACACTCAGGCCTATGCTGACGACATTGTTATTCTGTTCGATGACCGGGGGTCCGTCCTCGTGAGGGGTACGATACAAAGGGCTCTCAGCGGGGTGGATGAATCGTTCGGTGGGACTCAGTGTAAACCCTGAAAAGGCTGAACTGGTTCTCTTCAGCAGAAAACGCAAACCAGGGGACCTCCCAGATGTTCAACTCACTGGAAGGTCCCTGCAATATAAAAGCTCAGTCAAGTACCTTGGAGTCATCCTTGACTCCAAGCTAAACTGGAACGAGCATATTGATCATAAAGTTTAGAAAGCCACAGCGGCTTCCTGGGCATGTAGAAGGGCATTTGGCAGTACGTGGGCCCCAAGATTCTATATTGGATCTACACAACTCTCATACGCCCAATGATTACGTACGGAGCCATCGTGTGGTGGCAAGGTGCAACATCCGGCAAGTCGAGAACCCAATTAGATAGGGTACAAAGGCTTGCCTGCCTTGCGATAACAAGTGCAATGAGGACGGCACCTACCAGGGCGCTGGAGACGCTCGTAGGACTGCCCCCCTTATACCTCCTTATCGAACATGAGGCACGCAAAGCCGCAGCTCGCCTAAGAAGTTCTAACCAATGGCGGAGCGAGGGAATGTATGGACATTCTCGATTATGGAATCAGACGGTAAGGGATTGTCCCCTTCTTGAAATGCCGGGTGACAGTTCGTTACCTGCCATACGATTCAGTAAAAGGCCGCTGACAGTAATTCCCAAAAGGGAAGACTGGGAGCGGTTCGGGCACCGCCTGCTTCCCACCAAGGGGATCATTTGGTACACAGGTGGCTCCAGAATGCGTAAGTCAGCCAGCGCCGGGGTATACGGGCAGTCTCCGAAAGCGGAACTTTGTTACGCCCTAGGAACTTTTGCTACTGTATTTCAGGCAGAAATGTTTGCTATACTTGCCTGTGTAAGAGAAAATCTCAACAGAGGCTACCGCGGCCAGAAAATCACGATATGCACCGACAGCCAAGCGGCGATCAAGGCTCTCACAGCATATAGAGTCACTTCGTTGCTGGTGTCTGAATGCATCGATGATCTGCAAAGGCTATCTTCCGCCAATAAAGTAAAGCTACTTTGGGTCCCTGGTCATACCGGAGTACCTGGAAACGAACGGGCTGATTATTTGGCCAGACAAGGTGCGAAAAGCCCAGCAATGGGACCAGTACCTATCGTAGGAGTTTCAACAATGAAGGAAATTCTGGAAGTAAAATTCCAGGATACATGGAAAGATCCACCAGGCATGAGGCAATCGAAACTCCACATCGGAGGCCCTTCTACCAGGAGGAACAAAACTCTGCTCACACTGAGCAGAAAGGAAATCAGATTAGTGACAGGGCTACTGACGGGACACTGCCACCTCAACAGGCACCTCAACATTTTAGGTTTCACGGATGATACCGAATGCAGGTGGTGCTTGGAGGATGAGGAATCAGCCACTCACATCCTCACGGAATGCCCGGCAGTGGCAGCAATACGGGAAGCACACCTCGGGAGCATCGTACTGAACGCGGAGAGTGTCGTATCGGTCAGAAGGCTGGCCTCTTTCGCTCGCGAGATAGGCTACCTTCAAAACTGAACCATCTCCCAGCAGTAGTGGGTGCATAACGGGACCGATTGAGAGGCCTACATGCTTATGGCTTCGTCTGCCCACACACCTTATTCTATCTATCTAGACTTTGTCAGTAATGTCTTTTATTTTTATCCTGTCAAGATGAAATGATTAAATAATTATGAGTGATAACGAATCAACTGCTTAGAAGTATTCAATGAGATGTAATGAAGTAAATACTAATTCAACGTTTTTTTTTTTAATCAACATACACTTTAAACCACAATAACGATTATTCAACATCGCACTGAATAATATTACAAAAATTTATTTTCCATCCACTCGTACGCAGAGACGACATATTTTCAAAGAAGAACCTTTTCAAATGCGTTATAGGTTATAGCCCCCAAATCAGCGATTCTATGAGCGGCATTGTGCAATCGGATATAGTCCTGCATAAAGCGCTGCTGCAGCAGTAGCACTACCTCCACATTCACCATAAATGTTGTGCATATACGCATATTCTCGGGGAGTATAAAGTATGTGCGGCATGACAAAGAAATGAATACCACTGAATGAAACAAGCAGAAGAATTTCAAAAAACTACGATAGAAGTCACAAGTTGTTCAAACAAAAGTTTTTAATTTTCGACAAGGATTCATCTCTTAAAAAAGTTTGCACTTATTTAGTTACACCCTGTATATCTGTCGGTCTCTGAAACTTCGTTGGAATCTGGATGTTGGACAATTGGGACATTTATCACAAGAATTCGTATTAATCGGTGCCATGTCGGATAATCGACATTTCATTTCGATAATTTTATTAGGCCTGATAATTACATGAAGAGTTAATTTTATTGACATACTATTTAATGCTACCTAGCAGTCTATTCTTTATTATCAATAATTATTTCCACATTTTATCTTGATAAAATCTAAATAAAATAATTTTTGGGCGTAAGTATAAAAGTTGATCAAATAAATGAAAATTTTGGAACCTTTGGTGTAAATACAGTTCAAGAAAAAAATAAAATACCCAAACACCAAAACTAAGTCACAATCTTAAAATCTTAAAAGCTTACTTTTAGTTCCTGAAGATGCTAACTTTGTTGGCGAAACGCGCGTCGAGTGTGATTATGACGTAGTTTTGGTGTTGGGTAGTTTCCTTTTTTTCTTGAATAAAAGTTGATAGAAGCCTAGCTTAAAACCACACCTAAATCAATGGAAACCACTTCTTCCAAAAATAATTATAGTTTGTTTTATATCATGGTAGAGTCTGGACAAAATGAGCATTCTTTTGAAATGAATGTCCACTTCCAATTGGTTATGTTTCTTTCAGATAATAATGTAATCTGTCATTTTACCCTCATTTATTGAAAAATGTTTTCACTTTCTGAAAAACTGTTCTGTACGTCTAGAAGCATCACTCATCAGTAATCTTCAGCAGCAAAGATATTTGGATTCGTCCCAATTTGTATACATGGTACTCAAAAATCCAAGGTTAGGTAGCGATTTTCCAGAAATTCTTAAAATGCCCATTATCTCGAAAACGGTGATATTTTTACTGAGGTGAAATTCGGATATTCTGAACAGTCATGATCTGGTCTATCACCAGTTTCAATATTGTACAAGGTTTACCGGACACCCTGTATATTGAAAGTTACGTGATGGTGGCCGGAAGGATCTGAAAGGTAATAGAACCGTCAAATTTAATACATTATTGAATTTAGAACAGAAAATACTTCTGAAAAATTGTATTCATCAAAACAGGAACGTTTTTAAAAATTGAAGTTGATGATAGTTCATCGATATTTGAATTTCGGACAGTAAAACTTCATTATGAGAAAATTTCTAGGTATAAATCAAGCTCATATAGGAATTATAGAATACAGGGGAAGTAGGTAAATCAACCAAAGTGGCAGACATTCGCTTTTTTTCGCAAGCAAACGAAAGAGACTTTATTAGTATTCGCTTTTTAACAGTGGCGGTTCGTTCGTTGCGCTGTTCTTGAAAAAACTTCTCAAAGGTACTTGTAGTGAGGTATATTTTGTATTGATTTAATAGGTATGCAGCTATTGTGATAAAATTCTAGTATTTTCAAAATATATTTTTCTGTTATTACTCCTATTAAAGTAACCGCTACTGGAGCTGTCGTAAGCTAGTGGGCTGGTGCGAAAACTGTCAATTGTTTGCGTAATTATAGAGCCAAACAAAGCTCTAACGTTTGAGTGGGTAAACTTGAACTAGTAATATATCAAATCGTTGGTATAAAGTTTGACGATAACAACAGAAAGAGTAAAATGAGAAATCGAAAATTACATATTTTTATATAAGTATAAATGTATATTTTGAATTATATAATTGTCGCTGTCAGGATGATTGTTTATGTTTCTTATATGTACAATTTTATTCAATCTCACGTTAGTAAGCCTAATTTCTATACAATTTTCAGATTGTTATTTATTATAATTTTAGTGGTCATGAAGAAGACAATAAACATAGCGATAGCTTGACGAATTTTATAGAGTTTTCTTTAAAAGCCCTTTACCTGACCGTATCCTCACAAAAAATCAACAACTATATCACCGCCACTCACGAATACTTATCACTATATACAGTGAGGTACTAAAGTAACGGATAAATTAATTTTCTACGTAATTATGAATGCGAATTTAAAATCCTGAAACAGGTCAATTCTTACATAATAACTATACTTTCTCAATAAAATTATTCACCTGTCCCTTCAACTCCCTATGGGTACTAGCTACCCCTACAAAAATTTTAAATCAAAAGGGGTAGCATATAATACCGCGTTTAAAAGGGTTTTCTCTATTCAACAATATGGCACTTTTGTTTGATGCTTGGACTTGGATACTCAAGAATAAAGTAATTTTATTCCATACAAACGAAAAGCCCTCGAGTCAAATACCTGTCACGATTCTATTAGTTATTCTATAGTCTATTCGTTATTTTTTTAACAAAAAGTAAAATTAGATCTTTTTAATACCTAAAGATCAATCCTCGTAAGTCCCATGCTATGATTATCGGAAATAATTCTAAACGCGTTATGGCCGAAGCGGTTTTTTCGATTTACCTCTCATATGAACAAATTCCATTTGTCAGCGAATGCAAAAATTTGGGTGTCTGGTTCGATCAGCAATTACGATTCACAAAGCACGTTAGTCACTTATGTCAAAGTGTATTTAATGTGCTGAGACAGTTGTACCCCTCTCGGGACATTTTACCCACCTCCAAACTTAAACTGAACCTTTGTGAATCCTTGATTATCTCCAAGCTGTCATATTGCGACGCCGTCTATGGGCCCGCACTCTTGCAGAGTGACGCCTCCAGATTACAGCGAATTCAAAATTCCTGCATACGTTTTGTTTACGGTATTTGAAAGTATGATCACATCAGTGCAAAGTTCTGGGAATCCGGATGGCTGAGATTGGAAAAATTGAGGAAACTTCATTTGCTAACTTTACCCACAAAGTAGTAACAACTTCTACACCGGCATACCTAGCTGCCAAATTGATCACCTTACGTAATAACAACACTTCAAGAACACGAAACAAAGATACCATGGTCATTCTCAAATTCAAAACCAGTTCGTACGAACGAAGCTTCTCATACACAGCTCCCAAATACTACAACTCTTTACCTATTAATTTTCGAAACTATAATATAATCAACTTCAAAAAGAAACTAAAAGAACTAATGTATAACTGAAATGCTCATTTAGAAATACTTCTGACAATGCTTGTTCATTTGATTGATAATTTCTCCCTAATGATAGTTACGAAATGATGGTAGTATAAGATATTTTTGTTCCATTCTATACAATCGTTAAACTTTTTTCTTTTTTCTCTCTTTTTTCAAGGGTTAAGTTGTAAAACAGCATCAGCTGAAACTTCGCCCTTTTATCTATGTCACACCATATAATTATGTATGAATTTATATTTTTTGCAAGATGAATAAAAACGATTCATTATTATTATTATTACTATTATTACCATTAATTGATTTTTCTTGTTACCAACGTCCAAAAATCAAAAAGTGCTATATGGCTGACTAGAAAATTGAAAACCCTTCTAAACTCGGTATCACACGCTGCCCCTTCTCATATAAATTTTCCATAGGGGCATGTGAATAATTTTATTGAGAAAATTTACTTTCATATATGAAAATAGTCCTGTTTCAGGATTTTTTATTTGCATTCATAATTACGTAGAAAATGGATTTTTCCGTTAGTTTAGGACCTCACCAAAAATTCAATTCAAATATCTTAACAGCTCATTCCATAAACCCTTTCCAAGCTACAGATATAGCAAGTCGCTCAAAAAATATAGTAAATTTTGAATTGTGTCTACAATTATGCAGCAAATGATCGTAGAATGTACCTTGTTTTTTGAGGCTCTATTCATTTCTTGCTTCAAAAGTGAAGTAAATTTAATTCAAGGGGGTGAATGAGTGCTGCCTACGGTTTTTATAACCAAAATGTTCTATTTATTCCAAAAATATGTAAATTCAAACATCACCATTGAGTTGACCGTGAAAAAACTCCTCTTACATTTTTTTGAATCAGCTAACCGTTTTCGAGAAAATCGCTAGTAAATGAAAGTAGGATATTAAAGAAACAAACTAAAATACTTAGTGGGTTATGACTTTCTACTTTGTTTTTCCTTTTAACGCTTTTGACGTTTAAATTTCGAAACATCAATTCAATTAACGTACTTGTATGTTTGACGTTTGTAAAATGGTTAGTTTACGATTTTTTTGCGCAACTTTCAATGTCTGTAGCTGGAGGTGGTAAATTTTATGATAGATACATGTTTATGGAGGCTTATTGTGACCCAAGAATGCGCCCTTAAAATATTTGTATTGCATTTTGCAACACCCTGTATAATAACTGGGTGGGTAAAAAAGTTACAGTCTAACTCCACCAAAATATAATAATGTTGTAGAGCAGTGTGAAATATTAGGGTTTTGGGTTGAATGTTAACAATAAACACTTTATTTTTGTTCTACAGGGGAATATTATATCCACACCTTTCAGTACAATAATTCTGCTCTTTTTTTCAGATCTCTCCAATTGTCAACTGATGCAAGTACCAGACGCAGTTTACCACCTGATGAGGCATACCGAATTAAAAACCTGTGATCTCAGTGACAACGTTATCACGAAAATACCTCCAAAATTTGCCACGAAGTTCAATCTTATATCAGACTTGAACCTGTCACATAATCAGATGTCAAAATTGCCGGACGAATGTGAAGAAATGGGATCGCTGGAAAGGTTGGACATCTCGCACAATACGTTCATATCGCTGCCGAATTGTATATTCAAAATACCCAAGTTGAGACAGCTGAATGCCAGTAATAATCATATAGTCGGTAAGTTCATCAGATATTTTAAGTTCTCAACGATTGTCCGATATTCAGATATTATTCTCTTAAGTTCGTACTCCGTACTTCGTACTCCGTGTAATTCAAATTCAGCGCCATCATTGGGATCTCGGCAGTTTGCACTAAAATAATCTGCTATGTATTTATATTTTAAATAATTTACAACAAAGCGAAAAAGTTTACATCAAAGGAACAAACTTGAAAGAAGAATCTTCTTGATGAACTCATGATTCTCGTACAGTTCTTCATCAGGAAGTTTTCGACTTCTTTCTTCATCTCGTAAGAACATTGCTACTGCTGTTCTGGGCCTGGGGTAAAACAATGCAGTGCCTATACTCCATTTAGGGCAGTATAAATTCTGGACTTTAGTGTCTTCCTGCTGTAAGATGATTGCTTGTCTGTTTTAAGAGTAGTATGAATGGACACCGCTCTTTCAGGTCCAGAGCTGTGTGGTGTCGAACACATATTGCACGTGCACTTTCAAAAAGTGATACACTATTGCAGAACTGATTTTGTCCAATGGGCGGCGAGGAAGCTTCTCTAATAGCGCCTATACACCATCGGCCATGATGGACGAATACAGAATGGGCCTCGATTGCACAGCTGTTCACATGCACGATCATGCATACTTATTAATAATTGTCATTTGTCACGACAGACATCATAAATGAGGTATGTGTTTGTCACATGGATGTTGAAACAGTAGCAGCAATCACTATTTATTAATTTATTGGATATAACCACCGACAAGTTTGTCTCCGCTCATGGGCAAATACAACAACAATAGTAAACGATTTTACGGATCGCCAACCGGGTCCCACTATGCCCCACCACCGCCCGCAGTACCTAACTTTCGTTCTACCTGCGTTGCGGCTGCGGACGCAGTGGAGATGTAGATACGCCAAATCAACGCGCTTCGTCCTGTGCAGTCCGAAGACGACACAGGTCGAGCTACCATTTGCATATTGCCAATGGTGAGGCCGTATGCTGAAGCATACTACTGGCTATGCAGTGTCCGTGCCCGAGCAAATTTAGCGTTACTCACCCGCCGAGGGGGGTGATGCCTCCCACCCCAACCCTAAGGGTGAGGACATTGGCCACCTCTACTGAAGTACGGTATTCTTTTCCATTGTCCTATCCAACGAAGCCCCCGCACCCTAGAGGCCAACACCTTATGGAAGGGCATCAAGTTGCCTTTACGGGGCTCCCCTTCCCCCTAGGTACCTATGTTAGTCAGATTCCTCCGACAACGTTGATGTGTCGCCGCCTGCAGTCGTTTTCACCCATACTGCATACCCATATCAGACTGGATCCCTCCAGCCTACGTTGGATGGGTGACCGTTCGTGACTTTTCAGCCACTACCATGTTGACTGGACGAGGACCCACGGCTTTCAACCAACGGTGTTTGGAATCGCCGCGGGCACTCCTCGCCCGACGCCAAGGGCACACGGTGGACCCCCGGCCCAATGGGCAAATACAGGTGATTATGCCCTCCACACGATCGTGATCGCCTATATTCGTCCATCATGGCTTGCTATTTTTCATGAGCGTCATGGGGACGATTGAGAAACCAGGACGCTTATGGCATCACACATACGTCAACACTAGGATTTTTCTAGATTTTTCCGTAGACAGAATACAAAACCATAATCCATAATCCAAGCATGCAAAGACATTCATGGCCTACTTAAAATTCAACGCGTAAACCTCGCAGGGGGCGAGGAAGTTCCAGCAAGACTAGAATTTGCCAAACTATCCAAAAGTCAACCGCCGTAACCAGCGGGGGCGGCCTTCACAAGAACAGGCCACCCTCCTGGTCTACAGGAAGCAGCCCCGCCAACCTCCATCATTTCTCTCTCACGTACGCTAAAACAAAAAAGCAGAAATGATGTGTACTCCTAATAGTTTGACATATTTTGAGTTTGATTCAACAGATAGCCAAGGTTTGATATATTTATCTTTTTTCCTTTTGTGAATTATTATATATTTATAGATTACTTATACATTAAAGATTTAGCTTAAGTGTTAATTTTCTCATAGGTTACATTATGTGCCTATGTTGAATGAAGCATCGATCGTTTTTGTCTAAGAGCTGCGTTTGTTGAAAAAATCTTGTGTGTATTTTGTTTCCCACTACATTCACCTATATTTCATTATTTACGATCAGGAAAAATGTTGGGTATAGCAGCGAACAAAACGTGTACTCTTTTAAAACTCTATTTCCGATATTTCAACAGTGAATACTGCCATCTTCAGGGAAACTACAAGTAACAAGCAAAATTGTACGATTAAATGGAAAGAAATCTAAATGAGAAGAGGCACTTTTACTGTGTTGATGAGAATGATAGCTATATTGATGTAATAATTGATATAAGTAAAAATATGTTATATGCGATACATGTGAATATGAGGAACAATACACATTAAAAACGTCAAAATGTAGAAAATTTCGCGTCAATGCTATAAAATTATTTTTTGAATTATTGAAATTCTTCTCTACACGTGGAGAGATGCAAGTAAAATGCGTGCGGAGAAGAATTCTAATAATTTTAAAAATAGTTTTATAACAATGACGTAGTATCTTCAACATTTTGACGATTTTAATGTGTATTGTTCCTCAACTTCACATATATCTCACATAACATGTTGTTACTTATATACTTATCAATTATTACATCTATAATAGCATCATTCTTATTAACACAGTAAGTGTTTCTTTTCATTTAGCTTTTATTCCATTGAGTCGTACAATTTTGCTTGTTACTTGTAGCTTCCCTGAAGATGAAAGTTATCTCTGTTTTGCTTGCTGCTATACCCAAAATTTTTCCTGTTCGTATCACAACTAGTCAGCAAAAACTACCCTTCTACTTTCATTATTTATATACTTTTTTGTTACAGACATAGATGTAGATTACCTCAGAGAATCGTCTCTAGAATCAGTAGACTTGAGGAACAATCCATTATCACCTCGAATTCATGAGCAGCTATCAAATATTACCAATATTAATGTATTGTTGTCGCCAAGAGAGAAAGAGGACTGGGAAGATCTCACCATATAACTGATTTTCTGTAATTTTTGCCATTGTGACTTTACCAAAAACTGCTCAGATTTTAATGAATTACAAGCACCGAAATGAATGCTTAAACGACAGGATATTCAATATTCTGTAAAGTTATGTAAATTTAGGTGCTGTATTGGAAGCAGTTTATTGAAGATTATATTATTGTCATGATAGTCTGTCAAAGTATTTGTATTTTTATAAGGTTCTTAGGGCTAGTTGAATGAAAACGAACTAATTTATATAGTACTTATTCTCGAGTACTGCTGTGTGACAATTTTTTTGTACTGACTTCTTACTGTATTATAATGACATGTGTTATCCTTTTGAAGATTTGACATTGATTTTGGCTACCATCTAGTCATATTGTGATAGGGATGTGTAATATCCTTCAATTTTTTTATAGTGATTGAATGTTTCATCGAAAAGTGTCAAATAAATAATAAGGAAAGCTTGCTGTCTTTTTTTATAAATTTTCCGTTTTTAGATGTTGTAACTAGTACAAGTATAGAATTTTTATTTCTTTCAAAAAGAACAAACAAATCATAGTCAATAACAATCTAACCATACAAAACTAAGTAAAAATTATTTAATAAAATGGAATTATTTACTTGCATGATACTCTTGACGGTTTTCTGTTATATATAATCTTATAAACCCCACTCGGGCGCGTGCCTAGGGTAATTCCATGTGAGGATCGATGAGTTGATTTTTATTTACTATGAAGGTTTCATACATATTCCAAAAAGAATAACTTCAGACACACTAAGGCAGTTATCGGGCGAGGGCGTAATTACCCCATTTACACCCCTTCAGCACGTGCCTGACCCCACTACAGATCTGCAATGAAGAATAAGGAATTACTTTTGCAGGTAGCTCTTTTCTAGAACACACTAGAAATGACAATGTAAATATAACTGATAAGGAATAATGCTGGATATTTCCGCAAGATTCTTATATATTTATTTTCAAAATATTCAATCGAATAAACGAATATTTGGAACCGTCAGTTTTGGTTTTTGAGTAGTTTGTATTTCTTGAAGAGATTCAATGGTCAAATGTTTCCAGAATACTGTTTTTTCTGATATACAAGTTTGTAACAATGCTTCCTTGTCTAGGTTATTTCGATTCTAATGAATATAATGGTTCAAACCATGGCGACTGCAGACATTTTTTTGATGGCCCAAGAAAGTGCTAGGAATCGCACGTTGAAAGGTAAGACCTCGTTAACCTTGGCTCGCACAAGTTTCGACTTCTGAGAGCTGCCGTTCGTAGGGGGGCGACAGCTGGTTAACGGAAAAAACAATTTTAACAAAAAACAATCGGTGGTCTCATTTGGAGATTGTTATTTTCTATTTCCTGTTGCACCACTACGCACAACTCTCACAAGTCTTCGAGAGAATTGTGCAAGCTAGGGAAGACACAGCCCTTACCTATTAACGTGTGATGCCCTTAACAACTTCACGAGACCAGTGACCATGCTGGGACCGTAGAGGAATGGTGCAAAAGAGAAGGACTGAGGGCAAACCCCAGCAAAACCACACTCATTCCCTTCACAAGCAAATGGATTCTGGGGGAGTTGAAGTCACCCAAAGTTCTTTGGCGTAACACTACAAGTTATTGATCATGTCAAATACTTAGGGCTGTTCTTAGATAAGAAACTAACCTGGAACATGCATCTACTACATGTAGTTAACAAAAGCAAAGCATCGTTCATGATGTGCAGAAGAGCTTTTGGAAAAACATGGGGACTGAAAGCGAAAGTCATGCACTGGCTTCACACCGCGATCATAAGACCCAGAGTCACATATTATGGTTCACTTTTGAGACAGTCGAAAACCAACCTTGGATAAATACAGAGGCTCGCCTGTATGTCTATCACGAGTGCTATGGAACCTCCAACCTTTAGACGTCACAGTCATGGAGGAGGCGAGGCTGAGTGCATACAGACTTAAACAAACAGGTAATTGTATAACCCAACCACAAACTGGACACACCAACATCATCCATGAAGTCATCATTACCGAACTGGAAATGTTATCAGACTACATGCTACCACAATACTCGTACAAAAAAACCATTCAAAACGCAGCTCAAGTGGAATATGGATGGGACTCGGGAGTAGAATCACTATCATGTGGAAACATTAACTGGTACACAGAGGTTCAAAAACAGATGTAGAAACAGGAGTAGGAATATATGGGTGAGGCCAAAAAGGAACGTAATAGTTCCACTTGGCAACAACACCACGGTATTCCGAGCAGAGACCCATGCCATAAGGACATGCATTCAGATAAATCTAGACCGTGAGTATGAAAGAAAATACATCTACAATCTTTCAGTGTCACAATTTTCATTCGGGTTTGAAGGCCGTCGCTTTTTGGAATTTCTTCCTAACTCAGTCATCTGAGATTATTCATGAATAATCTCAGATGACTCAGTCATCTGAGATTATGCATGATGTATAAGCCTCTGAAGAAGTTAGCCACTCGCGCTAGCGGAACGTTAGGAAGAAATTCCAAAAAACGACGGCATTCAAACCCGAGTGAAAATTGTGACACTGACATCTTCGGCCGCGAAAGCCTTTACCATTTTGACATCTACAATCTATCTGACAGTCAGAGTGCAATAAAAGCTTTGAATTCAATTAGTCCAAAATCCCAGGGCCGTCAGACGTTACTTATTTTTAAACGAACGAAATGTGTACGATTGTGTACTGTTAGAATGTACTATGTTCGCATGCCTACCTGATAACTTGACCAGATGACCATTCTTCAGATTTTAGGGAATCAAAGTTCGTAAAAACACTACTCACTGGGCGCGAGTCAACTGGGCGGAAGGACAACTGGGTGCAATGACAACTGGGCGCAAGGACTACCGGGCGCAGGGACGACTGGGCGCCAAAAACACAAAATTAATAATAATTCTTTTATTACTCTAATATATACAGCAGATTGATGAAATACTACACACAAAATGAATTTTTCAAGCTCCCAACTTGCGAGCTAGGTTAGTTCGGCCAGGTTAGATCAGACTAATAAAATACTACACTCAAAATGAATTCATGATAATAATTATCATTAGTAGATATTTTATTAAATTAAATTATTTGCAAATTTTCCTATTTATACAGGGCAATTCAAATTCGACCCCCACCATTGGAATCTCCTCAACTACAGGAAATACGTCGAAGCTTAAATTGGGGCAAAGTTGCGTATTCTGGTGCTTAACAAAATACTGTTTTGAAACTTGGAAAATTCCGAGTATTTCCGGAAATATCGAGAAGGAAAAAACTGAAAATTGGAATTTTCTTTTTAATTTTTTTCTATCGTAATTTGACAACATAGCTCAAAACCAAAAGTATATTTTCATTGATACTTTTTTTCAGCTACACGTTTTCATGTTCAGATGTACTATCCGACGTTTCGTCTTCTGGCATTCATCATCAACTTTTTTTTCAGTTATGGGCGCCATATTGTTTTTTTATACAGAAAAATAGTGATTCTCATTCTGATTTCATTGATGTATAATTTGTTATGATTTGCACTTCTGAAACCACAGATATTAAAAAAAACAACTTCATCTGAGATGGTCATGACTCCATCGAAAAATTTTGTTTAATAAACACTAGTTGTCAGAACTCATTAAACATCATAAGTTTGCACAAATACTTCAGTCGAAATGTCCTCATTCTCAAATGAAGAAAAACGAGATAATATGTTGAAACTTTATTATAAATTTGATAAGAATAGTACGAAAACAGCACAAATTTATTTTGAATTATATCCGGAAAGACAACAGCCGGATAGAACATTATTCGGAATTTTGGACAAACACTTGGCTGAGTACGGTGCGTTTCAAAAACCAAGAATGAAATATGGAAGCAGAATGGAACAAAATATTAGACGTAACTTATTAGCCGAGGTAAAATAATTGTTCATTCCATATTCGAAGAAGTATAATTATTTTTGGTACTTTTTTAGATAAATGCAGATCCTTCCAAATCAACACATCAAGTCTCGGCAGAAATGGATGTGCCACAGACGAGCGTTTGGAGGGAATTCAAAAAAAGTGGCTTGAAATGTTATAAGCTACATATTTCACAAAAATTACATCCAGGTGATCCTGAGAGAAGGATGGAATTTTGTAGCTGGCTCTCGAATAAGGTAGACCCTACAAACTTCTTGAAAAACATTATTTGGACCGAAGAAAGTACTTTTTCGAACTGTGGTGTTTTTAATAGAAATATAATGAGCACATTTGGAGTGAAAATAATCCAGGACACTTCAGAGAAGTCAGACCACAAGTTCGGTTTCGTTTGAATGTGTGGGCTGGAATTTATGAAGACCGAATACTTGGACCCAACGAGTTCTTATTGAATAGAGGGAGAAGTAAACAAACCAAAGTGGCCCCTAAACAATGCAAATTTATGCAAAGTTATTCAGATTTTTCCTACGCAAATAACGCAGCTCATTGGCTGATACAAAAATGATGCTAATTATTCCTACACAAATAACGCAACCAATTTGTTTTTTAACAGTGGCGGTTCGTGGAGGTTCTCTGTTACCGTAGTTCGCAGGATGGAGAGGAATATTGGGCTTGAGTGATTCGCCGATAAACATTTCGGCTGGAAACACAGCAGTAGTGCAGTGAATTTTGTGAACAGTGGTTATTGCGTTCCTGTAGTTTAAATTCATCTTTTACTTTTTTGTGGACTGTTCATCTTGATAAAAAATATGGTAATGTGCTGTATTGTATGTAAAGCTCGAGCAGAGGCAGCTAATACTAGATCCTTCCATCGGTGAGTGTTTTCAAATATTGGTAGATATGTACCGCCAAATTTCTCAACTTATATGCCAAGGTTTGATAGAAAATTTGCTAAATATTATAAAAACTTGATTGTGGTTCTTATAGTTAAGAAATTATTCACCAAAGATAACTTCATACAATTCCTCTAGTCAAGTAGTCAACAACTTTATAGGTCTCAGACAGAAAAAATTCCATATGTTCTGTCTCAGGTCTTATTCATCAACTTTAACCACTTATAGCTCAAATCAAAATATAAAAATACCAGCAACTGCTGATGTTTTCCTTTTCATTTGCAGAATAAACTTTTTATTTCAGTAGAACAAAATATCAGAAAGAAAATGTAGAAAAAATTCCTTCCCAATCGCCTAGGTTTTAGCATGTAGGTATGTTGCATACTCAACTATTGCAAATCCTTATAGGTTTCCAAACAATGTTTCTCAGAGAGCTGCATGGATACTTGCTCTCGGAATCAAAAAAGACCCAAGCAAATTGTTTGTGGGACATTCTCTTGTCAGAAAAGCTTGGGAAGAAATATTTGAGAGATGGTGCTATACCCAATGTGAATTCACACTTGAAGTGGTAAGTATAGAAATTAGAACCTATATCAGCAAGGTTATTTTGCTTATTGTATAATCAGGCTAAAATCCGTCCGGCTCCACTAATTATTATACTCCCTGTTTTAATGGCAGAGACAAGTATCAATTTGCTCCATAAAGGAAGCTTTTTATCTACAAAAAGTTCCTATAAAAATATAGTCTGGCTATAAAATCAGTGAAATAATCCAGCAGATTATTCAAATAGATTGCAATGAGTTAGGAGGTACCTATATGATAGAAATAATTACAGTTCTGACAATGATCCAAAAGAAGAAGCTGACATCCCAGAAGCCACATTTGCCACGAACTATTTGAAAAATAATAGTTTTGATGAGTGAGTACAATAATAACAATGTTTGTAGAATTGATAAAAATATTATTTATTTCATGTGCAGAGTGTGTTCTGTTCCTGAGGTGGAAATTGCTGATGGGGAAAATTCTAAATTGTCAGAGATATATAAGGCTAAAAGGTATGTTGCTGAACTGTTCCTACTTTATATGACACGATTATTCAATGAATTATATTAAGAGCTTGAAAAGCTACAGCTAGTGTAGCAAAACATGCTACTGTGTTTAGTCATATACTATAAATTTCCATCAAGTAACAGTCAAGTCGATATGAAATTTTTTCATTCTTCCAGACAGTACTGCTAATAACAGCTTCTTACTTGTTTTTTTTTGAAATTAAGTATTCAAACTGGTTATTCCTTTCATACTGTTTAAGATGACATACCTACTTATACATTTTTATGCTCATAAAGTGTTGAACTCTGTTGATGTTGAATTTATAGGTACCTATATCCTTTATAACAAATTATCAATCAATCAATCAAAATATGCTTTATTGTCTGAAGAATACTAGATCTTATTGACAAAGTCTTTGTAAATATATATAACTCTATGTATAAATAAGGGTACAAAAATAAATAAGTATAAAAAATGTTACATTTAAGGCACACAAGTCATAAAATAAAATAAAATTTGGTGTATACATACAAGGAAGAATCACAATTACATACACAATTACTGTGCTGGTCAGCAGCTAAAACGAAAATATAGCTCTTATAAACACCACCTTTATCGCCACCTTTATCACAGTGAAAACTAGTTCTACACAAACTTGTTTAGTTTGAAATCTGAATTTGATTAAAGGCTTTCAGCATAGAACTCTTCTAATGAATAAAAAGCTTTTTCCAGTAATAGCTTTATACCACTTTATTGTCATAACCTGCTACAAACACAAATGAATCAGATTGCCTAATTGTTATTACCGTCTGGATAACCTATATGAAAATATAGAGTTTCACATATTGTACAACCTGAATATGTACTATGCCAGGTAATAATGATAATAGGTTCTATAAGATCTCCTAATACGTACAGATTTAATAATATTTTTTTGTTTTTTTTAATGAAGAATAGCATATAGGTATATCTGTTGTTATAGATATTTTAGAATCTTGATTTCGTGATATTTTATATATATATTAGATACTCTGTGTTATAGAAATAGTTGAATTTGTTATAGTTTTTCTAAGTTTTGCTTTTACTGGGATGTCAATACATGATTATTAAAGTCAAGTTAAGAAAATTAAAATTTTGATAATTTCTACAAAAAACTACCGAAATATAAGTTTTTTTACATGGTCCTTCGAGCATAAACAGAACCAATAGTGGATATTGTAAGAGTCTTAATCGAAAAATGTCAGAAGGAAACTTAAGAAGGTCCCAAAGAATCAACGCAGGAATGCGACGTAGACGCGACGAAAATATTATATGGCCGTCTCAATTGAAACAGTCTACCCAAGAACCACTACATGAATCCAGAAATGATGTCGAGAAGCCAGATTTACCGGATAACACCTTCCAAGGACCTGTCACCGTCGAGAGAACAACTGAAAATTTTGAAGAGGTTCGGTGGAAGTCAAATCCACAACTTCTAGAAGAAACCAGGCGCACATCTAGGAATTCAAATCCGTACCAGTCTAGCAGGACCAAATCAAGCTCGTCAAAAATGTCTTCATTGAGAAGAATTGAAATTGAAAAAAGGCGTTTGGCACTTGAGTCGGAAAAGGCAAAGGCTGAATTGATGATGATGAGACAGGAGTTGGATATCAAGATGAGGCGACGTGAAACAGAGAGGATTCAGGAAGAATTAATGGTCAAAAAACAGGGATTAGACAACCAACTGAATATTCTACAAATGGAAAAGGAACTTGCTGAGGTGGAGTTGGAGGCGAGCAATTATTCGAATTATAGCGAGTCTTCAAGAGAAATCAATTTACTTGATACAAACACAGAGAAACACATTCAGGTACAAAACTGGATTGAGGCATGTGAGTATTCTCCAATTATATCAAAAAAGTAATACTGATCAAAAGGGAGACATTGACAAATTGTGTGACGTTATCGCAAATGCCATTAAATGCGTTTCTAATTCTCAGGTGAATGAAATTCCTCGGGATTTAGTAAGTAGACAAATTTTGGACCGAGATTTCCCATTTTTTGATGGTAAACCAGAAGATTGGCCTATGTTCAAAAATCAGTATGAAAGAAAAGTTGCCATGTGTAAATATTCGGATGACGAAGCAATGATGAAATTACAGAGGTGTTTAAAAGGAGAAGCCTTAGAAGCTGTGAGATGTTTATTATTGCACCCAGGTAATGTTTTTTCCGTTATTCAGACACTTGAAATGAGATTTGGTCGTCCAGAGTATATTATTAAAAGTTTAATTGATAAAATTCAAAGTTTTCTATTAGTTAGAGAGGGCGATTTTCCTAATTTGATTAAATTTTCATGTAACGTTAACAATCTGATTGCCACTTTGGAACAATTCGAGGCCAGTAACCATGTGGAAAATCCGTACCTCCTGGAGCAGCTTGTTGCTAAAATACCTAATGGATTGAAACTACTCTGGGGACAAGTACTTGTGCAGAAAAAAGGTAAAGCGAATGTTAAAGATTTTGGAAAATGGATCAATGAAATGTCATCTGCTGCTTGCTATGTAAGTACTTCTACATTTTCAAATTTCGATCATGGAAGAAAGTATAATTCATTTGATTTTAAAAGGAATTATGGTAATCAACGATCCGGAAATGTAGTTTTACATGCAAAAGAAAATAATCAAACAGAAAAATGTATTTACTGTGATAAAGTTGATCATTTGATATTTAAATGTCCTAATATGTTGAAAGATAGCGTTGATGATCGTTGGGCGAAAATTTTAACACTGAAAGTTTGCTTCAAATGTTTGAGAAAAGGTAATTCAAAAATGTTTTGTAAATCGAAAAAAAATTGCGGAATTGACAATTGTAGAAGACCACATCATCATTTATTGCACAAAAATTTGATGAAATCTGAAATAAACCCTGAAATGACAACTGATACTTCTTCAGAAACAGTAACTGAAAGAGTATGCTTGAGTGATGATAATTCTTCTAATATTTTATTAAGAATCATACCTGTAACACTATTTGGACCTGAAAAGTGTTTGAATACATACGCTTTATTCGATGAAGGTTCAACAATTTCATTGATTGAAAACGACATTGCGCAAGAATTACAACTACTTGGAAGGGTCGAACCTTTTTGTATGCAATGGGCGAATGATATTTTGTATCATGATGATAATTCGAGATCAGTTAAATTACAAATTTCCGGAGTAAATGAAAATGCCAAAATATTTGAAATGTCAAATATTCGAACTGTCAACGGTTTTGATAAAAAATTTGAAGGATTATTCACATTTACGCGGTTTACCAATCTCTGACGTAGTCGAAGCTAAACCTACAATTTTGATTGGTCAAGATTATATAAACCTCACTGTTGCAAGAAAAGTTTGTCAAAGCCCCCTTAATAGAGGTCCTATTGCCACAAAATAGTTATTTTCCTAACAAGTGCGAAAAGTGATACTTTCCCGCACGCGACTGCCGTTGACCCGAACGACGCGAAGCGGAGTTCGGGCAAGCAGTCAAGGGCGGGAAAGACACTTTACGCATGAATTAGGAACATTATTTTTTCTACGACCGCATAAAGATTCAAAAAGCACATTGAAAATATATATTTTAATTCAACATACAAAACATTCAATGAAAATCCACTAATTATTAATATTAATGTTGAAAACACAATTTGTTGCATTCTACAAATGCGTCAGAATAGCCGGTCCAGAGTAGTTAGTTGGTGGTAACTGGCTGTTAAGAGTAACACTCGTAGATTGCAAAGTGCATGAGGATGACGGAGACGGTATCGGTTGCAAGTTGCCAGTACATGAAAGACTTTTATTCGAGTTGGTTTTCTTCTGTTCTACGGAGTCCTCCAAATAACTCTCAGCAACAATGAAATGTACATTTAATAACGATAAATTGACATATTTTACTTTCCCGCACTAGTGTGGGAAAGCGAGTTTTCCCGCACTAGTGCGGGAAAGTGACACTTTCTAAACTAAAATGAGTGCGGGAAAGTGGGTAATAACGCACGGTCGTAGAAAAACAAATTTAGGATGGGTAGTACACGGGAATACCGATTATGGATCAACAAATAGAAAAAACTTCAATTTTCATATTTGCAATTTCGAAGATTATGACGAATTGAACACTTTGATAAAAGAATCGTTTTCTACAGATTCTTTCGGAACTTCTTTGATCAATACTAGAATAAATTCGACTGAAAAAAGAGCATTGAAAATTTTAGAAAATACTACAAAATTTATAGAAATAGAGCAACGTTTTGAAACCGGGTTATTGTGGAAATTTGATAATTTAGTACTTCCCGAGAGTAGATCGAATGCTTACAACCGTTTGTTGTGTATTGAGAGGAAAATGCTGAAAGATAGGATTTATTTTGAAAAGTATTGCTCTAAAATTGATGATTACTTGAAAAAGGCGTACATTAGAAAGCTGAGTAGAGAGGAATCGTTGGAGGAGAGTGATAGGTCTTGGTATCTCCCTCATTTTGGTGTCGTCAACCCGAACAAGCCCAACAAATTTCGTTTAGTTTTCGATGCTGCATCAAAGAGTCACGGAATCAGTCTGAACGATAATCTCCTACAAGGGCCAGATTTTTTGAATTCATTACCCGGTGTTTTGATGCGATTTCGCCGTTGTAAATTTGGTTTCTGTGGAGATATTTCCGAAATGTTTCACCAGATAAAAATAAGAAAGGAGGATAGGATTTCACAGAGATTTCTTTGGCATTACTGTATCCAGGAAAATCCTGTTGAAACTTTTGAAATGCAGGTGATGACGTTAGGCGCAGCATGTTCTCCCTGTTCCGCTCAATTTGTCATAAAACAGAACGCTTGGAATTCCAAAACTTCTTCTGATTTAGCAAGAGATCTTGATAGATGTTTCTATGGATTCTTGTGAGAGTGAAGAGCGTGCTTGTGACAAAGTGAAAGAAATTATTGATCTACACAAGCAGGGTGGATTCAATATAGTCAACTGGGTATCGAATTCGCAACTTGTCACTGAAAATTATTGTGGTGATATGCCTCACAAAGATTTGAACAAGAGTGCTGTGGATAGAGTATTAGGTATCTGGTGGGACACAAAGTCCGATGATTTCAATTTTAAATTGGTATTCCATAAAGTACCTGAAAATTTAGTTACCAAATTGGAAAAACCGACGAAAAGGCAAGTCTTGAAAATTGTCATGTCGATTTTCGACCCACTCGGTTTCCTAACATGGTTCACTATCAGAGGACGTATCATACTGCAAAAAATATGGAGATGCGGAATAATGTGGGATGATAAAATTCGAGATACTATCCATCAGGACTGGACTGAATGGTTGAAAACTGTTAAAGAAATTCCCAATCTTAGGGTACCCCGTTGCTATTCAGTTTCGTTAACTCATGCAACACAGTTGGAAATCCACATATTCGGAGATGCAAGTGAAGAGGCATTCTCGTCTATAGTCTATCTCAGAATTGTTTCAGAAAAAATTGAAGTGGCTTTCATTACTGCCAAAGCTAGGGTTAGTCCCCTCAAACCTATATCAATTCCTAGATTAGAACTTCAGGCTGCTGTAATGAGTACCAGACTCCTGAAAACTGTAGTTTCTGAAATTGACATTTCAATAAATAAGGTTTATTTATGGTCTGATTCAAAGACAGTCCTTCATTGGATCAGAGGAGACGGTAAAAACTATAAGCAATTCATTGCTCATAGGGTGGGAGAGATTCAAGAAAGTGCTTCCTTTGAGCAATGGAGGTACGTACCGTCAGAACTAAATATTGCTGATTTTGCTACTAGATCGAAAAACCATAATAACATTGTTGGTAGTTGGTTCAGAGGCACTGAATTCCTTTATCAACCAGAGGATGAGGGGCCTAAAAATAATGTCCTACAAGACTTTAAGTTAGATGACGATAAGGAGAGGAAAATCAATTCAGTTTTCGTAGGACTCGTGAGATTATTTGCAGTGGTGATTCCAGATGTTTCTCGTTTCAGTAAGTGGAGGAAATTCATCAGAACAGCCGCTTGGGTATCAAGATTTTCGAAGATACTACTCGGAAAAATCAGAAATCAAGAACAACAATTTCCTGGAGACTTGACTATAGACGAGATTGAAAAAGCAGAAAGGAAATGTTTGGAAGTATGCCAATCCGAAAGTTTTCCGGAAGAGATAATACAGTTGAAAGAAAAGAAGCTTGTGAAAAAAGACAGCAGAATTTTCAAACTCTCGCCATATTTAGATCCTGAAGATAATCTTTTGAAAATGCACACTCGAATAAATAATGCATTGTGTTTGAATGTCAATGTAAGAAGTCCAATCATTTTAGATCCCAAAAACAGAATGACACAGTAAGAACAAGTGTTGAATGAAATTAGACAAAAGTTTTAGGTCATCAGAGGAAGAAATGCAGTGAGAAAGATTTTCAGAGATTGCTTTTATTGCAGAAGAAAAAAGGCGATTCCTGACTGTCCCAAAATGGGAGAGTTGTCTAGCATGAAATTAACACCAATGGTAAAACCTTTCACGCACACCGGGATTGATTATTTTGGACCGGTATATGTGACTGTTGGAAGACATAAGGAAAAACGGTGGGGAGTTTTATTTACCTGTATGACGATTCGAGCCATACATTTGGAAATTGCTCACTATCTCACAACAGACAGTACCATCATGGCCCTGAGAAGAATGATAGCACGCAGAGGTCCTATCAAACATATTTATTCAGATAACGGAACAAATTTTCGAGGAGCAGATGAAGAATTGAAGAAATTTTTCAAGAAAACAAAAAAGCGGAGATAATATCAAGGATGACTGAAATGGATATTGAATGGCACTTCATACCTCCAGGAAGTCCTCATATGGGTGGATCTTGGGAACGCCTCATCCGTTCAGTGAAAAAGATACTGTGTGTTACCCTCAAAGAAGAATCACCAAGGGATGAAGTGTTACATACATTATTTTTGGAAGCGGAGTCTATTGTGAACAGCAGACCTCCCACCCATGTTTCGAACGATCCAGAAGATCCCGATTGTTTAACTCCCAATCATCTTCTCATCAATTCATTCGCCGAAAGCCAAACACCCTTTGCCCAAACATTTGAAAATGAAGATCTTCGAAAATTTTGGAAGAAGTCCCAACGATTAGACGAAATATTCTGGACAAGATGGATGAAAGAATATTTGCCAAAATTATCGAATCGAGGAAAATGGATAACTGATGGCAAGCCTGTACAAATTGGAGACATAGTTGTTATACAAGATGGAAACCTACCCCGAAAGTCTTGGCCGCTGGGAAAAATTGAAAATATATTTCCAGGAAAAGATGGAATTACTCGAGTGAAAACCGAAGCAGGAGTTTTTCGCCGCCCAGTTACTAAATTATGCCGCCTGGATGTTTATAGTGAAAATTAGCATTTTCACGGAGGGGAGAATGTTATAGATATTTTAGAATCTTGATTTCGTGATATTTTATATATTCATTAGATACTCTGTGTTATAGAAATAGTTGAATTTGTTATAGTTTTTCTAAGTTTTGCTTTTACTGGGATGTCAATACATGATTATTAAAGTCAAGTTGAGAAAATTAAAATTTTGATAATTTCTACAAAAAACTACCGAAATATAAGTTTTTTTACATCTGTGATAATGAAGCTTTGGAAGAATAAATAAACTGAAAATATCAATTTCGGAATGTATAATCCTGTTTGTATTTAAGCATTTTCCAAAGAAAATGGGGCCCTCGGTTGATACTTGACATGATTTTTTGGATATTTCCATAATCAACGTTTATTGAAAAAGAATTTTTTTTTAGTTAATTTGTACTTATTTATTTTAGATAGGCAATTTCAGTGTACGATTTGTTTTTGACAAAAAGTATAATTTCATTCAAGACAACAGTCGTGTCAAAGCAGTAACTTATCAGGGCGAATTAATTGATTTGCCCTTCTACATTTGTACAGATTTCCTTGGATATTCAAAAAGTCTTGTCAATAAATTGAATTTACTCCACAAAATCAAACTTTTAATCAATACTAGTTGATACTTTGATAATTTTAACTTTCTAGAAGCTGTCTTGATCTCAGAGCATGGTCTGTCAGTAATTCTCAAATAAGTTCGGAATCAACAATAACGGCATCTAAGACTGCTTGCCAGAGTGATGAAGAGGAAGAGAAGATTGAACCGTAATGCCATTGTCTTATTTACATTATTCATAACCATTGATTATTTCTACTTGCGAATAATAAATTTGGATTATTCTAGAACTACATCAGGTCAAGTTTTACCAGCCCTATCTTCAATGTCTTTGGATACAAATGGAATCGCCAAATCTACTAGAAAGAGGTTAGTGCTATATTGTGCTATGAAAGGACCCCGCACAAAATGAATGTAAATTGGGACCCTCAGATCATAAGTTCTCATTGGCCCAAAGTGGTCCTATGGATAGTTTCAAAGATATAGAAGAGGATGTGTGTGATATTGGCTATGGGCTTGAGTCAGGTTACATACCACCAGAGAATCCAAATAAGTGAAAAATTGTTCAATTATATGATGAATTCTATATTTTGCATATTATTTGATAATCACCGATTAATTAAAGCTAATCCGGTAACAAAATAATTCACTGGTTTTAATCTTGATGATTTTTAGTATGCTGATGAAATGACTCGACTTGGCCTTTAGGTGTTTTTCTGAGGTTCTAGTCTAACATACCCATTTTATATCATCAAATAATAAGCATAACTTCATCACATAATTGAACAATTTTTCACTAATTTGGATATTCTGGTGTTAACCTGACTCAAGCCCATAGTCAATATCACACACATCCCCCTCTATATCTTTGAAACTATCCATAGGATCACTTTGCGCCAATGACAACTTTTGATCAGAGTGTAGAGAACAAACATATCATAATTTCAGCCATATCTAGCGGGACCCAATTTACATTCATTTTGTGCAGGGTCCTTTACTATGAAGAATATTTTGGACATTCAAATGGCATTGCATCAGTGAAACTTTAATGTCTGTTAACTTTAATATCATACTTCAATTATTATTAGAAAGTATTGTCATTTTGATGACGCCCATATAAAATTGATAAACCATTATATTTCAACTGAAACTACTGAACACTCAATTCATGTTAAATTCATGTTCTTCCAAGTGTCCACATCTCTGATTATATGAAAATGTATATATATATATATATATATATATATATATATATATATATATATATATATATATTCCAGTGACTGTAAAACAGTCGAAAACAAACCTTTAGGAACTCACTATACCTTTGTATACATTGTATGGCGTATGTCCGACAAAAAACAACTACTTCTCTGGCTAATACCTCGACAGATATTGAATTATATCTGTCAGACATATGTGCAAAGATCCTTACTTTGAAGGAACAACTTTGCAAGAGCTCTCAGAGACAGACATATGTCTGACTGATATAATTCAATATCTGTCGAGGTATTAGCCAGAGAAGTAGTTGTTTTCTGTCGGACATATGCCATACAATCTATACAAAGGTATAGTGAGTTCCTAAAGGATTGTTTTCGACTGTTTTACAGTCACTGGAACATTATTACTCCTTGAAACAAGTATTCAGCATATACCATTTCGTATCCGAAATGTCCTTCTAGAGCGCTCTCTAATCTGTTGCCGTGGTGGATCCTGTAAGCGATTGCAGTGTTCATCCCGGCGAACGATGACGGGCACCGGGCCCCCGCGTGTATACAACCGTGATAACCTGGACTGCACTGATGAGGGACTTCATCCCGAAACCGGTCTGCAGTTGGTTCCTTGTTTGGATCAGGCGGTGTCCTGCTGTCTGTCTCTGAGAGCTCTTGCAAAGTTGTTCCTTCAAAGTAAGGATCTTTGCACATATGTCTGACAGATATAATTCAATATCTGTCGAGGTATTAACCAGAGAAGTAGTTGTTTTCTGTCGGACATATGCCATACAATCTATACAAAGGTACCTATAGTGAGTTCCTAAAGGATTGTTTTCGACTGTTTTACAGTCACTGGAACATTTATTGCTCCTTGAAACAAGTATTCAGCAAATATATATATATATATATATATATATATATATATATATATATATATATATATATATATATTGTTTTGAAATTAGATCAACTAAATAGAAAAATACAATTTCAAAATAAAAATTTTATTATCTCAAAATTTCATCAGAAAGCCCAAGCAAATACTTATTTTTTTTACTCAATATCTTTCATATTATAGAAAACTTCATAATTATAACAAAATTTTATCAGAAAAACTTTTTACCAAACCAAACGACACAGAAATACTGACAAAACATGAAAGTAATCGTAAGACGACGGACAGTACATGACCTTTTCAAGAATGCCATTTTTCAAAGCACTAAAATTAAAATAATAAATTTTGAACAACAGTTAACTCATTAGAATCAAGAAACAAATCCAAATTCAATTTACAATTTTGAAAAACAATGATTTTCAAATAAATTTGGGAAAAACTTGCTATTTAAAATAAAATCACTTTGTATATCATATTTGAGTTATTTGACACTGTAAAACAGAAAGTACGTTGGAATTGAGATGTCAAAAAATGACTTGTCATGGGAGTAACATTTCAAAAATTCAGAAAAATAAAGAAAATGTAGAAAACTAGCAAAATTGTTGACAATCATAGATAAGAATTTATGATATAATGTTGTTCATTATTAGTACCTATAAGGCATATTAAAAAGAAAGTGAAAATTAGTGCGGCGAATCGCGAAAGTGGATCCAGTATGTTCGAAAATTTCAAGAAAAATCACCTAGGAACGAGGAAAAAAGGACAATGAAAGGAATCAACAAGGTAGCAGAAAGGAAGCGGTGGAAATTATCTTTGGGAGAGAAGAAAAATTATAAAATACACAAGTAAAACCCAAGACTGTGCCAGAAAACCTTTACGAACGCTGTCAAACGAATATTGACTAAAAAGGTAAAGCAAAACCACTTACCATAAACCCTGTGTATATAGAAAATCCTTGAACTGAAAAGCAGCTACAGGAATGGTCCTTTCGCAGCCAAATTAAGGTAGATTTTCGAACTTTTCATAAGAACAACAGTTTTCCACCAACAAAGTGCACCATAACCTGATTTTCTACACTCCCGAACTTTTATTCCTTCAATCACAAACAATTTCATCCCAATAGTGCACCAAAACTTTTAACCCTCCAGAACTTTATTCAATTAGTATATAGTAATTAGTAAAGTAGTCTTTTTTATTATTTCTTGACCTACACACGGCCGAAACCAAGGTGAAGGCAAGTAGAGTCAGTAGAGTGCAAGAAAATAATGAAAAGAAGTAGGCATCGCAGTTTGGAAGTATCTAAATTTGCGATCACGTTAATTTAATCTGAATATTATTAATATTCTGCATTTTGCATTGCAGATTTTCTGTCACATTAGAAATAAGTTAGCTAATGGTTAGGGGTAGGTAGAGTAAGAGCTGACTACAATAATTTTGATGGTATTTGCATTTTCTCTGACATATTTCAATTTAAAAAAGAAAGTGATTTTGATTTGCATAATACATTTATTTAGTGGAAATTCATTACAATTGCATTTGTTTGATACATTTCAAAATTTTCCTTTTCCTGAATTCTACCCTGAGATGAGGAGTTTTTTATGTGGCGTACCGATTTGAAGCAGCTAGGGACCTGAAAAAGTAAGAAAAAGGTAAAATCTACAAGAAAGAGTAAGTATTTAGCAAGGGCAATCTGAAATTTCAATATTGTATACTACAATTTATCCACGAAAGTGATTTTTCTGATCTAATTTCTACAACTAACAAATCTCAATTCTGAACAATAATAATAATACTGTTTATTATTATTTTCAACTATAGTAGATAATTTATTAACAAAAAAATTCACAAAAATACAATTTTATTTTATATCATTATTATTGCTAGGCAAAATACATTTCATTTCAATATAAGTCATTTCCAAAATTATATATCATTTTCTACATTTCTACTTTTCTAACATTATCTACTTTTTCTACAAAATCATAAAATATAAAAATCATTATTATATTACAATATATATATATATATATATATAATATAAATTGTAAGTGACTTGCAGTTTTTCTTTGGTTCAAGATATAAAAAAAAGAATTGACAAATAGCTACACTGTGTTATATGTTTATTATCTAACCTGTTACAAAACTTCAATAAAACTTTCCAGGAAGAGACCATTACGTTTTGTTGGAGACTTCAACTCTTCTGATATGGATGATCCACATAAGGCCAGAATATGTTTAACGATTGCGAAGAAAACCCTGCTTCGGCAATCCAATCAAATCAAAAATATAAAGAGGTCACAAAGGAGACTGAAGAACAGAGTCAACTCTCTGAAATCTCTTCTGAGATTTCTGAACAAGAAATTCAGTTTGACTGAAAGTGCTCAATCAGTCATCCAAGTAAGTGTGAAGTAATATTTAAACTTATTTTAAGTATCCGAATTCTATTTTCAATAATAAAAAAAATAATAAAAAATATAAGAAATACATTCTTCAGTTTGTCTACCATAAATTACTTATTCAGATAGATAGATTTATTATCTTGATCCACAATATAAATTATCACAGGGATTAAAAATTGTGAACAAGTATCAGCTAGGGTTCACGGTTGACTAGTACATTAAACTGGAATTTAAAATAAGTCCAGCATTAGCATTATAACTCTATATATTTTTGTGTATATTCGAAGTTTCGGTTTCCTCTCTATTCATCAGTCACCCATTGAATGTCTACACTATAAAAATAATTTACTTTTATTTAATTGGTTACTTATTGAATTATTTTATATTTTCTAGGCCTCATTATCTGGATCAGCAGCTGATATAATGAAGAGGGTCTTAAGAGGACCATCCCGCCAAAAATATTCCCCTGAATTAAGATCGTTTGCTCTGACTTTGAGTTTTTACTCTGCCAGGGCATATAGCTATGTGAGAGAGAAGTTCTATAAATCTCTTCCACATCCAAGTACCATAACAAAATGGTTCAGGTCCGTTGATGGTTCCCCAGGATTTTCCGAAGAGGCGTTGTCTGCACTGAAAGCAAAGGTCTAAGAAGCTTCAATCAATGGCGGAAAAGTACTGTGCAATCTAGTAATGGGTGGTAAAAGATTTACAGGTTATGAGGACTTTGGCACTGAAGTGCATGGTGACGTCATTCCTGAAGCTAAAGAAGCACTTGTGTTCATGCTAGTTGCTGTGAACGGTCATTGGAAAGTGCCAGTAGGTTATTTTTTGACTTTGCGGAAATGAAAAGGCTAACTTGGTTCTGAAGTTGTTAAGAGTTTTTGAATGAAACATGTGTCATTGTGACATCTTTTACTTTTGATGGCACCACTGCTAATCTCTGTATGGCCGGTGCTTTGTGTATGGACGGTGCTATGGGATTGTTTATATCAATCAAAACAGAATAGTTTATAGATAACTTCTTTTAATATAATATATTTATATTCAAAATCAAATCAGGTACTGCCCCAAGTTATTGAAGAAATATTGTTTATTACAATTCTGATTTGCATGCCTACAATATAAGATCATGAAATGATTTCCACATTCCTCTGGTGGCCAAGAGACAGACACAAATATCTGTATTTTTTAGTGTCCTAAAGAGATTCAATCAACTGCCCATAGAAATCAAATCGTCAGATACGTAGAAAATTTTACTAGAGCTGGAGATTGAAAAAAAAAATTTCTTTTTGTTTATTTTTTTTTTATTATGTTTTATATCACTATTCTGCACAGATATAGTTATTCTTTTTTGTCTTTGACTGATTTTAATGTGTAGTTTTTGAATTAGTTGATGAGACCAAGTTGAATATGCATTCATTAAAACAGTGGTAAATGGTTACATTTATATTAGTTTATAATTTTTCTTTTACGTTTCATTTATTCAAATGAGTATTTGTTTTAGTTTATGCAACTAAATAAATGAATTGTATGAATAGGAATGCTCGAAAAACAAATCCGTGCGTTATCCATAAATGTAATGCTCATAATAGCACCAGACAAAAAACAACTTTCAATGCCCAATAGTTAATTAAATATAAGGCTTTTGTGTCACTGTGTAGTATATCTAAATGATATGTATTTGTATTATAGCACAAATTTTAGTTGTTGACTGAACAATTGCAATATGCAACGATTTCGAGTTTGTACTTGTAATTTTGGGTATGATGTGAATTTTTTAGGTTGTGTTAGGTTTATATGTGAGTGGGCATGTATCAGATATTCCACCTTAGCCCATGGCCTATTGTGGCTCACCATATAGTTATTTATATTTTTCCTTGTATATCCAATCTCAGATAGTAATTGAGAAGTACATTGGGAAAAAAGTTTACCAGTTGTTCTTGCATTACTACTGTATTGTTAAATATGAAAAACCTGATTCTGGTCGCTGATTCTCACATACATAGTCTGCACTGCAGTCTGTATACTGTTCATGTGTTGGCTTGAGTTTGCAGTGAACTGTAAGCAAACCTGCTAAAACCGAGATGTGCTCTATTGAGTTCTTAGTAGTTGTCAGTGTCCTGTTGTTTCCTTGTACATGCAATAATATATTCAAGTCATCTATTGTCTGCCCAGGGTGATATCACATTCTTGGCGGTGCTTCTGCTAAACCGAGTTCCAATGCTGGCTCAGTGAATTTTGTTACTGCCTTCTCTTTTGCCATGGCGTTTGCTATTTCGTTTCATTCTAGGCCAGTGTATACCCAGACTAGGGTAACGCTATAATTGTGTCACTATATAATCGGCTGCTACGGAACATATCAAATGCTGTATATTTTTGAAGAAATCAATAAATCAAATTTAGAAAAAGTGATGATTCATAGTAGGATCAATGCTATAAACCCAAATACAAATGTCCTGCCAGTCGAATAATCAACAATAACTAACTTATATGTGAGACCTAAAGAAAATGTATCTCAAAATCATATTTCAATATATTGTTAATTACTGTAGGTAGGTACTGTAGGTAAAATATGTATGTATTTACAATAATTGTACTTGAAAATGTTATATAATTACATAGCAAAACTGCAAAAACAAACTAGGTAATAAAAACTATTCAACTTGGGAGATACTTTTCTCTCACTTTTTATTCTTTAGATTTTGCAGGAGTTAAATTTATCAATAGAGAACTTGTCATGGGATAGGCCCTTACACATGTTTACCGATTGGAATTATTTCAAAAGGGATATAATAAATAATGTAAATGTTCACTTAATAAAGCTATATATCTGCACCAATTGATCGATTAAGTGTTTTTAAAGTAGATACAGTATCTCATAACAGATAACTTGGTTGTACTTCTGTAATTTATCACAAAAACAGGTCCACTGAAAAGTTATTACATAATCAGTTTTTTAAATAAGATAATGTATAATATTTACAATACAATTTTTATTTACAAGTAACAACATATTGTTAGAGTTCTATGGTTTTAATGTTTTATGTTCCATGTCTTATGTCACATTTTCATATACTTGTATGTTAGTAGGCTGTTACGTTGTTAGCGTCGCTGTAGTGTGTATTGTTTATGTATGTCTATGCAATGCATATTTTTCTATGACTACGTTTATCTGGACGATCTCTATCCGCTTCAAATTCAATAGCATTGAGTCGAGTGAAACCACCCTTCAGTTTATATCGCAATATTTAAGTGGATCGAAGAATCCTATTCCTCAATCCGATTGAAAAAAGCTTACTTCACAGCAAAATGTCGAATTTCGTAACCTTAAATTTCTTGAGTTCTGCGAATTAAATCACGATATAATATGTTTTTCCTTAATCAGCTGAATGAAAATAACTGCTCTCTTCATTGGACCATACGTTTCTTTTCTTAATTATTATTTTGCTCTCCATTTTGAGAAAGGCAATTGTCAATATAAACACTAATCTGAATTTGGCTACTTTTACCTGTCATTTGTCAATTTCAAACTCGTTTATCTCGTAATTTCACTTCTCTTCAAGGCGATCGGTTGGGTCCAATCCTATATTTTATGGAATTGACTTGAGTGATTCAATCCAATCCGAACACTGTATATATCGATTAGGTGTATCGGATCCAGTCAAGTCAAACCCATTTTGAGCGGATCCAAAGCTGTGAGATAAATGTAGTCTATTAAAGTAAAACGCAGCTAAATAGGCCTTTTCATTTAGATGATTTTTTAAGGCGCATGCGTTCGTTTTGAGACCCAAAGTCTGATTGGATATTGGGAAAGTGAATAGCCATTGGTTAGTTTTGAAATAACAATTTGGGATTGGTTCAGTTCAAAATTAGCGGTATTTTCACATTCTGTCAACCGTCAACTTCATGACAGACAAATGCAACCATTGGCGTTCGTACTTCGAAAGTGAATAATAATTACTAGTGAATAAAATACCTATTCCCCGTGGTTTACTTTTATTTTTGTGTGTTATATACCATTTCTTGTGGTAATTATAGTGTAATTGATTTATTAGCTCAACTTTACTGTGTGACAGCTAAAATGGTATCGGAATGTTGTGTTGGTGCAGAAGAAATCGGAAAAACCATACTCGAACCTTTCACAGGTAAGTTTTAGTTTACTTTTAAAATGATTTTAGAAGTCAAATGGAATGGGTTCACTGTGTTTACATTTCAGTTATTATAATTTTTTAAAGTTTTTCAATTCTATAAACTTCCACAACCTGAAAAGTCGATAGAATTAATCAAGAAAGTTTATGCAGGTGTGGAAGGCAAATTATTAGTCAACGGTTTTCCCTAAAGCTCTGCTTTTGAGGGGTTTTCTCCGAAAACCTGAAAGTTTCGTAAAAACAAATTTAAAATTTAATTGATGAACTGTTCCATCCGCCAAATTATAATCCCTTCACAAAGAAAATGTTTCAATTTATTTTGATTTTTTGGTAGGCTGATTCAGAAAGCCACAAGTCCTTGACAAATTGAAAATATTTGTTTAAGATGATAGAATTTGATGAAGAAAAATTGTTTATAAATCCTTCTACACTCGTATTGATTTTCTATATTATTTATCACTTTTTTTAGGTTGTGGAAAGGTAAAACTCTGGAAAAACTCAATGTTTCATTAGGGTTTGTTGGAGGCTTGTAAAAAAATAGGCTAATGCCATGATCCTCTATTGATCTATAAATTGAAAATATGGCAAATGTAATACTAATGAAAATTCCATTGAAGAACTGGAAAGGAATGAAAGGAATGAAGTTGGAGAAGACATGAATAACTTTGTGGAAAGTCTAAAGCAGAGTGATAAAAAGTGTAAGTTTTATACATCTCAAACTTTTACCAGCGTTCTCACATAAATTTTCATATTTGCAACACATAGAGCCTTTACAGTATTGGGGATGTAAAAATTTGAAGGTTAATCGACCTTTGGAGAAAAAAATCCTTTCAAAGATCTCATTATAGTTTTGATCAGATTAAGCACTGGTTCATTAATTGAAGATATACATTATAGATTCAACCTTTCAACCGGTTTACCAGCTGGAGAAAACATATATATTTAATACTTCAGCCTATGATGTTCCCATCTAGAGATTTGATAAAGCAACATTTGCCCATATATTAATTCAAAAGATCAAAGAATATTAGAGTAATCAATGATTGCACTGAATTTTTTGTCAAGTGCCAAGCAATTTTGAGCACCAAAGCAATCTGTATTCCTCTTACAAAGCTCATACTACATTTAAAGTATTAAAAGGTTGTACTCCAAATGGTGCTATATCTTTTGTTATCGATTTGTTCAAAGGTTCCATATCGGATAAAGAATAGGTAAAGAAGTCCAATTTAATGGATTTACTAGATGAAGGTGACTTAGTTTTAGCTGACAGAGGTTTTCACATAAAGTACCTACTTGACAGTTAGAAAAAAAATAGCATTAAATATTCCACCACTTTTGAAAGGCTGTGATAAGTTAACACCTGAGGAGAAAATTGAGACAAAAATCAAAAAAAGAATGTAATATGGAGAACATGTTGTGGGTAGAATAAAATCTTTCAGATTGTTGAAAAAAAATTTGCCAGTTAGTGTGAGAGGAATATTATCCAAAGTTGTATTTGTTACTGCTTGGTTGGTTAATTTTCAAGTACCTAATGTGAAAGAAGAAAATACCTTTTGAAAATATTGTCGAATTACTTCCATTTTTTCCAAGGACTGACAGTTTGCTTGTCTTCTGAAAACAACACTTATTTCTCATGACTGTATAATAAATTTTTGAATGAGTTCTTTTCCTGCATCAATTTTAGTGTGAAAAATATTATTCTTCTCTAAAGTCATCATTGTATTTGCATTCTGTTGAAAAAGAAATCAATTTCATTCATGGCAGTTTTTTTTAATTTCAAAGAAATTTCAATTCTCACATTGAATAGTTATGCAGTTTTGATAAAAAGCAATAAAATAATTGAATCATACTCCAACCATACTCACATTTCAAGTCTTGTATTTTTTGTCATGCTTATCCATATACTATATCATATTCATTTATGTCGGAGAATTAGCTTTATTGAAACATTGTTAATGTACCTAACTGTTTTCTTTTTTTTTCATGAAACGAGATCTGCAAATGCGACCAGGAAGAAACTGCTGGAATTTCTTCTATGGAAAACATTGGCTCATCAAAAATCAACCACATTAATGGCTAGTTTGGTATATACGAATATTGCTAAGCAAATAATATTGTATCTTACAAGAGTATTTTTTGACATAACTAATACAGTCTTTTATAGCTATTTACATTCTACAATTTTCAATGGTAACATATTTATTTTATGGAAGAAGTAAGACTATGGACTGTTTATATTCAAAAGTTGCATTAAACATGAATAACTGAATTATTAATGAAAGATAGTTATGTATGAGAAATGAACAGTAATGCATTAATATTTCTGGAGAGCTGTCATACATATCACTTTGCCGAAAAGCACCCAGAAGCAACAATATCATTTTCTGCTTGTAATTATTCTTTTCCAATGTCTTATTCGAAATAGTTCAGTCATGTTGTAACTCAACAAACTATTATTTTGAAATGATAATTATTTACTGGTTGCTAAGTTTACGATTTTTTTTGTCATTGGGAAAAAAATTAAAATTGATTTAATTCTCAGAAATCATATATCATTTTCTAGAAGCAAAGTGTCAAAACAATTACCTTTTTCATAAAACCTTTATATATTGAGCATCATTTAATAAAACCATTTTTTTTTAAATTTGTTTGCTTGAAAATATATTGAGGTAACAGGGCATATTTTCCTAAGTACATTGCCAATGATATAATAAACTATATTTGTTTTTTTATTATTTTTCATTATTTGTTTTTGATTAGTAACCTTGAAAATTAAGTTATATCAACCACTTGCTCATGAAAATAATTTCTTGGTATTAAAATAATATTGCTAGTAGTGGAAAAACGTTTATTATTACTATTATCATAGTTTTAACTGACTAACTCAATTTTTGTTTCAAATATGTACTTTTCAAAATGATTTATCTATATAGGGGTATGATAAAGTAATGCACAAAATTCATAAAACGTACAATGATCACTTTTGAAAAAAATGCAAAAACACGTCAAACTGTTTTTTTATTCCGCATCTTTTGACATAAGTTACAAAAATAACACGTCAAAGTTGTCAAAGTTATGACGTCATCAACACATTTTTTTAATGGGAAGCTAAGATTTTTATTACATTATGTGATAGAGCTTGTATTTTTACACAAGGGAAAAATAGTTGTAGTAGGGCTCACAAGAAAAAAAACGAGAAAATGAATAAAAAACGAAATAAACGTAAGTTTCATAATAACTTTTCAATTAACTAAACAGTCCATTAAACCAACTTTGACGTGTTATTTTTGTAACTTATGTCAAAAGATGGCGGAATAAAAAAAACAGTTTGACGTGTTTTTGCATTTTTTTCAAAAGTGATCGTTGTACGTTTTATGAATTTTGTGCATTACTTATCATAATACTGTATATTGGTAACAGTATGCAATTAAATGACAAATTGTGTGCGAAGCACTAGTTTCAGTTGAACAAATGTTTGCAGTTTGTCAAAGTTAAATGAAATGTACCTAGAAAATGCCATCAAAATTATATATTATGTTAAAAAGTATTTGATGTTAGTTTGCTGTCTATTTTTCTAATATGTTTATTTAATGCAGTTATTTTTCAAATAAAATAAGCATCACTCGTTTATTTTGATGCCATTACATTAGATAATCATATTTGATGAGTCTATCTTTCCACAACAATATTTATTTTTTGAGGTGATAACGTGATTTGTGAATGTCTGAAAATTATGAAAATGTACTCTTGATAACAAATGTATCACCAGTAATTTTAACAATAAGCATTCTTTGGTTATCTGCGATCATAATATTTATTCATAATCATTTGGATGTTGATTTGTTCTCTTCACAAATGATCTGGGGTAGTCCAATTTTTATATTTTGTTATTGATAGCTAGTAGACCAGAAAAGCAGTAGTGTAAGAGCACAATTTTCTTGGTTGAAGAATCTTACAATTTTCAATATTATGTTGAGCTGTTAAGGCTGCCAGATCCACCTGCTTTTTGGCATTTTCTTTATAGCATGTGAAATTGTAATTGTGTAGCAATTTATTAATTACTCAAATAAGTTTAATTATCATTCATTTTTTGAAGCGGAGAAGAGTTTATATATAACTTCGATTTAGGTTTATAAATTTTTTTAATTGTTGAATTTGTTAATTCCTTCAACCTTTGCACTCCTACGTGCAACCCTTAGAAGTATTCGAAAGACTTATGCGAGCTAGAGAAGACGCAGCCCTTACCTTTAACGTGTGATGCCATGCACGAGACCAGTGACCAAGCTGGGAATCGAACCAACGACCCTACGCTTGAGAGACAAATGCTCTACCAGCCGACTACCAGGGCCCATGATTATGATTACAAAATTTACCTATTTCTTACATTAATATTGATTGTGTTCTAATCAAAATTGGTAACACAAAGCTTGTATCAAGTATAGTAGATATAAATTATGTCGCATTGCTATAAAGAATCGTTATTTTGAATGAATTTGTACAAACTCACGATTGAGCCTTGTGGTGCTGTAGGTTTTACAGTTTTCTTACAGTTGAAAAGCAAATGCGCCACACAATTATCAATCAAGACATACAAGACATACAATATTTTTACAATATATTTTTAACAATATCAGATTTGTTTTTTCGAATAAACTTTAAGCAACAACTTTGTTTCTTTCCTATTCCCCGATACAATTTTTCAATGCAGCAATATTTCATCAGACCTTCCTTCCTATTCAACTTCTTTAAAGTTTCTTGACAGATTTTATGAGTTTTCAATCCACCATCTGAAAACTAAATAATAATGAAGAAAATCTATACAAGTTTTTTCACATTCAATCAATACTTGAGATACCTAACTGTTTTATTTCCAAACCTCTGACTTGTGTAATAGACAATTCTACTTGTATATTCTACCTTATGGATTATGATTGCAATCCTAAAATGGAATTTGGGTGCTTTTTGATAAAGTGTATTCGTATTATAGGTAATCTATAATTAAAACATTGCACTTATGCTTGCCTCAGAAACTGACTGTTTACTCTGTACAATTTACCATTTTCATGAGAATAAGAAAAAGTGCATTTTTTTTCATTTTGAACTATACAATATGGGAAACGCTTTCGATTAACTTTGTGGTACTGTTTAGTTCCTTTGTGTATTATTGGAGGATGAATAATTTGGGTGCCATACATAAAAATATAATTATATTTCTGTGGTCCCATACCTCTTTTGCTTGACATCCAAACCTAATGAAAGTTATAGAACGGAAAGTAGCATTGACTTTCCAACAATTTTCGTTATTTCTATCCATAGGTTCCACATTGATGGAATTACTACCCATGAAATGAAAAAATGCCATAAAAGAAGAGACTACAAATATATATAATATACCTATAATAATCTGTGTTGTGAGAAACTTTCAATACCCAGAATACAGTAAAAATTATAGACATGATCTGACAATAATTTGAAACAGAATATTCACTGATTTTTTGCGTATTTCCCTTAAAAATTACCACATTTTACAGAGCGTGTAATCTACCTGATAAATGATACCCTGAACAGAGACCTACTGGATATTCTCAAACATTTATTGGTCATTGCCATGCAAGGTATTACTTAAAAGTAGAATCTAGTCTCTTTCAAACACGATACTGGGTACCACCTATTCACTTATCTGCGGGAAAATGAGGAACGAAAAAAACAAATTTTAGATTTTTTGCAGATACGGGCTTATAATTGAGCAATAGAACAAGAACCATTGCTTCGTAGATTAATTTCAATGATCATTTGAGGTTAGATATACATTAGTTTGAATAGCGATCATTCTTATTTTCTCAAATCGGCATTTCTCGAAAACAATATACCTATACTTACATCAAATGAAAAAGCATTGGAACGAAAAAATATGCTTTACATGTTAAGTAAATATAACCTACTTTATACCACCAAGAACCTTTCATTCTTATATAAAACAGTATACACAAATATTTTCTGAGTTTTTTTCTCCATGTAAATTCAAGTCAACTATCCATGAGAAAAAAGATTATTTTATTTTCTTTAAAAAGAAAAAAATATTCAACGGCACTGCCGTTGGGTCTGACAGGTAAACAAAGTTAGTCATTTGTCATCTAAATGAAAAGGCCTATTGTCGTTTATTGAAATAAAAGCACGTACTCCATATTTGCACAAACAGGTTATGGGCCCAGTTAATGCCCTATGCAGTTGGAATAAGTAAAATCAGCCAAGAAGCAACTTTTTCGAAGCACTACGTTATCCACACGAGACAACTGGAAGTTGAAACAAAATGGAGGCGGAAAAGTATAGAATATGTTTATTCGATGGAACAAATTTCGGCAGCTGGAAATTTAGGCTGGAAGCAATCCTTGACCAGCACGACTTGAAATTATTCACTGTAGAAGAGTTTGCCGACATTACAAATGGGAAAACACCAGAAGAAAAACTGGCCTTGGGCAAACTAGAGAAAAAGTGTAAAGCCATCATAATCAAACATATCAGATGAACAGCTAGAATATATTAAAGACCAGAAATCAGCAAAGGGAATTATTGACACCTTGAAGTCAGTGTTTGAAAGGAAAACAATTTCAAGTCAGTTATTCTTACGAAAAAGATTACTAACCCTCAGGTATCAAGAAGATGATATGAATCAGTATCTACTTCAGTTCGATAAAATAATCAGGGAGTTGAAGGAATCTGGTGCTAACGTAGAAGATTCCAATGCCATATGTCACTTGCTACTAAGTGTACCAAAATCATTTGAAGCTGTTGTGGCTGCTTTGGAAACTATAGACCAATCAAAGTTAACCTTGGAATTTGTGAAAGCTCGTCTCTTGGATGAAAACAACAAGAGGAAAAACTCAGGACATGTTACCATCACCTCTCAACACTCAACAGCTTTTGGAACTCAAAACTTCAGATATAACTGCCACAACTGCGGAAGGCCTGGGCATAAAAGAACTGAGTGTCGCAGTAAACCCCAAAATAGAAGTTTCAATTCTCGGAATAAACAACCAATGAATCCAAACCAATATCGAAATACTATTCACTGTCAGACCACATCAGGCAACAGGAATAGACCAACGTCAAGCAGTCATTATGTTGGAAATATGGACGAAACTGAAGAGGAAGCAGTTTGCTTTGTAGCAGGAAGTATCTCAGAACATATAGTTGAAAACCATATTAAATGGTTGCTTGATTCAGGGGCATCTGAACACATGGCCAATAATGAAGACTATTTCTTCGACTTGAAAAGGTTGGAAATGCCAATACAGATGGCAGTGGCAAAAGATAAACAAAGTTTAACAGCTACCATGGCTGGAAACATTAAAATATTATATCATGGAACTGTTATTACCGTGAACAATGTTTTATATATACCTAACCTCAAATTTAACCTACTGAGTGTGTCAAAGCTGGAAGAGAAAGGCTTTACAGTAATGTTCAGTAATGGGAAGGCTACTATTTCCAGGAAAAATAAAGTATATTTGGAAGCTGTCCGTGACAAAAAACTTTTTGTGATAAATGTGCCATTTCTAAAGGAACAGTCTGATGCCCACAATGTCATTCCTCATACTTCTGACTTGATGTTATGGCACCGCAGATATGGACATTTGAATAAAGCCATGCTGTTAGACTTGTCAGATAAACACATTGTGAATGGACTGCCAAGCTTGAAACCTTGTGAACCTTGTGTAAAAGGGAAAATGGTAAAGTTACCGTACCAATCTGTGTTGCACCCAAAATCCCGTAGACCACTAGAGCTAGTACACTCGGATGTTTGTGGACCGATTACATCAGAAACTGCTGATGGGGACAAATATTTTGTCACTTTCATAGACGATTTTACTCACTTTGTCACAGTTTACTTACTCAAATGCAAAAGTGATGTTTTCAAGTATTTTAGACAATTTCGAGCGACAGCTGAAGTACAATTCAATGTTAAAATATCTCGTTTACGCATGGACAATGGGGGGGAATACAGTTCAAATGAATTCAAAACTTTTTGTTCCTCAAATGGAATCAAAATGGAATACACAATACCATATAACCCTCAACAAAACGGAGTAAGCGAGAGGTTTAACAGAACCTTGTTAGATAAAGCCAGGATGATGATTGTAGACAGTACCTTACCTAAATTTATGTGGGGAGAAGCTGTAAGAGCTGCAGCTTATATTATCAATCGAACACCAAGTAAATCAATCCATGCTGAAAAGAATATTACCCCAGCTGAATTATGGTTTTCTGTCAAACCAGATGTATCCAAGATGAGAGTTTTTGGTTCAGTGGCATATAACCACATCCCGGATCAGAAAAGAAGTAAAGTAGATGAGAAATGTGAAAAACTTTTGATGGTTGGCTATGCAGCAAATGGTTACAGGCTGTGGAATATGTTAACAAACAAAATTACCATTGGGAGAAACGTGATGTTTGATGAAGACTCGAAATATATTCATAACACATTCATTCCTTATCAAAATCACTCAAACACACAACAAGAAAAGTTGGAAGAACCTGAAGTAAGAGAACCTGATGTAAAAGAACCTGAAGTGGAAAGTTGTGAAATGGAAGAAGCAGAAGTAGGACCATCTCGAAGGGAGACAATTGTAAGAGAAAGAGAAGCAGAAAATACAAACAAAAATTTGGAAGAAGTTAGACAGAAAAGAAACATTAAAAAGCCAGTATGGCAAACAGATTATGTAACTAGTTTCGAAAATTCAGATCTAGAAGAAAATTATGTTGCTTATGCATTAAACGCTGAGAATTATATAGATGCAGACGTTCCTGAAAGTATGGATGAGTTAGTCAACCACCCAGATAGAGATTTATGGGAAAAAGCAATGAAAGAAGAATTAGAGGCAATGGAGAGAAATAAAACATGGTCTCTAGTAGATTTACCACTAGGTAGAAGTGCTATTAATTGTAAATGGGTATTTTCTTTGAAGCGTAATGAACATGGCCATATCTCAAGGTAGCGAGCTAGGTTAGTTGCCAAGGGGTGCTCCCAGAGAAAAGGCTTGGACTTCAATGAAACCTATTCCCCAGTTTCCAAACTAAGCACATTAAGAATATTATTATCAATTTCCAATGAATATAAATTTCTTATTCACCAAATGGATTTCAAAACTGCCTTTTTGAATGGAAATTTATCAGAGACTATTTACATGAAACAACCCCCAGGTTGTGAAGATAATCATAAAGTATGAATAAAACGATTTATGGTTTGAAACAACCTTCTAGAGAATGGTATCGAAGCTTAACTACCATCCTGCTTCAAGAAGGTTTTTGTGCAGGTGAATCAGACAAGTGTCTGTTCATAAAAATAAGAGACAAAATTTTGATATATATCCTTATTTATGTGGATGATCTCCTTCTCATAAGTAATAACATTACGGAAATGAAGTTTGTTAAAGAATCTCTGTCAAAAGCATTTGACATGAAAGGCATGGGAGAAATCAAGCTCTTTCTGGGCATACATATAAACAGGGACATTGAAAACCGTACCCTTACATTGAGCCAGTCTAATTTCATCAAAAGACTATTGATTAAGTTCAACATGGATAATTTTAAAGGTAAATCAACACCCATAGAAACAAATTTGAAATTGAAACTTGGTGAAGGCACGCCTTTAGATGCTAAACCATTTCGAGAACTGATAGGATGCTTGACCTATCTTACTGTTACAACTCGAGCAGATATCAGCTTCGCAGTATCATATTTTAGCCGATTCCAGTCTCAACCCACAGAAGAAACCTGGAATCACCTAAAACGCATACTTCGCTACCTGAAGAAAACTGAAGACTTGAAGCTTGTATATTCATCTGTATCACCAAAAATTTTAGAAGCCTACAGTGATTCAGATTGGGCTAGTGAAATAAATACACGCAAATCTACCTTCGGTTGTGTAATAAAAATTTTCGGAAATTTAGTTCAATGGACATCCCGAAAACAAAATAGTGTTGCACTGTCATCATGTAAGGCAGAGTACGTAGCACTCAGCTCTACCATAACAGAAGTGTTGTGGGTCCAAAAGGTCTTGTTCGACCTTGGTTTTCATTTAATCGGTCCAACAGAAATATTTGAAGACAATCAGTGTTATTTTTGTGGCATATCAAGATAAATGTGAAAACAAACTAAAACATATTGATATCAAGTTAAGCTTTGTACAAGATACAGTACGCAAAAACTTGGTTAAAATATCCTATGTAGAATCAAAACTGCAACAAGCAGATGTATTTACGAAAGGTTTGAATTCTGTTCAATTCAACAACATTCTGTCACTTCTAGGTTATGAATAATGTTGACTTGACTTTTGTTTAATTGTGGGGGGGTGTTAGAGTTCTATGGTTTTAATGTTTTATGTTCCATGTCTTATGTCACATTTTCATATACTTGTATGTTAGTAGGCTGTTACGTTGTTAGCGTCGCTGTAGTGTGTATTGTTTATGTATATCTATGCAATGCATATTTTTCTATTAAAGTAAAACGCAGCTAAATTGTCGTTTATTGAAATAAAAGCACGTACTCCATATTTGCACAAACAACACATATTGATGATGATAATATATTATACAATAAACAAGACATTAATCAAATACGGCTTAACATATAATCGGCATTCGGGCAGAACGAGACAATATTTCTTCCTGCCTAAAACATTTTAATGTGGTATCATTTTTGGCAACTTAGGAACTTAATTCACAATTTTCCATAAAACCCTTACAAATAATTTTTGCAATATTATTTATTTATTCAAAAGTTTTCTACCATCACTATGTATCGTACCACGTGTTCAAAGTAAATTCTCAGGAGTAATTTTGTATGTGTTGAAATATTACAAAATTTTCAAATTTTAATTTTCTATCATTACCCCTTTTCACGTTACCGCCACTGGTGGTGTCATGAGCACACTCTGTGACCTTGAGCTAGTGGGCTGGTGTTCCCTAGAGGTGCGTTTCAATTTAACGTCTGACGTCCGGTAACGGACGATGTATGACGTCATAGTTGTTTCGTAGGGCGATATCACAGAACACCTAACCTACACAGAAGCGACACTCAAAGGCGGCACTTTGATCTTTTGGGGTCAAATTTTCGAGACCTTGATTTAAAACTTGGCTTGTATAATGTCATTTCTGGGCGGTAAATTCAAACTGTCGGTTTGCAAACATTTCAAGTGAATTCGCGGGCTCGCGCAATTTTATAGTTCTCATATGATAGATTGATAATTTGACAATCTGAATGTCACCGTACAGGTACAGTACATTATGGAAATCATCAAAATATTATTCAGTACGATATATCTAAGAGCTAATAGAGACTAGGAAACAAAGATAAGGATAAAAATTAAAGTTATAATAAAACTTGATTGTAAAATTGTTGAACATGGATTATATGTGTAGGGGGTACTTGCTTTTATGCCTCCCGAACACAAAATGCTGGGGTTTCAGTTAAATTTGAAGATACGTTTCTAGGATGGTCCAAATAATTTCTAGCCTAAATTTCTCCTACCAAATTGTTCTAAATGCTTCCTTATAATATTATATTGATAAGTAATTTACTTTCACACGTTTCCAACATATATAAACGGAGAACTTATATAAATGCCAAAATTGTTTCATGTCATGGGGTAACTCTTTTTTGTGCGTTTATAAAAAGTATGTGAAGTAGATGTGAAAAATACCAAATTATATTTTCCTTTGGAAAGAGTGGATAATACCCCGAAGCAGGTAGTGTGCCTTTTCAATTTTCAAATAGTTTTTCTACTACTCGTTTCGTCTGATATTAATAAATTTTTCTGATTGTTGGCATGCCATGATTATTATCATTGTAAACAATTTTTCAGCACAATAAACACCAGAACAAAGCTTGAGACAATCTCAAACATTTATGTTACTTTCAATTTGTACACAACAGAAATAGAATTGAATTTCTGTCACAACAGTAGCAAGTTAATGCACTAGTTAAAAAAAAACATTAATAAAATATGTATATACTTTATTCATTTTATAAAAATAGTTCAAAATACAAATGCATTACAAAAAATGTAAAAACTATTGACGAATAAAAATGTAATTTTTATATATAGAATGAAAATATTCAACTGTAAAATGTTACAGGTGTGTTATGTCGATCCTCAAACATCCAAGCATGGAAGTTATAAACAATATAGTGTAAAAATTGTAAAAATCACAAATGATTTAATATTATAATTTTTCGATTAGGTTTCTTTAATTTCGAACCAATAGCGATTCTTTTCCTAAATTCTCTATTTGCATATTTAAGGGAATAGAATATCCTCATCCTGATAAACAAAGTAACAACATATTTCTTTGGAAAATTTGGACACTCGTGCTGGAAATCAACATTTATCATTTTTTCAAAATAAATATGGGATATCCTATTCCCCTTACAAACTTCATCAAACATAGAGATAAAAATATTTTCCAAATGATATATATATTGAATGAACTTTTCATTAGGTGTCCTAAGACCTCCATATAAACTTTTATCATTATCATAGGCCTTAAAATGAGTTAACAACTTTGCAATATCAAAATCTTCAGAGTCTTTGGAAAATTTTACACACACCTGACAGCTATGTACATTCAATGCTTTCTTTATTATATAACCACAAACATAGGTGAATGCATTTTGCATTGGCAACTCTTCATTTTTATAGTTATAGTCACCTACTGTAAGAGCACTTTCAGTTGACTGTGCTAAATTATCTACAATGTCAGTCTTGATATTAAATTGTTTCAAATTAGTGAGCAGGACATCGAAATCTTCAATACAATTTGTGTTACCACTATTGAAGTAACTTTGGCAGAAAAGTTTTTTGAAAGCTCGAACAAATTGAATTGGTGTTGGATTAACACAGTTGCCGCCTTGCTGACGAATACTTCCAAAAAAATTTTCCACAGAATCTTGGTTCACTCGCCTGGTTTTTAAATATTTAAAACCGTCAGCTTTTAGTATTTTCCAGAGTTGCTTCACACCATTGATTGTTGTCAACCAGCAAGTTATGAATTTAACATTCAAAGTTATTTCCTTCCCTTTCTGATTGAATACTTTCAATTTTTTCAAGAACGAGATCATGTTATCTAAAAATTCATTTTGGAACTTTTCACCTTCAAATACATTTTTAAATACATTTGGAGATTTATTCACAGATGAATTCAATATATCAAACAAATTGTTGAATTTTTCAATGAATTCAGCAGTATATATTGCATTGGGAGGAAGTCCACCTAGACTCACATAAGTATTCATGCCACTAGCAACTGTATTACTGATTACTTGAGTGGCTAATTTAACTTTCATCTTCTCGAAGTTTGTAGGACTAATATGCGAGTCGGTGAGTTTAGGTGCACATCTATAGAACAATTTTTTGTCTTGTTCATAAAAAGACTTTATATGTGTCCAAGAAGTTCTGTTTCCATCAAAATCGAGAACATTTTTCAAGAGATTATTTCGAGTTGCTTTGAGTATATGAGGTGTATCAAATAAATATAAATGCTCTTTATCTCCTACCATGAAAACTGGATTATCTGGTGTAACCCCAAGTTGTTTTGACAATTTTACAAAATTTGAACCCATATCACTTACAAATGCATCAATTATGAATCCTATATTCATTAACTTTAGTATGCATTCCTCTATAATTGATTTCAACTCTTCTGCTTTGAGAGTTTCATTAACAAGAAAATATGCTAAAGGCTGCTTCCAATTCGAATAGAGTCCTCGTATCATAATAACAGTAGCATGATTTGCTGATATGAACTCTTTCCTACCATTTCCATAGTCTTGTAGCCCAATGATCTCATCATTTCCTGTGCGATAAAATAAATTGGATTTCAATGACATTTCATCAACACACAAAAAACAATGTTTGTCCTGGTCCAACATGGTACTGATTTTTTTTTCCAATGTTTTGAAAAGTGATTCATTTTGTAAGCCTGGCTTACAGACAACTTTCTGTGTGATCCGTTCTAATAAACGTTTACTTGGTAAGTGTAGAATTTTTTTCAAAAAATTGTATGCTCTTGGCCCCAGGAAATAAAGTGTCAAGGCAAACTGTTTATATTCTGTCGTATATCTTCTTCCCTTTGCCTTCCTTGACTCCAGCCTGGCCTGTATTTTCACAATATCTGCAAGATTTTGAGATAAAAATTGGTCACAAATTTTGTCAAAATCGTCAAGGGAGAACTTTTTTTCTGTATTCAAGACTTTTCTCGCAGCACTTTTTTTCTTGATTTTCTTCAATGTCTCTCTTAGTTTCTGCTTCCGTGGAGTATGTGAACTCAAAGAAGCTGGAGTTTGAGTCATTGCAGAAGGGGATAACAAGCTGCTAGGAGTTTCCTCTAAATCATCTACCTTTATAAGTAGATTTCCTGCAAAAAAAATCCCATGAATTCTAATTTGTTATTATTTTTAGTGTGCAAAGTTACATAGAGAAATTATTTTTTTAAATTTGTTACTCTGATTGTTTAAATAATTGTTATTAACGAATGCATTGTTTATAATATATTTGAATTTTTGTTTTTGGAATTTTGATCAGTAATAAATATTATGATCTATAAGACACAGTAATTTCTATAAAAAAAAATTATTGCTTAAAAACGCATTTGTTGATAAACTATTTCTTTTGCTACCAAATATTAATATTAAGGAACCATTTTTTTAAATCCTAATTTCCATTGCGCTTTGATATTCTAAAAAAAAATATTTATTCATATTTTCTTTGTTTATTCAATAAACAATTTGTTATAAACAAACGAATTTTTACGAAACCATTTTTTTTAATACTAAAAAAACAAAAATGTGACATTTGTTGTGTAAAAAGAAATTGTTATATTTTCTACATAATTTTAAATATTTCTCTATTTTTACGTTTGGCGTTTCCTCGTAGCTCTCAATCATTGATATTGAAATAACTCATAAACAAATGGAGATAAAACAAAAACACTTCAGGTCTTTTTAGTACAGCTGTCATTTATCAAATTTTTTAGCAATTGTTTATAAAAATACCCCCAAAATCCCTAAAAGTCAGAGAACATTTCAAACTGAAATATGAGTGTTCTAAAGCAATTGAAATTCAATCGGTAATTCTTACAATTTACAATCAAAACTCACTGAACTAAAAATCAGTTGATTTCAAATGTAGCAAAAATAATACCTGGTGATTCATTCACTTAATTCAACTCAAGCGCTATTTTCTTATAAAAATGATCCAGGACTCTTTCATATTTTAATCTTACCTGACATATTTGAGCAGGATGATTCTTCCATCGCAAGAGTTCCACAACTTACAGATAGTTGTCTCGATGTGGTAGGAACATCCAAAACCGAAGTTGATGGTATTATTTGTAAATCTGAAAATCAGAAAAAAATTATTGATTAATAGGTAAATAAAGCAGTTGCTATTTTCGTCAGAGTTATAAAAACGTTGTCTCATATTCGGTGCCACCAGTTCAATATTTATGATCAATTTTGTTAATAAAGGGAATATTTGTGTTTGAACACGTTAGGGTGTCATTTCAAGTGCATATCAATCTTTAACCTCAAGTATTCGACAAACCTTGCAGTTCCTATCTCTATCAAAGTACCCTTAACGTCAATCAACAATATTCGGAAGGTCAGTTATAAAGACATGTACCTTGCAAATGGCATAAGAAACCTTTTATATGAGTTGACAGAGCCAGTCATTTATTGAAATTCAATATTACTGGTAATTCTGACAATTTCTATGAATAAAAAATCACTGAACAAATATCAGTTGATTTTAAAAGTAGCATAAATAATATAATACCCTTTGATATTTTAATCTTACCTGACATAGTTGAGTGGGATGATTCTTCCATCGTATGAGCTCCACAACTTACAGATACTTGTTCCGATGTAGAAGGATCATTTGAAAACGAAGTTGATGGAATTATTCGTATATCTGAAAATCAGAAAGAAACTTTTGATTATTAGGTAAGCAAAGCAGTTGCTTTTTTCGTCTGAGTTATAAAACCGTTGTCTCCTATTTGGTGCTCCCCAGTTGAATATTGATGATCAATTTTCATACTCTTATTAACAATTTTATTCTTTGTGTTTGAACAGTTGTTTTCAGTTCAAGTGACGATTTTTCGACAAACTTTGCAGTTCCTATCTCCATTTAAGTCCCCTTATGGCAATCAACAACGTTTGGAAGGTCAGTAATGAAGACACGTAAACTGTGAATGACTTAAAAAACCTACTATATGAGATAAAAGCATGAACCATTATGACAGATTAACTAGATCGGTTTTCTAATTTTTTGAACAGAAAACAAAAAGTAAATAAACACCTTATGTGAAAGATATTCGAATGAATAAGAAAAAGAATGGGCCAGCACAGTGCTTCACAAGAAGTGTAGATTCACGAAAAGATGGCTTGGTTTTAGACACGGCCATCAAGAATACTCAACACATTCATTATATTCTTACCTGATAAAATATTAATATTCACACGCTTAACCGGTTCTTCATTGAGAATATTATCACCATCAGTTTTTCGTTTCGAGTCGTGGGGAAAAATTGTTGGAACTGCTTGAGGAATCAAGAATTTCTTCAATTTTGATTTATTTGAGAACATGTTGCTCTCAAAATGAAGTTCACAGAGACGATAATGACCATACAATGCTTCTGGTGATTTGTCCCACAAATCTTCTCGATTGCATGCTGTCAACCAATTTTTGGCTCTGAAAAATTCATTGTGTCAGTATTCAGTTGATTTAGGTAATTTAAAATACATTTAAGAGTGCGACAATAACTTTGAGCTATTTCGTACAAACAATAGTAACAATACCTTTCAACATCTCTTGGAAATCTGAAAAGAGACGTCGTCCTATTCCTAGACTTTGAGATGCATCCTCGAAAAGCACAAACACTTCCACCTTGGTAGCTAGCCATCTTTGTAACCACAAATGTTTTTATTAACACGATAAATGTTAAAGCCTTGTACATACTTATGCGAATTCGCAAAAAAATTTGCAAATCGCAAAGTAGCAAATTATTGACGGAAATGGGCGTTCATACTTCTGCGGAATAATTTATTGGTCGCTGTCACAGAACTCACTAATTTGTTTGTGTTCTGTGCTCACTGTCATTTAGAAATGATCTCATTTACTGTTTTGTGATGTTCCTTAGACACATAACCTATTATAAATTTAAAATTTGTTCAAAAACCAAGAAGGCAAAAGAAAAAATCATATCACTATCACTTAAGATAACTAATTTTGTATGGTGAATGAGTAACAATCGTTCATTCGCATTTCTCGAACGAGGTTATGATAGTCTCCTTGAAGTTTGCGGTTCTTGAAAATTTTTCAAACACTACAACTTCTTTGTTTCCTTCTTAAAGTTTTGTAATATTTCCAAAGATTATATAATTGGTGCATAGGAATTAATTTATTCAAAATATCACTCATGATTTGAACTAAAAATATAATATAAATCACCAGCCTTTGAGGTTATCCTTGCAAATGAAACAAATGTTCATCATTTTTCGTGGATTCTCTGTATCACTATTTTCTGCGAAATCGCAATAAAGTTCAAATATTTGAACTTTATTGCGAAACTGTCAACCGCCATTTTATTCGCAAAAATTTTTGCGAATTCGCATAAGTATGTACAAGGCTTTACACAACACACAAGCAAGTTATAAAAATCAAGTCTCGAAAAAACAGTTGGAAATTAATAAAACAAGATACAAAGCACTTTGTCCACAAATACCAACTATCAATGACAACAATCCAAAGACCAACGCCTAGAATTTGAGGTTGACAAGAAACAAGCCAAACTTCGCGCATGTGCAAAGAAATTTTGTTTTGGAGGGAAGCTTGAATGTCGCTTCTGTGTAGGTTAGGTGTTCTGTGGCGATATCTTTCGGATTGAATTTTGATACGCTCTCCTAAGGGCCGGTATTATAAAACTATTTTGACAGACAACTGGAAGTTAACTTGTGGAATGACGTCACATGTTACAGTTAACTTCAAAAGTTAGGAGTTAACTTTATCGGGAGGACGTGGTATCAGTTAAAGTTAACTTTGTAGAAAATGGTGGTTTTCGACAGTTCTTCTGTCAATAATTTAGCATAAAACTCAATTTGATTGTTTTTTTTCGCAATAAATGTTAGCAAACGATGTCCTGGTTATTTTCGAGGAACTTTTAAGTGGCGATGAAGCAGATTCTATGATTATTATTGAAGGCCCTCGGCGTCGACGTATATTTAGAAATCGGTTAAACCATTTTATCTTGTGGAACGAAATAGAATTTGAAAATAAATTAAAACGGATTTCGATCATCAAGATAGTCTGAATGCTTGTTAAAGGGGCACATAGAGAGGCAAATATTTGCAAAGACCAACTAATAAGTCAACATTTCTAATAGTTCCAATTACTTTGGAATTATAAGTATTTTCAATGTTAGAAATAATCTTCTACCGCCAGTAACACGTTAATTACACTCAGATTTAATGCAACATGTTTATTCTTGGTAGTTATTGGAGATTTTGGAGGATTCTCAAATCTATTGATAGCAATTTTATTATTTATTAAGGCGGATTTACCGGATTCATAATGCATAATTTAGTGCATATGCGTAATTTTAATTCACACCTAATCCATCAAAGTTCAATACAGGGACTCGATTGAAATGATTTACCCGTTTCACAATTTATAAAGATATCCCTGTGTTGAACTGTTATGGAGTATGCAGAAAAATTACGCATTTTAAATCAGGAAACGCCGCCTTAAAATTACGCATATGCATTGAATTATGCATTATGTATCCGGTAAATCCGCCTTTAGAAATTTAGATAATGTCACAGGAAAAAGTGCGAAACATTGTAGGTTACATATTTGCCTTCTTCTTTTTATTTCAGAAATGAGACTTTTATAAAACTGCCATTTTAAAGCTGAAGTTAACTTGACTGTTAAAATTAAAGTTAACTTCGAGAGATGTTTATAATACCGGCCCTAAATCGTGGTGTAAATAGTTGACGGTCGGACGTTCCACTCAAGAATTTTGAAACGATGGAATGAAGTTTTCGGATAGGACGTTCTAATATCGAAACGCTTCGTAAGAAAAGTTAGACGTCGGACGTAATATTGAAACGCACCTTAGTTGTGTAGGAAAACTGTCAATTGTTTTCATTATTATTAAGCCAAACAAAGATTTCACGTAGAGATAGGAATGCTTTATCTATTCTATATGAAATCGTTGCTTGGACCTCATTTCTTCTCTAATACTTTGAACGGGGAAACCTATCTTCGGTTCTTAAGAAACGAATTCGAAGAATGTATGGATACGTTTCCCCTTGTTAATTATAACAGCTGCTGGTTTCAGCATGACGGGGCTCCTCCACACAATAAAAGAGCAGTTTGCGAATATTTACACCAAAGATTTCCTAATAGGTGGTTAGGAAATTCTGGACCAGTGAGGTGGCCGGCAAGGTCACCTGACCTTGCAGTTTTGGATACTTTCTTGTGGGGCACTTTAAATAACAGAATCTATGGAGAGCAAGAATATATGACACAGTAGATGAACTTAGAGACAATATCATCACGCAATTCAGGTCTATCAGAAGAAGGGATATTGTTAGGGCTGTTCTTAATTTGAGACGACGTGCTCGGTTATGTATTCAAGAGGAAGGCCATCATTTCGAACACTTGTTGTAATACTTTTTGTGCATTTTTTACAAGCTCATGATTTCATTCTTGTTTTTTGAAACGCACCGTACTCAGCCAAGTGTTTGCCCAAAATTCCGAATAATGTTCTATCCGGCTGTTGTCTTTCCGGATATAATTCAAAATAAATTTGTGTTGTTTTCGTACTATTCCTATCAAATTTATAATAAAGTTTCAACATATCTCGTTTTTCTTCATTTGAGAATGATGACATTTCGACTGAAGTATTTGTGCAAACTTATGATGTTTAATGAGTTCTGACAACTAGTGTTTATTAAACAAAATTTTTCGATGGAGTCATGACCATCTCAAATTATACATCAATGAAATCAGAATGAGAATCACTATTTTTCTGTATAAAAAAACAACCACCACCACCCTACGCTTGAGAGGCGAACGCTCTACCAGCAGACCACCACCTCCAGATTTAACACTTAACAATTTCTTTCTATCCCAGATTGTCAACGAAAAATGCCTGAAGAAGCTGTGGAGGTCTTCAAAATTCATGTTTATGGTATTTCCAGAATAAGTTCGAACGCATGTATGTACAGATCTTGAAAGCGAATAATTTGAAAAACATTTGAATCGTTTCGTCTAATTATTTCTGGAAATTTCCAGTGTAATCATCATATGAGGTTTAATAGACAGATTATTCATTAATTGAAAATGCACCTTTCAAACAGAACAAGTTCTGGTATATGGAAGTTAATACATTCGATATAAAAGTTTCAAGAATTTCAAAGTGAATTGGTGAACATCAGTATGATAACAAATTTTTTCAAGTTTTTTCAAGAAAATATTCATGACTTCGATTTTTTTATATCGTCTGAAAGTTTGTTGTAAGTTTCTATATAAGTATAACTATTATACTTTCTTGTAGATTATTTGTCGGTTTGTATGCAAATTTTGCTATTTGAAATTTTATTACTTTATCAGCTAATGTTTTCTGGTATAATTCTAAAGAAGGTGATTCCCACGGTTTTTTAAAAAATTATTTTTATTGCTTTATGGTCCGTGGTGGTCGAGCATTCGCTTTTCAGCCACAAGGGAGTGGGTTCAATTACCGGCATGGTAACCGGTCTCGTCATGGTATCACACGTTGAAAGGTAAGGGCTCCGTCTTTCCTTGCTCGCACAAGTCTCTCGGATACTTCTGAAGATTGTCGGAAGGGAGCAGCCGGTTGACGGAGTAGTTTTATTTGTCAATCGATAAACTATACCGTTTTGGATTTTACTACAAGATGACCATATTGTTATTAAATATCCAATATACGAGATGATATGTGGGCATTATAAATGAATATTTATTTTGAATATGAATGTAGAGAATCGATTTTTTCTTAAGGCGTTGGCACACAGAAAGCGAACTCTCCGCGGGAACTGGTTCGCTCGTCAGCAGAGTGAACTTTGTACCATGTACACAACTGGTACGCCGCGGTGGTTCACCTTCTGTTTTGCTGGGATGATGCAAAATCACATTATACCAGTTGTGTACCAGGGTACAAAGTTCGCTCTACCGAGCGAACCAACCAGTTCGCACGGAGAGTTCGCTTTCTATGTGCCAAGGCCATTATTGCTCTATCTACTAAGGGAATAATTGATTTCCTTATTTTATTCAAATCACATTCAAAATTTCACGACTACATATTTGTGTTCTTCAACTTCATTTAACATTTTCTTCTTCATTTTTACTTCTAATCTCTTTATTTGAAGAAGTAAGGTTGTAATCGATTGGCACTTGACTCACATATTTTATTTTTTCTTCCATTGCATTACACTCATCTCTTAGCTCTTTCACAATCTTTTGTAGATTATTGTCTTTGTGATGCTGTTTGAACTGGTTAAATGTAAATTTTGGTTTCACTTGTTATTTAATTTTTGAGAACAACAATAGCTTCCTCTCAGGTTGCGAAATTTGCATAAAAAGGATTTTTTTTTAATTTGCCCAACCTATAAAATTTAATATCTAGTTAATAATAATACTTTGTCGAACATCATATTACATTTCAGACATCCAAGACAAACTTTGCAAGTGCTTTCTGAGGAATAGTACAAGTTTCTGTTGAATTCAAGAGGGGAAATCACCAATTACTGTTCCAGAGGTGTTACTCTTTACTGAGCAGGATAGGTTTCATATAAACAGTTAGACTCCAAAACAAGCTAAACTGAATTTTTGTTAAGTAATCATGAATGAAACCATGGCAAATCTCACCTGTTTTCACTACTTGGAATTTTTGGTGTAGTATATAGCAACTAGAGAATAGAGGGCATATTTGTTGCTACCTAGAAACTAAAGTGACAAACAACAAATCTTGACAGCGGAAGATGATTAAATAATCACTAGTTAATTTAAGAAGCCTAAACGTCATTTTCTGAAATCGTTCAAGAATGCCCACTTTCTCGGAGCAATTTCAGGCCTCAAAATACGCTAATCTAGTATTTTAGTACGTTGCTAAGCAACGAACTTTCTCGGACCGTTTTCGGACCTAAACGGTACGGGAATAGTATATTGTGTATCTAGTAGTAAAAGCAATACATTCCCGGACGACATTGTAAATTGTTGGCCAAAGCGAAACCGAGGCCAACAAGCTTCAATACTTGTTGGCCTCGGCTTAACGCCTCGGCCAACAATTTACATTGTCGTCCGGGAAAATGTACTGCTTTTACTGCTAGATACACAATATACTATTCTGATAGAGTTGAGCATTTACAATAAACTCAATGTCAAGTGTGTTGTACTGTACAAATGCTACCTCTAATAATGTCCACTATATAATAAATGATGTCTTTTAAGATGTCTAATGTCTTTATAAGGTACATGTCCATAAAAATGTCAATAAGGTGTTGTCAAAGTTCAATCATAAATGAGTAATCTTCACCGAGTTGAGTGAAAAGTCAAATTTTTATTAAATGAATCAATAAATAATATAGTCAATAAACATAAGTGAGTGTAATTATTCAACAAAACAAATTAAATACGAAATGGAAAATAAATTGTTATTCATAAAATTTGTAATGATTTATAGTTGATTTATGCAGCAGTTTTGTCATCAGTCAATAGTAATGAGTCATAATTTTCATCAATGATAGATTAGACTGTTTATTTATACCAATCATTGATAATGTCATGTCTTATGACTCATTACTTATAATTATAATAATAATAATAATAAATAGCGTTTATTGATAGTAGGACATATCAAAAGTCAGAGTTAGCGCTTACCTGTCTAGGACAGGTTAGTACTCTCTTACAATTACTTGAATCTTAAAACTGCTGGATACATTCATCATTAGACTTGTTGAAGTAAGGGATCACATATTGCTGTTAAATAATCCTGTATTGATGAATCTGTAGTAATTAGGTCAGTACATCTTGAAGAAAGTTAGTTGTTTATGGTATTCTACATTTCAACTTAGTCTTAGTATCACATATGTATTGAATATATATGAATATTTCTTCAAACTGCTTTGATAGTGATTGCCTTTTCTGTCATTAATCTTCAGCTCATCTATTTGCTTTTACAATCCATAATTTTTTCTTTTCCAACATCATCATGGACATTTCTACTAACCGTTGTCTTCTAATGTTATCTGCTCTTCGTTTGTTCACAGGGGTTTCTCACCACATAGAAGCGTATCATTTTAACCACAAACTTCACAAAACATCTACTATAGTGCCACATTCAATAGTAGTTATTTTTGAAAAGGGTCACAGATACATCAACTATGAGTATAGGAAGCAGTATCCAGAATGGTATTAGTACATGATAAACTTGCAAATTCAAAAATTTGTACTCTAGTTTCAGGCAAAGGGTTACTTGTGCTGCAACTTTCAACAGCACAACTGCAACTAACAATATGTTCTTGTTTTTAAACAAATTTCTAATACTGTCTTGCTTGCACCTGATGAATATATTGAATAGGGCATCAATTAGAAGAATAAGATCATAAATCCACATGGGAATAAAAATGAGAAACCAGTTCCAGTGCGTGCGGGATTCTAATCTCAGGCATAATAGTATGAAAAACACCAATAATATGAACCATGTGAACAGTGCCCTGTGCATAACCATTTTTCATTTTTAGTTTAGCTGAAAAACATTCGTTAACATATCGTCATTAGGTCAAATACATACATAAATACCTAAGCTTTGCATTCGATAGATGAACTTCTATTTGAATCTCACAAAAACATTAAAATTAATTCAAATCAAAGGTAAATCAAGTTTTTCCTTCACCATTAATCCATTATTTACTATTTGACATTCACCTTGTCACTTTGTCAGTTGTCGTTGTCAAGTTGTCAGAATTAATTCTTCTTCTTTTTGTCAATTTTGCAAGTTCCTAACATAGGTACCCTTGAGGTACCCAATTTTTGAATTGCCGGAATACACGAGGAAAGTGATGACGTCACAAATGTCATTCTTGTCAAAAACTGATTCCAAACAAACATCCATCAAATTTAAATCAGCTTGTCTGATTGTTTATATGAAGATTTTTTAACTTCTTATGCTTGAGAAAACAAAATCTAAACAACCTAATACAAACTCATAAGCAAAGCAGCAAATTATCAACAGAGAAAGTCACCTAAAATTCTTTGTTTGGAATCAGTTTTTGACAAAAATGACATTTGTGACGAAACACTTTCCTCGTCTTATATTAGAGGACTTCGGATAAGGATTCAGTGATGCCACCACACAACTTTTGGCTTTAAAACTACTGGCACGTTTTTCGGCATTCTTTCTTCATGACAGGGTTCCTGGCACCCTCAGGAACCACGTAATATGATTGAAATTGTTCATAACGACGGAAATATTGAGATTTTCCATAAAATACAAAACACTTGGGACTTTAATTTTGTTTAGGGATTTTTCTTTCAAAATGGCGCTAAATTCAAAACTAGAGCTAGAGTTTTGTTATTGAAACAGGTATTGTGTAGTCTAGGAAGTGCCGGATAAAGCCACCGTGTGGTCCGTAGCAAATGTGAACAAGAGGCCCTTGATTTGCATTAAGTATTAAAGTATAGAATATAAAATAAAACAGCACATTTACAAAAAGACTTTCCGTGATTTAATCCGAGCAAATTTGGAGATAACACTCGTCAAATCAATATTTCTAAGTTAATCACTTTCTATGTTCATTATATTGAGGTCGTTTGATGTTCTTGTCCCACTGTGCTCCCTAACACATTGTTAAAACGCTTTAACATTGAAAAAGATCATTCTCCGCTGTAGTTGGTGATTATCAAAATCAAGTGAATGCGAAACACTATTCCAACATTTGGGAAACACGATTCCAATGAATTTTATGTCAACAGTTTATAAACTCAAAGTTCCTGAGCCTCGTGCTTTTTCTTTCTGCTGTCAATATCTCCGAGCAATAATAGATATAGAGGTGCCATTTCTATATAAACAACACACGTTGTTATGAAAGCTGCATATCACTATCCTTTGTGATAGTTTGTTGGTGAGGGGTCACCTTCGAGATCGGAGGGGGGAGATTTGTTATTGTTATGATATTCGGATGTAAGATTAGAGCCAGTGGCGGCGTGCTGATACATTTTTTTCATGTTATATTTTTAACTCTAGACGATAACTTGCCTGGTTGGGAAGCACGTGTGTTGTCAAGATGTCAATAAAAAATACTGTATTGTGCGAAAAATTAGATTCTTGCTGGCAAAGCATAGAATAAGGTCATAAATACTGAAAAAATAAATGAAAGTGCTGAAGTAAAAGGGTAAATATATTCAAAGTGTTGAATCACATCAGTAAACTATATACTATACACTATATATGTGCTATAGATGCATTATAATACACATAAGAATTTACACATAAACTATAATACACATAACATACACAACATTCAAATTTATGTTGAAAGTGTATCTTTGAAATACTCATCCAAAGTGTAGCAAAAGCCTTAATAGCTCTAGAACTATTTTTCTAGCTAACCGCAGATTTTCTGCGAATTTTTTGGGCTGGAAGGATTTTTAGAGTAGCAGTGAATAATACCTGATTCACGGAATAATTTGCCATGCCGGATTTTACCTCATACGGCCCTTTCAAAAAATGAAAGAAAAACGACAAAATGCTTTCTTTGAAAAATCATAAGAAGCTAACCGCTGATTTTTCTGCGAATGTTTTGGGCTGGAAGGATTTCTAGAGTAGCAGTGAATAATACCTAATTCACGGAATATTTTGCCGTGCCAGATTTTACCTCATACGGCCCTTTCAAAATGTGAAAAAAACGACAAAATGCTAACTTTGAAAAATCATAAGAAGCTAACCGCTGATTTTTCTGCGAATGTTTTGGGCTGGAAGGATTTCTAGAGTAGCAGTGAATAATACCTAATTCACGGAATATTTTGCCGTGCCAGATTTTACCTCATACGGCCCTTTCAAAATGTGAAAAAAACGACAAAATGCTAACTTTGAAAAATCATACGAAGCTAACCGCGGCTTTTTCTGCGAGTTTTTTGGTCTGGAAGGATTTTTAGAGTAGCAGTGGATAATACCTATTATACGGAATATTTTACCGTGCCGGATTTTACCTCATTCGGCCCTTTCAAAATATGAAAAAAACGACAAAATGCTATCTTTGAAAAATCGTACGAAGCTAACCGCGGATTTTTCTGCAAATTTTTTGAGCTGGAAGGATGTTTAGAGTGGCAATGAATAATATCTTATTCACGGAATATTTTGCCGTGCCGGATTGTACATCATACGGCCCTTTCAAAATGTGAAAAAACGACAAAATGCTAACTTTGAAAAATCATTCGAAGCTAACCGCGGCTTTTTCTGCGAGTTTTTTGGTCTGGAAGGATTTTTAGAGTAGCAGTGAATAACACCTTATTCACGGAATATTTTGCCGTGCCGGATTTTACCTCATACGGCCCTTTCCATATGTGAAAAAAACGACAAAATGCTAACTTTGAAAAAACATACGAAGCTAACCGCGGATTTTTCTGAGAATTTTTTGGGCTGGAAGGATTTTTAGAGTAGCAGTGAATAATACCTGATTCGCGGAATATTTTGCTGTGCCGGATTTTACCTCATACGGCCATTTTGAAATGTGAAAAAAAAAACGACAAAATGCTAAATTTAAAAAATCATACGAAGCTAACCGCTAATTTTTCTGCAAACTTTTAGGGCTAGAAGGATTTTCAGAGTAGCAGTGAATAATACCTAATTCACGGAATATATTGCCGTGCCAGATTTTACCTCATACGGCCCTTTCAAAATGTGAAAAAACCGACAAAATGCTAACTTTGAAAAATCATACGAAGCTAACCGCGGATTTTTCTGCAAAATTTTTTGGGCTGGAAGGATTTTTAGAGTAGCAGTTAATAATACCTGATTCACGGAATATTTTGCCGTGCCGGATTTTACCTCATACGGCCCTTTCAATATGTGAAAAAAAAACGACAAAATGCTAACTTAATCATACGAAGCTAACCGCGCATTTTTCTGAGATTTTTTCGGGCTGGAAGGATTTCGAGAAAGGCAGTTAATAAATGCACGAAATATTTTGCCGGGCAGTACGTCATTAGGCTCTTTCAAAATGTGAAAAAAACGACAAAATGCTAACTTCAAAAAATCATACGAAGCTAACCGCGGATTTTTCTGTGAATTTTTCTGGCTGGAAGGATTCCCAGAGAGGCACTGAATGAGACGTAATGCACAAAATATTATGCCGGGCAGGATTTAAAAAAAAACGACAAAATGCTAACTTCAAAAAATCTTACGATGCTAACCGCGGAATTTTCTGTGAATTTTTTGGTCTGGAAGGGTTCCTAGAGAGGCAGTAAATGAGACCAAATGCACGAAATATTTATATGCATTCACCGTGACATTCGAAAATAAGCGAGACAATATTGAATCGGTTTCTCATGAAGTAAAATCCATGTCCGGCACAATTTGGTAGCCACTGTGATGTGATGTTATCGATATCGGCTGGCCACGACTTTATCGACGCGGTAAAATCGTGGATATAAATTCGTGGCTGCTGTCAGATAGGTGAATTTCTCATGTAGTTATTATTTTATTTCTGTTTCTCAAACATCAAACAGGTGAGAGTCATTGAAGTTTATGAGTTAATAAATAGAGGCCGACATGTATCTCTGAAGACGTCTCAGCAGACATACCAAACAACAGCTCTATTTTGATGTAGTCTTGATTTGCTCACAGGGTGGAGCGATGACTTGCTTATTGTAAATCATCTGGCCAGCTTGAAACAAATTGAAATTTTGGATTGAATTCTTTTATTCCTTTGCTGAAGTAGTCTAATTTTTTGTATCTGACGGATTATACTTCTCGTTGCTACTTTTAAACACTTTCTTCTGGTATCATCTGTGTCCATATCATCGGTTTCACAATCACAAATTTCTCTAAAATAGCATACATTTCAAACACACACACATAACTGCCAAGTTATTATAATGTTATAGTTGCAGAACAGTGAAATAAATTCCATGTCCAACGAATTCAAAGTAAGAAAATATTACTAAACTACCTATCGTCGTTGATACTGTAATACGAGCTATGTCCAGAAACATTCAGTTTACAGAAGACTGCAGATAATAACTACTAATGACCATAGCAGTCGATGCCAAAACACCAAAGAAAAAAAATAATTACTACATAAGAATTTCTACCGGCGGTCATTGTTTTGGAATTTAACGTATAAAATAATATCGCGTAGAAATTTTTATGTAGTACCTATTATCATTTTACAGTCTCCTGTGGAATAAAAGTTTCGTGACATAGCTCGTATTGCAGTATCAACGACGCTATGTCAAGACAGAAGAGTTGAGTTTACTTATTTACTTTTAGTGTACCTACAATGCAACAAGTTTTTTCCTAATTATTGATAGGTAATCGTTTTTAAGGTCGACTTAAATAGTAATAATGTTTTCTACAGCTATTTCAACAAATATTGTATTTTTGTCTCAAAATCGGGATTATGCCATGATTACCATGCTGCGACGCCCATGGTTTGATTTGACAAGACGATAAATAAGTCGTAAACGAACGTAAACAAAAATGATCGCCAAGTTAAGAGTGAATATAACATGGAATTCCAACCTGTTCATCGAGTGCAAACGGATATATCCGACAATGCCTATTTTTAACATGATTCGGGCTGAGATGTTTGTAAACAACGTCGGGTATGTTGCTTTCAAAAAAGAGCCAGAGAAGCCCTCTCTATATCTTTTATTGCTCGGAGGTCAATATCAGCAGCCACATCTGTTTTCAGCAGCTTCGCAAACTGCACCAGTTCATTACTCAGACTGTCTTCGACATCATCTAGGAAATAATTGACGATAGTTCTTTTTAAGATCTTTTCTGCCGAAGTATTCCAAATACACTAGTCACTTGATGGTAAGCTTCCATGCATTTAGCTAATGCAGAGAATTACAACAATAAAAACATGAATTTCAAAACGTTGTCTAGCTGTTTGATGTTCTACAACTTCTTCGAGTGTAGTAGAGCCTTCTTCGATGAGGTCTGTGAGTAGAGCTGCTGCTGAAAAGGTCGTACTTTGTATTTTGCTTGGGTTTTCTTGAAGTCGATTGCTGATATTCTTCACAGCCAATTAGGGCTTTGGCCTCTATATCTGAAAATTTGGATCGTATTGCTTGGAAGTAGCTTTGTAATGATTTATAAAGAGCGTACCTATCTCGTGTTAAGATCTTGATCGGACGACTGCAACGAAGCGTTAGTCGCTTGCAAGTGTTCTAGAATTTCATTCCACGCCATAGTTATTATTCCCATTTCTAACTTTATTCATTTTCTGTAGGTGGTATAAAAAACATATCTTACTTGATAGTTTTTTTTTACTTTGCGCACAGGCGCGAGCCCCCCCAGGCGCGGGGCCCGTAGCATTTGCTTACTGGCTAATTTGCTAACTGGTACTTGGTAGCATGATAATTGATAGCTGGCAAATGCGGCACTGAGTGTGGGGTTATTTCTTTGTCAGTGCACATTCGTTCCATTAAAAAGTTCAAAAGTAGAAATGATATTCAACCATTTTAACAGTTATGATTAAAATGTAACACATACCCACAAAACTGACACAAAATACAAATTCTGTGATGTAACCTCAAAGTTTTCAGGCCAAGAGCATTTTAATCAGAAAGGTAATAAGGTTTGTTTATCCGTGAAAGTTACCACTCAGAATATTTTCTAGATCGATCAACTATTTGGCAACTAGGAAACGTGAAATCCGCAATTTTTTTTAAATTCAGGTAAATGATATATTTTGAAATTAGCGCATTTTGTGAGAAAAATCCCTAAATAAATTTAAAGTCCCTAGGGTTTTGTATTTTATGGAAAATCTCAATATTCCCGTCGTTATAAACAATTTCAATCATATTACGGGGTTCCTGAGGCTTCTGAGTGCCTTCTTTTATGAGGTCTGTGAGTAGAGCTGCTGCTGAAAAAGTCGTACTTTGTATTTTGATTGGGTTTTCTTGAAGTCGATTGCTGATATTCTTCACAGCCAATTAGGGCTTTGGCCTCTATATCTGAAAATTTGGATCGTATTGCTTGGAAGTAGCCTTGTAATGATTTATAAAGAGCGTACCTATCTCGTGTTAAGATCTTGATTGGACGACTGCAACGAAGCGTTAGTCACTTGCAAGTGTTCTAGAATTTCATTCCACGCTATAGTTATTATTCCCATTTCTAACTTTATTCATTTTCTGTAGGTGGTATAAAAAACATATCTTACTTGATAGTATTTTTTTACTTTGCGCACAGGCGCGAGGCCCCCCAGGCGCGGGGCCCGTGGCATTTGCTTACTGGCTAATTTGCTAACTGGTACTTGGTAGCATGATAATTGATAGCTGGCAAATGCGGCACTGAGTGTAGCGTTATTTCTTTGTCAGTGCACATTCGTTTCATGAAAAAGTTCAAAAGTAGAAATGATATTCAACCATTTTAACAGTTATGATTAAAATGTAACACATACCCACAAAACTGACACAAAATACAAATTCTGTGATGTAACCTCAAAGTATTCAGGCCAAGAGCATTTTAATCAGAAAGGTAATAAGGTTTGTTTGTCCGTGAAAGTTACCACTCAGAATATTTTCAACTATTTGGCAACTAGGAAACGTGAAATACGCAATTTTTTTTAAATTCAGGAAAATGATATATTTTGAAATTAGCGCCATTTTGTGAGAAAAATCCCTAAATAAAATTAAAGTCCCTAGGGTTTTGTATTTTATGGAAAATCTCAATATTCCCATCGTTATGAACAATTTCAATCATATTACGGGGTTCCTGAGGCTGCCAGGAACCAGGAATACATGAAATAAATTAAAATTGACAAGTGCTTGAACATTTTACGAATCTGCAATGTGAAATAGAAACAAATATAATTTCAGGGAATAAAATAAATTTTAAATAAATAAATTTTAATAATAATAAATACACATTAATACATACAGATTAGGAAAATGAATTATAAAACACAGTGCTTAAATGCAGGCGAATATACACACTAACCAGTAATTACAACAAACAAAACAATATAAACTCTCTAAAAAACCTGACCTGATTTCGTAGAATATTCTATGAATGAACTGCACACAAGACACTAATTTTTAAAGAAAAAGTGCATTGTAAAATAATACAACAATATGAAAACAAAGAAAAATTTATAAATGGACTTAGATGTGAATTTGAAATAATTGCAAGTGGAAGAAGAACTCATTTAGCTTTTTTCTTCTTTGATTTATTCAAAAACTTTTGATGGGCTTTTTGTTTCATTGGATCAATGAATGTCAGATCCTTTTGTTGTTTCGTATACAAAATGAATTTGGAATCTTTACCTTTAGCGATTTTGTTGACACTCCTACACCAAAAATATAAACTACATTTTACAGCCAGTTTACAGATATTATATCCCATATCATGAGATGGGCAATTGACGGGTGTGAAATCAATTTTTTGCATGATAATATTTTCTAGAGTTTTGGCAATATTCTTGATATGACACATTCTTGGTATCAAATAATAGAGGTGTGAAAAAGTTTGCCTCACAAGATAATAAAAAAAGCTACCAGGTCTAACTAATTTAGAAATGGGATATTGCCGTGCCTCGATAAAATCATTGGCTAAATGTTCGTTCCAATACTGCAAATTATTTTTGCAACTCTCGCATCTTAATGATTTCATCAATTTTTTGGCCAAGTAACCACTTATATACACCAATGTGCACTGCCCAACTCTCGTTCTTCTATTTGAAATGACATGACCAGGAATTTGTGGAGGAGAAATGTGAAAGTTGGTGGGTAACTGTGGTTCTTGTTCCATAAGTAAAAATGATCGTAAATTATTCAGTGGTCCAGTGGAAAAATCTTCTTCGCAATTTGCATTTGGAGAATGTGCCGACAAGAAATTATTCAACAACAATGCTTTGAATGAAGTTTGAAAATGAGACACATCCGGAGAAACATGTCTCACTCCGTGGCTTCTTACATAACTGAAAAAGTTTTCTAATGCATCCTGATTAAAAGATCTCATTAAAATATATTTGAATTTATAGTGGGAAAATAAAATACCGGTTAGTCGTAAGAAACCCTTGATAGTGAAAATTTAATTCCTGACTGAAGGTACAGAAATAAGTTTTTGTTTCTTTGTTGAGAAATATTTCATATTATTTAAAACTTCAAAAGCATTTTTCCAATATTCTGCGTGGGGAGAATTTGGCTTGACAGTACCTTTGAGCGGCTTACCCGATGGACTCAACAGATTGTTTGAATTCAGGCTGTCAAACAACTCATCCAGAAATAGAATGAGCTCTGCAGTATTCGTGGCTTCCTTTTCTAGCTTGTGATCTGCGTCAATGTCTGAAAAACAAATATAAACAATATATTCAAATATTAAAAAACTAGTAAAAATAATTATAGGTTTCTCTCAATAACTTTGGTAGATGATAGAAGTTAGTAAAAAATTAGAATACCTTGAAAAATTCCCAATTATTTCGAAAAAACATTAAAAAAATTCAGTCAAATAAAAAAAAGGAAAAATAGACTGTAAAGGTATAGAATTGAACAGGTACAGCTGGAATGACTGTCCAGAATACACAGGTAAAATTATCAATTTTTCAAAAAAAAGATGAAACTCCATACAGTGGTATCTGTCCGACATATTTGCACAACCTGACCTTTGATTACACTAAAAGTATTTTTCAACGACTGTTCACAGAGTAAAGTGATAGTTTTTAGCACAAGTGCGTGAAAAAAAAAAAAACAGCTTTTGCGTCAGATTGTACTCGAAAGTCGTCACTTGATAAAACGACAAAAACTGAAAACTTTCATAAGATAAAACATTCGACAATTGCTACAATATGTCCATATAACTGTCGTAGAGAAAATTTTGTATGATACATTTTCTTAAAGAGCTAAAAGCTATTTGTACTTGCATGTTTTGTTGAAGGCTGCACCGCATTCAACAAACTTCACGCTCATACAAAAAAGTCCTACTTTACGAACTTTTATCATAAATAGCTATTTTCCCATTTATGTCAATTAAAATAGTTCTGTTCATTTGTGTCAGTAAGGCTGATCTGAGGAGCTATTGTCAAAAGAGAAAGAAAAATGAATTACAAGTACTAGATGTACAAGTACTAGATGAACAGGCGTAAAATAGCTAATTAGATCAGATTTATTGAAATAAACAAACATTACATGTCATACTTACTCCACAGGGCAATTCTTTTCATCAAGGAACCAACTTGGTGGCTGAATACCTGCATGCAACAGGAAACCTTCATTTTCTTGATTTTGTCTTTAATAACATGCTGATCAGTGAGTTTTGGACATATCCTATCTTCTTCAGAAGTATCTAAAAGGTAAAACTGCTCAATGTGTTCCCATTTCGCGACCATTTTTCTACCTTCCACAGTGAAATGAAGGTTTTTGGTCAATAAATTGTTTCTTAGGCCTTTAAAAAGATGTGGTACATCATAGAGAGGAATAATTTCGATTTTTGATGAGAAAACCGAAATATTGGTTCTCAATTCCCTGTCTCAAACAATCTTCTTTGGTCTCTTTGATGAGACCATTAACTGCAGCACAGTTTGGACCACTTTGATCGCAAACAGTTGCAACAATGTTGAAACCTGCATCCTGGCAAGCTATAATTGCTTCTCTGATGAGAGACTTCAATATCGGCGATTTCATAGGGCCACTAGTGAAAAAGAAGCTTATTGGTTGCTTCCACTGCTTGTATACACCTCTCAGCATGAAAACTAATACATGATCAGCAAGGTCAGGTGATCGCCTTGAACCGCCAGTATCTTGTATTCCTTCAATACTATCATCCCTCCTATTATACTGCACATTACATGCTATGGACATTTCATCAAATACCAGAACACAACACTTTTCAGCCTCAGTCATCTTCAAAATGGATTCTCTCAAGTTATCAAATAACATTTGATTTAATCCAGGCTGTATCCGAACTTTCATGAGCAATCTTGTCAAGGTTTTTTTTGAAGGCAAAACGAATATTTTGGACATTAATCTGTATCCTCTACCACTGGCTTTGAAGAGTGATAAGGCTAGTATCTTCTCATCCAATGTGAATCTTCTTCCTTTTCCTTTATGGGTTTGATTTCGTATTTGGGACTGGATGAAGTCATATGTTGGTCTATTAACATACTTCAATAGATTGGCAAAGTTGGGGCCACAGGCCAATTTCTCAGCCAATTCCAGTCATACTTTGTAAGATGTCACATTGCTTTGAAGTCGAACTATTCTATTTCCCCAATCTACAACTTTTTTATACATATGGTGGGCTTTTGGAGTCAACTCATTTTGTCTACTGACATTAACTTCATTTAAAATCATGTTTCGCCTCTTACTTCCTGGAATAAAAAAAATATTTCAGTAATGGAAATTGGATTCTTTATGAACACTTAATAATAAGGAAAACTTTTTTTTTCCACCTAGCTTTTTGGCATTTTCTTTATAGCATGTGAAATTGTAATTGTGTAGCAATTTATTAATTACTCAAATAAGTTTAATTATCATTAATTTTTTGAAGTGGAGAAGAGTTTATATATAGCTTCAACTTAGGTTTATAAATTTTTTTAATTATTGAATTTGTTAATTCCTTCAACCTGTTGCACTCCTACGTGCAACCCTTAGAAGTATTCGAAAGACTTATGCGAGCTAGAGAAGACGCAGCCCTTAGCTTTAACGTGTGATGCCATGCACGAGACCGGTGACCAAGCTGGGAATCGAACCCACGACCCTACGCTTGAGAGACAAATGCTCTACCAGCCGACTACCAGGGCCCATGATTATGATTACAAAATTTTCCTCTTTCTTACATTAATATTGTTTGTGTTGTAATCAAAATTGGTAACACAAGGCTTGTATCAAATATAGTAGATATAAATTATGTCGCATTGCTATAAAGAATCGTTATTTTGAATGAATTTGTACAAACTCACGATTGAGCCTTGTGGTGCTGTAGGTTTTACAGTTTTCTTACAGTTGAAAAGCAAATGCGCCACACAATTATCAATCAAGGCATTCAAGACATATCATACAATATTTTCACAATATATTTTTAACAATATCAGATTTGTTTTTTCGAATAAACTTTAAGCAACAACTTTGTTTCTTTCCTATTCCCCGATACAATTTTTCAATGCAGCAATATTTCATCAGACCTTCCTTCCTATTCAACTTCTTTAAAGTTTCTTGACAGATTTTATGAGTTTTCAATCCACCATCTGAAAACTAAATAATAATGAAGAAAATCTATACAAGTTTTTTCACATTCAATCAATACTTGAGATACCTAACTGTTTTATTTCCAAACCTCTGACTTGTGTAATAGACAATTCTACTACCTTATGGATTATGATTGCAATCCTAAAATGGAATTTGGGTGCTTTTTGATAAAGTTTATTCGTATTATAGGTAATCTATAATTAAAACATTGCACTTATGCTTGCCTCAGAAACTGACTGTTTACTCTGTACAATTTACCATTTTCATGAGAATAAGAAAAAGTGCAATTTTTTTCATATTGAACTATACAATCTGGGAAACGCTTTCGATTAACTTTGTGGTACTGTTTAGTTCCTTTGTGTATTATTGGAGGATGAATAATTTGGGTGCCATACATAAAAATATAATTATATTTCTGTGGTCCCATACCTCTTTTGCTTGACATCCAAACCTAATGAGAGTTATAGAACGGAAAGTAGCATTGACCTTCCAACAGTCAATTTTCGTTATTTCTATCCATAGGTTCCACATTGATGGAATTACTACCCATGAAATGAAAAAATGCCATAACAGAAGAGAATTTACAAATATATATATATATGTACATTACTAAGTTCATGGGTTGAACCGCGTTGAGAGTTTATAACTCGACGTTTCGGCTCCTGCTTTGGAGCCATTTTCAAGAGTGTGACTGCGAGGCCTCTATCTGCCTACTCCTCGAGTCGTGGTCTTGAGAGATATCAAGGTCTCAACCTGCCTACTCCTTGATCTCAAAAGACGATCCGATGTTGGTTGCACTGTAGTATTTATAGGTAGTTGGCTACCTGGAGGTGGGCGGGTCTTACGGGTTTTCTCGTTTGTCTTGTCTGCTGGTGCCTGCTGTGTAGTTGGAGTTAATGGGATAATAATTGATTGCGGATAAGTTTCACGTGGCCTGGTAATTACGGTTGGAAGAAGGGGCTTCCAAATGGGGTTCAATTTACTGCTATCATCTTTAATGTTCAGGCAATCAGGCCGTTTTTCGATTTCGATGGCTTCTCTGATAAAACGAGAAGTTCTTGAACGTACTGGGGCGATGGTTTTCGTTTTCTCGAAATCTATGGGGTGACCCGTTTGGATGAAATGAAGAGCTAATGCGGAGCTGGTGTCTCGATTTCTAACTGAAAGGGAGTGTTGATAGGATCGAAAATGGATCTGTTTCGAAGTTTCTCCTATATAAGAGTGGGGGCAGATAGAACAGGGAATTTCGTAAATACCATGGTCTTCGTTGGGAATTTTGTCTTTTGTTGGTCTGATGAGGTGTGATAGTTTTTGTTCTGTGGTAAAGATGGTTTTGATATTTGCTTTTCTGAAAAGTCGACTGATTTTGTCCGTCACCCCTTTGATGTAAGGGAAGAAGACTTTGGATGGACGGTCTTCAACTTGTAGTTCGTTTTTGGTTACTAATGGTTTCTGAAGCTGTTTTTGGATGTTTCTGTCTATGTGGTCTGGTCTGTATCCGTTTTGTAGGAGAGCTTGTTTTACGTTGTGAAGTTCGGATTGTCTGTTGTGGTCGTCGGTTAGTCGGATGGAGCGAGATATCAGAGTATTTACGACTGAGTTGAGTTGTGAGGGATGATGGTGGGACTTGGAGTTGAGATATCGGTTGGTGTGGGTGGGTTTTCTAACCGTGTACGAGAAACCTTGTTGAGGATTTTTCGTATATCTTCTCAAATCAATTTGCTCCCACGTCGAACAAGTAGAGAAAACATAATTTTTGAAATACATGGTTTTTGGGTATTAGCTCGGTTATTAGTCTTCGTGTACTGATGGTTATTTCAGGAAAGGTTCATTCAGATGATAGAAACACGAATATCTTCTCAAATCAATTTGCTCCCACGTCGAACAAGTAGAGAAAACATAATTTTTGAAATACATGGTTTTTGGGTATTAGCTCGGTTATTAGTCTTCGTGTACTGATGGTTATTTCAGGGAAGGTTCATTCAGATGAAAAAAACACGAAATTCTTCTCAAATCAATTTGCTCCCACGTCGAACAAGTAGAGAAAACATAATTTTTGAAATACATGGTTTTTGGGTATTAGCTCGGTTATTAGTCTTTGTGTACTGATGATTATTTCAGGGAAGGTTCATTCAGATGAAAAAAACACGAAATTCTTCTCAAATCAATTTGCTCCCACGTCGAACAAGTAGAGAAAACATAATTTTTGAAATACATGGTTTTTGGGTATTAGCTCGGTTATAAGTCTTTGTGTACTGATGATTATTTCAGGGAAGGTTCATTCAGATGAAAGAAACACATAAATCTTCTCAAATCAATTTGCTCCCACGTCGAACAAGTAGAGTAAACATAATTTTTGAAATACATGGTTTTTGGGTATTAGCTCGGTTATTAGTCTTTGTGTACTGATGATTATTTCAGGGAAGGTTCATTCAGATGAAAGGAACACGAAAATCTTCTCAAATCAATTTGCTCCCACGTCGAACAAGTAGAGTAAACATAATTTTTGAAATACATGGTTTTTGGGAATTAGCTCGGTTATTAGTCTTCGTGTACTGATGATTATTTCAGGAAAGGTTCATTCAGATGAGAGAAACACGAATATCTTCTCAAATCAATTTGCTCCCACGTCGAACAAGTAGAGAAAACATAATTTTTGAAATACATGGTTTTTGGGTATTAGCTCGGTTATTAGTCTTCGTGTACTGATGGTTATTTCAGGAAAGGTTCATTCAGATGAGAGAAACACGAATATCTTCTCAAATCAATTTACTCCCACGTCGAACAAGTAGAGAAAACATAATTTTTGAAATACATGGTTTTTGGGTATTAGCTCGGTTATTAGTCTTTGTGTACTGATGATTATTTCAGGGAAGGTTCATTCAGATGAAAAAAACACGAAATTCTTCTCAAATCAATTTGCTCCCACGTCGAACAAGTAGAGAAAACATAATTTTTGAAATACATGGTTTTTGGGTATTAGCTCGGTTATTAGTCTTTGTGTACTGATGATTATATCAGGGAAGGTTCATTCAGATGAAAAAAACACGAAATTCTTCTCAAATCAATTTGCTCCCACGTCGAATGAGTAGAAAAAAAAATCGAAAAACTTAATTTTTGGTATTAGCTCTGTTATTAGTTGGTGAGTACTGATGATTAGCTCAGGAGAGGTTCAATCAGATGAAGGAAATAAGAATATTTTCTCAAATCAATTTCCTCCTACGTCGAATGAGTAGAAAAAACATAATTTTCGAAAAAGTGGTTTTTGGTATTTGCTCGGTTATTAGTTGGTATGTACTGATTAAGCTCAGGGGAGGTTCAATTAGACGAAAAAAAAACATGAACAACTCCACAAATCAATTTGCTCCAATGTAATCTTTCTGAATAGAATTGCCACTGGAAGAAAAATACATATATTTGTATGATTTCGAAAAAAGTCTGCAATCTCACGATCAGTTGTAAAATCCACAAAATCGATTAATAAGAGTTGCAGCCATCATTTGGGATATGTACATATGAGCGACTGTTAGTGCCGTCTTGTCACCCAGACTATGCCGTTTCAATGGCAATGTTATAAAACACCAGCTAGCGAATATATCATTAATATGCTGGTTATACAAAGTTCCTATTCTGCAAAAATGTTTCTTTATGAATTCTCCCCTTAAGAGGCCATGAGCGCGATCATATTTGGGACGGTTTTTTTGGCAAAAGAGTCGATAGTACCACACGATGCTATTCACAGATTATTGAGGCAGCTGCAATGGTGTTTCTCTTCCATTAAAATTTGAAGCAGTCTTCATTCAATCGAAATGAGTTTGGTATCAAAAGAAAGGTAAAACATTAATCTGTGTACGTGCTGTAATGTTTTTTTGAAATCATTTGTTATCTAACCAAAAAATTGCTTCAAAGTAACTGCATTTTTGGGACATTTTTGAGATTTTTTTTGCGAAAAAGTGTATTGAAATTTCAATTTCCATTACTGCACCTACCTAGAATTGAACGACCTTTAGAATCCTGTCCTTGTTTGGAATCGATATGACGAACCGTTTTTGAGTTATCAATTGACTCTTTTACCCTAAAAAGCGCCCCAAATTTGATCGCGCTCATGGCCTCTTGATTGATTTATCAAAAATAAAAATATTTTTCTGGATAATGTTTTCAATACTTCATACATAACTCACATAGGCCCGTAGCATATTCATTCATTTTAGGAGTAGTCAAGTGCCGAGTGCAACGTATATGAGCTGATCTGAGACAACTTGAACAAGACTTGGAGTCATTTGTATCAACCTCAAAACCACAGTATAGACAATCTCCTGAAACATCATCTGAATTTTTTATGAGAATACCTTTTAAATAAGTTCTGTATGCCCTTATATCGACTTGGTTGATGAGAGATTTACCCTTTGCAATATTTTCTAGAAAATATATAACGAATATTTCACAGCTGTATCCATCAACCTGTTTGTCATGTTCAATAATTTTTGTTTTCCAACTTTCACTTTTGATGTGACATCCACTGAGAGATCTCTGATATTTTAAATATTCTAGGAACTTTTTCTGGTACTTTTCAGTTTCTCTGATAGTACTTCCAAAAGGATTCAAGAAAGTAAAAGATGCATTCGTGAAATCCACCACAGCCAAGCAGTTCAGGTCGAGGATTCAAATCTGAAAAGTTTTGTAGGATTGGGAAAACTACAACTTCTTTCTCGAATTTGAAGTGATCGATCGAACTGTGGTGCTCTTTATCAGAAAATAAGAATATTCTCGTGGCTAATATACAGTTGACTATTTGGTAATCCATTATATTGAAAATATTCAAACAAATATCCACAAGCCAGTCAGTCAACCACTGTTTCGACGACAAAATACCAAAGTCATCGGAAGTCACTTCTTTCATTTCACATTTGAAATTTCTGAACTGAGATATTCGGTATCGCGTATTGATATTTTCATAATATGCTGAATCCGACACAAGACCATTTTGTAAAATTGTTAGATTTTTCTCTGTTTTCCATTTAAATTCTTTCAGCTCATGTGACGCACCTGATAAATATGGTAGAAGATATGAGTTGAAGAAACCGTTGAGTTTCATCAACAAAATATTCCAAGTACTATCATCCTTTTCAATCCTCTCAACTTTTATTCCTTTGTGTGTGAATATTATGAAATCACACCAATATCTCCCTGTTATTTGAAGCTGACCTTGAACCTGATAGAAATAAGGGTGGCTTTTCTTTAGTTTTCCGTCTCTATCACAGTATGATAATAAATTATCCATGCAGGCTCGAATAGGTTCTAAATCTTTTATGGAATATGGGCATTTAATCTCGATGATACCATCATCATCTACCAGACCATCGGGTGATGCACCTAAATACTGATAGTGAAGATGAATTTGCAACCCTGACTTTTGAACGATAATGTTTCTATCTCTCTCGTAGGCATCGATAGCGAAATCTTCATTCAAAATTCCGTGATTGATGGACGCAACATTGAGAGAAGTTGGTTCTATTATATCTCTAGCAATTTTGACGAAGGTATCTGTATTTCTTACCCGAAAAATTTTACCAAAATGAGATGCCGTCAATCGTTTTTTCCTTTCATTTCTCCACGAGTCACTGTCCCTCTGATCTCTAGTTACTTTTTCAATTTCTAAAAGTTCATCAATCATTTTACAATAGTTGTTTTTGAAATATGTTTCACATTTCACTCGATGATTGAATCTATGTTCTGAGTTGTCATTATTCGTACGATCGTCACAATATCTGCAATAAAATGAGTTTTCGAAATCTCGGGGATGATCTGAAACACATTCTTGATGAATCCACCCATCACAGCCATCACAAGCAACCCAGAGAGCAGAGTGTTCAAGAAAACCTTCTCCACAATATATACAAGGATGTAAAGTATCGTTTTTTACATTATCACTTTCGTTCAACATTTTTTTCAAACTGTTCCGCATGAAATTATTTTTTGAAAGCTGGATTTTTTCTGCCATCTTTCTTGTGAAGCAAGACCAGTAGCTGATTCATCTGTATTCATTGATTTTTTAGCATTTCGTTTCGACTTGGGAATTTGTAATCTATATTCTTTACTGACGAACAGAGTATATTTTCGTAGTTTTCTTACAACACGACTACATTTTTGTGACATATTTTTATTTAGCAACAAATTTTTGAGCACTCCGAACCATCTTTCTGCTGGGGCGTTGCTGAACCTTTCCCTATCATCAATTAATATTCCGCTCCATAATGATATATACGGAACAAACCTTTTCATGATGATACCAAAGAAATCTGGATTATAGTAAGGATTTTCATCAAATAAGTTGTCCTCAGTCAACTGGTGGCATTGGTATTTATCTTGAAAGAATTTGAAGAAATTACTGGATTCGTACAAAGTTTTATCTTTTGTAGCAAGTGTAATCAAAATCATATCAGATGGCCCAGTGCGGTAATCTTTTATATTTGTTTTGTCGTTACAGCATACGACTAACAATGCTCGCCAACTTTTCATGAACTCAGGCGATTTTGTTCTTGAATTGAGGACGATATATATATTTATGAACCATTCGCAGGCAGAATCCCACCTTTTTAGGTTAATTGCTGCAGCAAATATTTCTCTGAAAGATTGTTTCGATTCAGCTATTGCGAAATTCGTATCTATTTCATGGCACATTATTCTGAACATATGAAAGCAGCAGATCTGTAATTTAATTTTAGAAGCTGGAAATGGTTTTGAATGAACCAGACAATCAAATGTAAGGTTTATGTAGTCCCTCAATTCCAGCCCATTCCAGGAGATGGAAGTAGCATTCAGTAATGCCCAACTAAAATCTGTAACAACGTATTGGAAAATTGGCCATTTTTTTTGTGCGGACAAACAGTATGATCTAAATTTCAATTGCCATGCTCCAATGTTACCAGCGTCATGTTCATTGGTGATCATTTCCATTACTGGACATAATCGTTGGGTGGTTGGTAACTGAACAACACCAGCATAATAAAAAACTTTTTTTCCTGTCCCTTCTGGTCTACGGATAATGGAACCAGTTGCATTGAGATGTAATACTGGTCTTTCGAGACTATCAACTAATGAAATTTGCTCTTTACTATATAGGTACACATGAAGAGGGTCTCCTACAAACTGTATATATTCAGGATGTTTTTTTCTCATGAGGACCAAATCTATGATTTCGTCAGAATTTCTATCATTTTTTCCTAAAATTTCAGAACGAGCTTTCCTAGAGACGTCGTCTGATCTTACAGAGCCCAAATTGTGAGTGTCAATCGATACATTACTCAATGATAAAATATCATTTTGACGTTGTTCCAACGGTTTACATAACAATAACTTATTTTTGATAATTTTTCGTTCCACTCCTCTTAACTGGTGTGCTAATTTTTTAACATGGTTAAAGTATTTTGAAGTACTAAAAACTTCCACGCCAAATGAAGAGGCAGTGACATCTGTAACTTTTCGCAGTGATAAAATAAATCTTTTGCATTCATGGGCACAATAAGCATATAACTTGAGCGAATCTGTTTTCTTTATATATCTGTTATGTTTGAAATACAGAACACACGTATTATTGACGCTTTTGATTTTCTTATTCAAAACAAATGCGTAACTTCCTCTTATAATATTTTTATTTGCGTATATGCTGTTGAATTCTTGATTCGTCAAGTGAAATTCGCCCTCTCTATAGGTACAGGAGCTATAGGATTTCCTTTTATAACTTTTATCATTCATATTTTTTGTACCAAGAGGGAGGAGTTCGACACACTTCTGCGTTCGAAATGAATCATTATTCTCTTCATATAATTTAGTGAGTTCTGTTGGTATACGTTCTATATCTGGGCTAACCTTTTTAGAAGTTGATTTATCATCCAGAGACTCATTTGTATGTGGAGATTCTTTAAAACTTTTACTCTCATCGATTTCCTTTGAATTGAAATCGAGTTCTACACTCGAAGTTTGCAAAGCATTTCTCACTTCCATTGGGCTAATTATTTTGCAAACAAGTTCTTTTTTCTCAGATTGAGAGTTTTCACTTCCACACGTTTCTGAATAGATATTCATGTACATATCATCTTTCGGTGAGGATATTCTCTTGCCAAATTTATCAGTGCGACAGAAATTGTTTTCTTGATATTTGCACTCGTGGAAAATTATCTCTTGCGAACAAATATCACTTTCGTTTCTGACATTAATTGGCGATAGGCTACAATCGAAAATGTTGGTAACAATGTTCGACGGCGTATAACCTGTAATTTCTCCAAATTGTCTCCTACAAAACATGTATATCTTCTTACGATTTTTCAAATTGTTTTTGTATTTGAGGTATTTACAAAGCTCTGAATAAATACCGTTATCATGGAAATAAGAATTATTCAAGTTATTTTTGGTAATTTTATTTCTTACAAGAAATTCAGAAACATTTTCGACAGAGTAGCTGTTTTTGGTCACACGAGCCTGGGTACTAGGTATGCAAGAGCGATCATGGTTGTGCGGTTCTGCATCGGAACCGAATAACATGGAATATATATTACCGGTGTTCCTCTTTAGGACTTGTAATATTTCCTTCCGAAAATTGCGATTGGTTGATAGAAATAAAAATCGTGAATTTCATACTCTTGTAATTATCTTGGGACAAGTGAGGATAATTATTTCTCAGAAAGAGAGTTAAATCATTTAACGGAAATTTTTGTTTTCGTCCCTGTTTCTCATTCGATTTTTGATGACCCATTTTATTGAAACACCTTTAGTGACAATCAAAACAAAAAAAAAACTGAAGCAGCAAGTGTAATATGCTCCGAGGTAATATACAAGACAAATAGATTTCAATGAAAATCAAATAACCTTTCAATCTATCAGTTGTAGGTACTGAAAGCACAGCTACCAAGGACGACACCGCCTGAGAAGTTGATCAATAAGTATCGTATTTGCGAAGGGATCAAATGATCCAGATTTTTTCAGAGTATAAATAAAAGACAAAATAATATACACATGGAATAAACTGATTATAAAGAATTGCAATCCAATAATGTAAAAACAAACGTGACAATTCGTTGATCTGAAATATTAATGAAAATTAAAACATAAAATTATTCTAAACTCGTATTATAGTATTTCTGATCGAAAATTCGAAAAAAAAATGCCATATGGCATATGGCACCTATTAAATCAAAAGTGAAGGTCCAAACCCAATATTCTGTGAAAAATAAAAGAAATATCCCAATGTACTCGATCAAATTGAAGCAGATAAACACCCGAACCTCTGTGGTTACAACAGTAAGCAGCTAGACATCAACAACACTCGACCGAAATCCAAACGGAATATAAGGTGCAATCGAAATATCAATGCGCTATTATATAATCCGATAACTCGTGAACCAACAGTCTGATCGAAAAAATTCAATGAATAAAATGTGTTTCTTTCATTAAAATCTATGATAAAGTGCAGGAATATTTCACGTTTCAGGGATTTTTTTTATTGATAAAAATTCACTCAGAAATAAATAAAAACGCTTAATAAAAAAAAAAAACTTGGATGGTTTCCGATCAATGAAACAGTTATAATAATGATAATATTTATAATAATAATAATTATAAATAATTTATTAAACTCCCACATATGAATACAAAAAAAGAAGAAGATAATTTGGCAATGAGTATTAGGAGGGTAGGCATATAAATGGCAGTATGGATCATAAGACAAAAGATGAACCTCTGAGTCTGTTCTTCCACCAAAGAGAAATAGAGAGAGAGGGGGCAAAGGAGCAAGAGATATAGGACAATAAGGGGAAGAGAGAAATATTGTTATTCCACCAAAGCCAGCAATTTCCAAAACTGAGTATTACGAACTTGAAATACACATTAACAACATAATGGAAGAGATAGAGCAAAAGGGAGCGAGACAGAGAGAGAACTAATACCCAAGAACCATTAATTTAGAGTATTATGTTTTCTCTACTTGTTCGACGTGGGAGCAAATTGATTTGAGAAAATATTCGTGTTTCTTTCATTTAAATGAACCTTCCCTGAAATGATCATCAGTACACAAAGACTAATAGCCGAGCTAATACCCAAAACCCATGTTTTTCAAAAGTTATGTTTTCTCTACTTGTTCGACGTGGGAGCAAATTGATTTGAGAAGATATTCGTATTTCTTTCAACTGAATGAACCTTCCCTGAAATAATTATCAGTACACAAAAACTAATAACCGAGCTAATACCCAAAAACCATGTATTTCAAAAATTATGTTTTCTCTACTTGTTCGACGTGGGAGCAAATTGATTTGAGAAGAATTTCGTGTTTTTTTCATCTGAATGAACCTTCCCTGAAATAATCATCAGTACACAAAGACTAATAACCGAGCTAATACCCAAAAACCATGTATTTCAAAAATTATGTTTTCTCTACTTGTTCGACGTGGGAGCAAATTGATTTGAGAAGAATTTCGTGTTTTTTTCATCTGAATGAACCTTCCCTGAAATAACCATCAGTACACGAAGACTAATAACCGAGCTAATACCCAAAAACCATGTATTTCAAAAATAATGTTTTCTCTACTTGTTCGACGTGGGAGCAAATTGATTTGAGAAGATATTCGTATTTCTCTCATCTGAATGAACCTTTCCTGAAATAACCATCAGTACACGAAGACTAATAACCGAGCTAATACCCAAAAACCATGTATTTCAAAAATTATGTTTTCTCTACTTGTTCGACGAGGGAGCAAATTGATTTGAGAAGATATACGTGTTTCTTTCATCTGAATGAACCTTCCCTGAAATAAGCATCAGTACACAAAGACTAATAACCGAGCTAATTCCCAAAAACCATGTATTTCAAAAATTATGTTTACTCTACTTGTTCGACGTGGGAGCAAATTGATTTGAGAAGATTTATGTGTTTCTTTCATCTGAATGAACCTTCCCTGAAATAATCATCAGTACACAAAGACTTATAACCGAGCTAATACCCAAAAACCATGCATTTCAAAAATTATGTTTTCTCTACTTGTTCGACGTGGGAGCAAATTGATTTGAGAAGATATTGGTGTTTCTTTCATCTGAATGAACCTTCCCTGAAATAATCATCAGTACACAAAGACTAATAACCGAGCTAATACCCAAAAACCATGTATTTCAAAAATTATGTTTTCTCTACTTGTTCGACGTGGGAGCAAATTGATTTGAGAAGATATTGGTGTTTCTTTCATCTGAATGAACCTTCCCTGAAATAATCATCAGTACAAAAAGACTTATAACCGAGCTAATACCCAAAAACCATGCATTTCAAAAATTATGTTTTCTCTACTTGTTCGACGTGGGAGCAAATTGATTTGAGAAGATATTGGTGTTTCTTTCATCTGAATGAACCTTCCCTGAAATAATCATCAGTACACAAAGACTAATAACCGAGCTAATACCCAAAAACCATGTATTTCAAAAATTATGTTTTCTCTACTTGTTCGACGTGGGAGCAAATTGATTTGAGAAGATATTGGTGTTTCTTTCATCTGAATGAACCTTCCCTGAAATAATCATCAGTACACAAAGACTAATAACCGAGCTAATACCCAAAAACCATGTATTTCAAAAATTATGTTTTCTCTACTTGTTCGACGTGGGAGCAAATTGATTTGAGAAGATATCCGTGTTTCTTTCATCTGAATGAACCATCCCTGAAATAATCATCAGTACACAAAGACTAATAACCGAGCTAATACCCAAATACCATGTATTTCAAAAATGATGTTTTCTCTACTTGTTCGACGTGGGAGCAAATTGATTTGAGAAGATATTCGTGTTTCTTTCATCTGAATGAACCTTCCCTGAAATAATCATCAGTACACAAAGACTAATAACCGAGCTAATACCCAAAAACCATGTATTTCAAAAATTATGTTTAATCTACTTGTTCGACGTGGGAGCAAATTGATTTGAGAAGATATCCGTGTTTCTTTCATCTGAATGAACCTGCCCTGAAATAATCATCAGTACACAAAGACTAATAACCGAGCTAATACCCAAATACCATGTATTTCAAAAATGATGTTTTCTCTACTTGTTCGACGTGGGAGCAAATTGATTTGAGAAGATATTCGTGTTTCTTTCATCTGAATGAACCTTCCCTGAAATAATCATCAGTACACAAAGACTAATAACCGAGCTAATACCCAAAAACCATGTATTTCAAAAATTATGTTTTCTCTACTTGTTCGACGTTGGAGCAAATTGATTTGAGAAGATATCCGTGTTTCTTTCATCTGAATGAACCTTCCCTGAAATAATCATCAGTACACAAAGACTAATAACCGAGCTAATACTCAAATACCATGTATTTCAAAAATGATGTTTTCTCTACTTGTTCGACGTGGGAGCAAATTGATTTGAGAAGATAGTCGTGTTTCTTTCATCTGAATGAACCTTCCCTGAAATAATCATCAGTACACAAAGACTAATAACCGAGCTAATACCCAAAAACCATGTATTTCAAAAATTATGTTTTCTCTACTTGTTCGACGTGGGAGCAAATTGATTTGAGAATATATTCGTGTTTCTTTCATCTGAATGAACCTTCCCTGAAATAATCATCAGTACACAAAGACTAATAACCGAGCTAATTCCCAAAAACCATGTATTTCAAAAATTATGTTTTCTCTACTTGTTCGACGTGGGAGCAAATTGATTTGAGAATATATTCGTGTTTCTTTCATCTGAATGAACCTTCCCTGAAATAATCATCAGTACACAAAGACTAATTACCGAGCTAATTCCCAAAAACCATGTATTTCAAAAATTATGTTTACTCTTCTTGTTCGACGTGGGAGCAACTTGATTTGAGAAGATTTTCGTGTTTCTTTCATCTGAATGAACCTTCCCTGGAATAATCATCAGTACACAAAGAATAATAACCGAGCAAATACCCAAATAATAATAATAATAGTTTATTGGTTCTTTAGATTATATCTAGCATAATATAGAACAAGTCAGGTGACAGAAAAGTTAAAACAATTTATAAATATAAATATACACGTATGTATATAACGTACATAAAATTAATAAAAATATCAATAAGTATGATTGAAAAACATCAATATATCAACAAAAAAAATTTCGACAATACAGGTAAGAGACTTATATAACATATAGAATACAGATTACATTATACATACACCAGGTATTTCAAAAATTATGGTTTTTCTACTTGTTCGACGAAGATACTCGTCTTTCTTTCATCTGATTGAACCTCTCCTGAGCTTATCACCAGTACACAAAAACTCATAATTGAGCTAATACCCAAAAACCATATAGTTCGAAAATTATGTTTTTTCTGGTTGTTCGACGTGGGAGCAAATTGATTTGAAAGGTGATGCGTGGTTCTTTCATCTGATCAAACCAACTAATAACCGAGCTAATATCCAAAAATCAGTTTTTCGATAATTATTTTTTCTACTCATTTGACGTGGGAGCAAATTGATTTGAGAGGATATCTGTGTTTTATCAATCTAATTGAACCTCCCCTGAGGTTATCATCAGTACACACCAACTAATAATCGAGCTGATACCCAAAAACCATGTATTCCGATAATTATGTTTGTTCGACATTTCCGACGTGTTTTTTCCATTTGAGTGAACTTACCATGTGTTAATCATCCCATCGCACCAACTATTTACCTAGTTAATACCCAATTACTATGAATTACTTACGAAAAATATGTTCTATTTAGTTGTTCAACGTGTGTGCAGATTGATTTAAGAAGGTAAAAGTGTTTCTTCCAACAAGTAATAACCGAGCTGTTGCCCAAAAACGTGAATTGAAAAAATATAACTACTTGAAGTTAATTTATTTCTCTCTTCAAATTTAATCTGTGTGAATAATCACTTGTTACTGACAAAGTATCAAAACCGTGGATAGGAAATTTGAAACACTTGGCAACACTGCACGCAAAATCTCCTCTATCCCAAGTTCATTTGTCTGCACGTCATAAAGCGTGGCTGGAAAAGTGTGGATAACTTCACACTAATCAAGCTTGTACCTGAAGGGTGCACCTGAAATGTAACAATACCATTATTTAATATGGAAAACTGACATGTTTTCATCATAATGCAGTAATCAATTCTTCTATACATTTTCTTGCAAAAGCTCAACTATTTGATCAATTTCATTAATTTATAGAATAGATATCACCTACTAATAGAATGAATACTTACATCCTTTCATCTTTAGAGCGGTGTGAAGACAGCAGCCAAAAGTCAGCTGCCGATATTTCCGGAGTTACCCGAACTCCAGTGGCGTCGGGGGTATATTTTACAAGACTGTCAGTTGTATTTAATCATTGGCAGCCTGGCTGCTGAGCAGCCAGTGCTCATTTAGGGTTTGTACCGGATCTTTGCTTATACAGGGGCGATAAAAACATCATAGGCCGTTGTGGTACTGATTCTATATCCCTCATAGACCAGAATTACTGGCACTCAGATTTATACAGGGCCAAAAAAAAAACAAAAATTTTCTCTGGAAAATTCATTTTATTGAAAACTCGCACGGCCATCAACTAGCCATAGATATCATAGGCCGCTGTGGCACTGATTCTATATCCGCCATAAATCAGAATTACCTGCACCACCGTCAGATTTATACAGGGCCAAAAAAACTTAAAATTTTCTTTGAAAAATTCATTTTCTTGAAAACTCGCACATCCATCAACTAGCTTGAGACATCATAGGCCGCTGTGGCACTGATTCTATACCCCTCAAAGACCAGAATTACTTGCACCCCCGTCAGATTTATACAGGGCCAAAAATACTTAAAATTTTCTCTGGAAAATTCATTTTCTTGAAAACTCGCACATCCATCAACTAGCCATAGGCATCATAGGCCGCTGTGGCACTGATTCTATATCCTCCATGAATCAAAATTACTTGCACCACCGTCAGATTTATACAGGGCCAAAAAAACTTAAAATTTTCTCTGGAAAATTCATTTTCTTGAAAACTCGCACATCCATCAACTAGCTTTAGACATCATAGGCCGCTGTGGCACTAATTCTATATCTTCCATAAATCAGAATTACTTGCACCACCGTCAGATTTATACAGGGCCAAAAAAACTTAAAATTTTCTCTGAAAATTTCATTTTCTTGAAAACTCGCACATCCATCAACTAGCCATAGGCATCATAGGCCGCTGTGGTACTGATTCTATACCCCTCAAAGACCAGAATTACTTGCATCCCCGTCAGATTTATACAGGGCCAAAAAAACTTAAAATTTTCTCTGGAAAATTCATTTTCTTGAAAACTCGCACATCCATCAACTAGCCATAGGTATCATAGGCCGCTGTGGTACTGATTCTATACCCCTCAAAGACCAGAATTACTTGCACCCCCGTCAGATTTATACAGGGCCAAAAAAACTTCAAATTTTCTCTGGAAAATTCATTTTCTTGAAAACTCGCACATCCATCATCTAGCTTTAGACATCATAGGTCGCTGTGGCACTAATTCTATATCTTCCATAAATCAGAATTACTTGCACCACCGTCAGATTTATACAGGGCCAAAAAAACTTAAAATTTTCTCTGAAAAATTCATTTTCTTGAAAACTCGCACATCCATCAACTAGCCATAGGCATCATAGGCCACTGTGGTACTGATTCTATACCCCTCAAAGACCAGAATTACTTGCACCCCCGTCAGATTTATACAGGGCCAAAAAAAATTAAAATTTTCTCTGGAAAATTCATTTTCTTGAAAACTCGCACATCCATCAACTAGCTTTAGACATCATAGGCCGTTGTGGCACCTAAGGTTGAGGCCCGGAAGGATGAACTCCCCAGCACTCGAATGTACTCGAAAGCTCACCCCCCCTATCCACCACCCCCGCTCGTTAAAGCGGTTCCTCATCCTGTTGACTGGAAAATCATTTTATCGAAAACTCGCACGGCCATCAACTAGCCACAAGCGTCAGAAGCCGCTTTAGTACTGATTCGCTATACCCCTCATAGACCAGAAGTACTTGCACTCCCGTCAGATATGTATACTGGGTCAAGGTAACTTGAAATTTTCCAAAGAATTCATTTTCTTGCAAACTCACACGGCCATCAACTAGCCAAAGACATGAGAGGCCGCTGTGGTGATGATTCAAATCCCGCATAGACCAAAATGACTTGCACTCTCGTCAGATTTATACAGGGGCGACAAAACTTTTCCAAGAAAAATTTATTTTCGTTAAACTCGCACGGCTAACAACTAGCACGGCCATGTGAAAATTCACAAATAGCGATAGGTATCAGACGCCGATGTGATACTAATTCAAAGAATTTCATAGATCAGAATTTTACTTGCATACGTCCCGCTTGTACAGGGACGAACTGGGCTGAAAATCAATAAACTATATTTCATCACAAATATAGTTTATCTTTCAAAATAAAAGACATAGTTTGCAAATATTTCTGTCAATGAAGCTTCCTGTATTATTTCTGAGACTTAAACATTCTTTATGAATATACCTGTAACAGTGTTCACACTGCTGATATTGTTCATTGAAAATTTCTCTTGAACATATGAGGCATTTATCTTCCATGTTATCAGAATGTGTCAACAGCAAATATTTTAGTTGATTTTGCAGTCTTTAAAACTTACTAATGGCAACATTGCAACGTTTTTCGAGTCGATCGGCAAAATTTTTGAAGAATCCTTTCGCGATAAATTTTCAATGCATTTTGGAATGCCGAAACTCTCAGGAGTAAGTTCATTTACCTCATCATTGTCGGTAATGTTACCGACAGATGGTGAATGGATAAATTCAATAGGAGAAAATATTGATTGAATTGGCCCGTCATTGCCATACTCATTTTTCGGAGTTAAAAAGATTACTGCTGATGATATTTTGTCCTCCACAAAAATTGAAGAATGTAAATCCTCGTCACGATTTTCTTTTTCCATATATTTTTGGTTATTAATCACTTGTAACGACAACAGATTTTTGAATTCGCTTTCATTTCTATGTATGAACCTATACAACTGACTAGGGTATTTTAAATTCTTAAATTTTGATGAATTACAAATAACGGAAAATATTGGATCGGTCGGATTTTTACTCATCAAGCTAGTGAACGTACAATGTTCATCAATTTCTAACAATCTTCCAATAATTGTTTTCAAGACTTTATCATGTGCTGCTTTATTATAAGAAGCCATAATAGGAACAATATAAAAAAACGATGAAAAAAGGCAATATGTTCGCAAATAGAATATCAATGGAAATACCCCTAGTACTGAAAAGTACTTTGTAACCTGATTAAGTGGACTAAACGGAGTTCACAGATTCACTAATGCACTATAATACACTGATCACTATAATTCACTGATTAACAGAAAACTGATTTATTCCGAAGAAATTCTCAATACATATAAAGAGGGTCCTAATCTAAAAGTAATCAACCTACAGGTATATTAGCCGTGAGTATAGGTAATTAGGTATAGTAACAAACCAAATATGACAATGAAATAAAATTCAAAACAACCTACATATTTCAGGTATATTTTCATTGGGATAGGCATACTTAATTGAAGGATCTGTAAAGGTATTTTGTCATATGAAATAATAATTTTCCTTCTGAATGAATGAGTACCTACACTTGATTTGAGCAAACTTATTTCTGTAAAAAAGGTTTTTTGATTTTGTTAGAAAGGAAAATATTGCATCATTAGTGCTCTTTTGCCTTTTAAAACAAAACTTGTTCTCACTCAAGATTTTATTTTCAATTGAAAATTCTGTCACTCTCTTCTGAACTAATTTTTCCTTCATTTTGGCCAGGATAGGTATGAGCAGTGATACTATATAACTGAGGTTTTGAAAAATTGAGGAAAGGCACCTTGTTTGAATAATTGATTGATGCCAAAACCTCGAGAGCAGAGTCTGGAAGGTTTGCAAATATGTTGATTGACAGTTCATGTTGCCCAAATCCAAAGCCAAATGGAATGAGATTTGACATGTAATGATCTGAATTGTTTTTGATGGGTTCAAGTGTGCAGATTATTTAGTGGCTATAGTACAGTAATAGTCGTAAGGGCATTTGGGTTCAATGGGATTTCAAGTGCAGTGTTCTGTCCCTCTAAGGTCATTCATTATTCTCCAGCTTTCTTTACATTTGTTGGAAGATTCATCATATTCTTGACTTATATTAATCACGGATGTTCTCTCTACTTCAAAGTTACCTCTGTATGGCTAGTTGATGGATGTGCGAGTTTTCAAGAAAATGAATTTTTCAGAGAAAATTTTAAGTTTTTTTGGCCCTGTATAAATCTGACGGGGGTGCAAGTAATTCTGGTCTTTGAGGGGTATAGAATCAGTGCCATAGCGGCCTATGATGTCTAAAGCTAGTTGATGGATGTGCGAGTTTTCAAGAAAATGAATTTTTCAAAGAAAATTTTAAGTTTTTTTGGCCCTGTATAAATCTGACGGGGGTGCAAGTAATTCTGGTCTTTGAGGGGTATAGAATCAGAACCACAGCAACCTATGATGCCTATAGCTAGTTGATGGATGTGCGAGTTTTCAAGAAAATGAATTTTTCAGAGAAAATTTTAAGTTTTTTTGGCCCTGTATAAATTTGACGGGGGTGCAAGTAATTCTGGTCTTTGAGGGGTATAGAATCAGTGCCACAGCAGCCTATGATGTCTAAAGCTAGTTGATGGATGTGCGAGTTTTCAAGAAAATGAATTTTTCAAAGAAAATTTTAAGTTTTTTTGGCCCTGTATAAATCTGACGGGGGTGCAAGTAATTCTGGTCTTTGAGGGGTATAGAATCAGTACCACAGCGGCCTATGATGACCGTGGCTAGTTGATGGATGTGCGAGTTTTCAAGAAAATGAATTTTCCAGAGAAAATTTGAAGTTTTTTGGCCCTGTATAAATTTGACGGGGGTGCAAGTAATTCTGGTCTTTGAGGGGTATAGAATCAGTACCACAGCAAGCTATGATGCCTATGGCTAGTAGATGGATGTGCGAAATTTCAAGAAAATTAATTTTTCAGAGAAAATTTTAAGTTTTTTTGGCCCTGTATAAATCTGACGGTGGTGCAAGTAATTCTGATTTATGGAAGATATAGAATTAGTGCCACAGCGGCCTATGATGTCTGAAGCTAGTTGATGGATGTGCGAGTTTTCAAGAAAATGAATTTTTCAGAGAAAATTTGAAGTTTTTTTGGCCCTGTATAAATCTGACGGGGGTGCAAGTAATTCTGGTCTTTGAGGGGTATAGAATCAGTGCCACAGCGGCCTATGATGTCTAAAGCTGGTTGATGGATGTGCGAGTTTTCAAGAAAATGAATTTTCCAGAGAAAATTTGAAGTTTTTTTGGCCCTATAAATCTGACGGGGGCAAGTAATTCTGGTCTTTGAGTGGTATAGAATCAGTGCCACAGCGGCCTATGATGTCTAAAGCTAGTTGATGAATGTGCGAGTTTTCAAGAAAATGAATTTTTCAGAGAAAATTTTAAGTTTTTTTGGCCCTGTATAAATCTGACGGGGGTGCAAGTAATTCTGGTCTTTGAGGGGTATAGAATCAGTACCACAGCAACCTATGATGCCTATGGCTAGTTGATGGATGTGCGAGTTTTCAAGAAAATGAGTTTTTCAGAGAAAATTTTAAGTTTTTTTGGCCCTGTATAAATCTGACGGGAGTGCAAGTAATTCTGGTCTATGGGGGATATAGAATCAGTACCACATCGGCCTATGATGCCTATGGCTAGTTGATGGCCGTGCGAGTTTTCAATAAAATGAATTTTCCAGAGAAAATTTTTGTTTTTTTTGGCCCTGTATAAATCTGACGAGAGTGACAGTAATTCTGGTCTATAAGGGATATAGAATCAGTACCACAACGGCCTATGATGTTTTTATCGCCCCTGTATAAGCAAAGACCCGGTACAAACCCTAAATGAGCACTGGCTGCTCAGCAGCCAGGCTGCCGATGATTAAATACAACTGACAGTATTGTAAAATATACCCCCGACGCCACTGGAGTTCGGGTAACTCCGGAAATATCGGCAGCTGACTTTTGGCTGCTGTCTTCACACCGCTCATCTTTAGGAACCCTATGAAATTTTAATATTTCTGTTGTATCAGAAGATGAACGTCATATGCAGTTTTTGTACATGCAATGAAATCCGCTTCATTTTGTTTATGCATTGTCACTATTGTCAGCTCAACTAATTACAACAAAATCCAAAAACTCAAAAATCGAATAAACCTAACCTTATTAATCTGACAGCAGTGACAGCCTTCAAAGTGGGCTTTAAATTGGTGTGCAAATCCATCTCTCTCTAATTTCGTTTGTCTTGTCTACCTTCCCATCTGTATATTTTCTAATCTGTGTCATAACTGTTAAAATGGTTGAATATCATTTCTACTTTTGAACTTTTTAATGGAACGAATTTGCACTGACAAAGAAATAACCCTACACTCAGTGCCGCATTTGCCAGCTATCAATTATCATGCTACCAAGTACCAGTTAGCAAATTAGCCAGTAACCAAATGCTACGGGCCCCGCGCCTGAGGGGACTCGCGCCTGTGCGCAACGTAAAAAAAACTATCAAGTAAGATATGTTTTTTATACCACCTACAGAAAATGAATAAAGTTAGAAATGGGAATAATAACTATAGCGTGGAATGAAATTCTAGAACACTTGCAAGCGACTAACGCTTCGTTGCAGTCGTTCGATCAAGATCGTAACACGAGATAGGTACGCTCTTATCATAAATCATTACAAGGCTACTTCCAAGCAATACGATCCAAATTTTCAGATATAGAGGCCAAAGCCCTAATTGGCTGTGAAGAATATCAGCAATCGACTTCAAGAAAACCCAAGCAAAATACAATGTATGACCTTTTCAGCAGCAGCTCTACTCACAGACCACTCGAAGAAGTTGTAGAACATCAAACACCTAGACAACGTTTTGAAATTCATGTTTTTATTGTTGTAACTGTCTGCATTAGCTAAATGCATGGAAGCTTACCATCAAGTGACTAGTGTATTTGGAATACTTCGGCAGAAAAGATCTTAAAAAGAACTATCGTTAATTATTTCCTAGATGATGTCGAAGACAGTCTGGGCAATGAACTGGTGCAGTTTGCGAAGCTGCTGAAAACAGATGTGGCTGCTGATATTGACAGCAGAAAGAAAAAGCACGAGGCTCAGGAACTTCAAGTTTATAAACTGTTGACATAAAATTCATTGGAATCGTGTTTCCCAAATGTTGGAATAGTGTTTCGCATTCACTTGATTTTGATAATCACCAACTACAGCGGAGAATGTTCTTTTTCAACGTTAAAGCGTTTTAACAATGTGTTAGGAAGCACAATGGGACAAGAACATCAAACCTCAATATAATGAACATAGAAAGTGATTAACTTAGAAATATTGATTTGACAAGTGTTATCTCCAAATTTGCTCGGATTAAATCACAGAAAGTCTTTTTGTAAATGTGCTGTTTTATTTTATATTCTATACTTTAATACTTAATGCAAATCAAGGGCCTCTTGTTCACATTTGCTACGGACCACACGGTGGCTTTATCCGGCACTTCCTAGGACCTAGACTACACAATACCTCTTTCAATAACAAAACTCTAGCTCTAGTTTTGAATTTAGCGCCATTTTGAAAGAAAAATCCCTAAACAAAATTAAAGTCCCTAGTGTTTTGTATTTTATGGAAAATCTCAATATTTCCGTCGTTATGAACAATTTCAATCATATTACGGGGTTCCTGAGGGTGCCAGGAACCCTGTCATGAAGAAAAAATGCCGAAAAACGTGCCAGTAGTTTTAAAGCCAAAAGTTGTGTGGTGGCATCACTGAATCCTTATCCGAAGTCCTCTATTTTTGAATTGACGGAATTAATTCTCAAGAGAAATATGACGTCATTTTAAAGGCACCTACCTACCTATTGCTCGAAATTGAGAGAAAATGACGTCATATTTCTATAGAGAATCAATTCCGACAATTCAAAAATTGGGCCCCAGGAAGTTAGCCGTAGGGTAAAAAATCGAAGTGTGCGCCATCTAACAATTACTCTAGCAACTACTGTAAGAGTGACAACAAAGAATGATTCATTGTTTGCAGTGTAAAATGATTTGTTTTCATTTATTAGTTTTCAAGTTTTTATGATAGATAACACCTAAAGGTGCTCAGAATAGACCATTTGTAAACAGTAGTGTTTGGTATTGGTGAATATAAACAGGCAGTATATTCATAAAACCGTACCTACCAAATTGCGGAAATTTTGTTCTGTACCCAGATATTAGTCCTCATAAATTCCCTCTTGGTGATAGAAAGCTGTGTCCTAAGTGCTCAAGATTGGAAAACCCATTACAAAAAAATGCATGTTTGCAGTCTCCTCTTTCAAGAACAGGACTATTGTTTACATGGTAAATACCTACATCATTTTATTTTCAACATTTCAACTTAATAATGGTGACTTGTTATAGCTACACCTCTAACAGTTAAGAGAAAACTCTGAAAAGGAGTCATTCCGAGTCAAAATATTCCAGTATCGGAATATCAAAAGTTAACATAATTAAAAGAAAATGGAGAGTCAAAAAATAGAATGTAAAAATAGGTTTAAGATTTTTCTAATTTCAAAAAAGTATTCGTAACCGATTCAAAGGTAATTTTGAGTTTCATGTACGATGCAAACCTTACTACTTTTACTCATTTTCAATAGAGCCGATGCGAATAACGCATTTGTTCGCCTTTGTTCTTTGAAAAAATTACTTTGCAGACTCAAGCGGCCATATTATATGTAGAAAAATGTGATTCGAGTTTCACATAAAATTATAGGTTGAAAAAAAAAGATAAAACTGGAAGAAGAATCTGGAAACATGACAAGTAGACGAGGAAAGTGATGACGTCACAAATGTCATTCTTGTCAAGAACTGATTCCAAACAAACCTCCGTCGAATTTAAATCAGCTTGTCCGATAACTCCGATATATTGTTTTCTTTGAGGTTTTTCAACTTCTTTTGGCTGAGAAAACAAAATCCAAACAACCAAACACAAACTGATAAGCAAAGCAGCAAATCATCAACCTAAGGCTGTGTCAAGTCACCGGTCGGACAAGGCACGCGCATTCAGTATGAAGTATGACGATGAGTCGGACCGATCAGATGATTGAAAATATTGGTCACATGCATACGGTTCTACTTAGGTCGTCAAGTCAACCAAATGGCCGCGCAGGTCTTATCGGGTCCATATATATTTTCAGAAAATCAAAATATCCGACTGATATTTCTTTAAAATGTACAAACACAAATACATAAATGAACAGAATCGAATAATGCTATACCGTATTTTGGCGACAATACAATTGTCAACTGTAAATATAGCGATTGTTTCCTATCAGAAATCACACTTCTATACCATAAAAATGCGAACTGTATTCTATACAGCCAGTAAAAATATCTACCGGGAAAGTTCTCTACCAGTAATGCAGACTACTAATAAAATGACAGAATGATATTTCATCCAAATCGTATCATAGCAGAACAGGACTGCAGCAGATGCGCAATTACACCGATTCGAAATAATCTCAATCCGTACTTTTTCAGAATGTATTCTCGTAGACCGAGAGATCTTCAGAATCCACATGTCACGATTGTGCGCTGTCAGACATAGTAGTAGAAACCTGTAAAACGTCGTATTTGGGTTGCGCTGTTGCCAAATTGCAAAGTAACTTTTAGATGATTAATGTTTTTATTTTAAGTGAAGTTATAAATTATGATAGAAGTCGGGTGATGTGATGATCTGGTGATATAAAATAAAACGACTGAATCAAAAAACAAAAAATTAGGCTGAGTTAACACTAGCAGGTTCGCAATAATTTGTTTTTGAAAGAAGAATAAACCTCTCATAGTAGAGAACGTTTATTTTGAAATGACAGGCTTAGTTGATGATGAATTGTTCATGTGAATTTTATTACACATTCTTCGAATGTATATCTATTTGCTACCTTGAACCTTGAACTCTTGTCAAAATTCTTGTCTATGATCGAACCTTTCCGAACAAATTTGTAATAGGTACGTGTTGACTGTTGAAAACCCATAAGAAATTATTGATTTAATTTTTTTGCATTTTTCTGTCTGAAATAATGACATTCGTGATTATTTTCAGTAAAGTGTCTGAGTTGTAACATCTTACCGAAAATACCTCTAAGGTAACTAAGGTAGGCTTTTTAAAGTTTGTTGAGGTTATGTTATGTTGTTTATTGATATGTAATGTATCACTCATTCTTTATTGTTTCAGATTTTGATTATAAAATGGCATCAAACCATGTTTTACTTTCATCTATAAATGAATTCCTTAACAATGACAATCAATTTTTTTTTAAAAAGGGTGGAAATGCACTGGAATCTAATCATGTAGAACATATTTATGCAGTTTGTTGAAGACTTCATCACGATCAGAGGAGAAATGCACGCAAGCACGAAAGAGAAGTTATATCATGCTGAAGTGAGTCGTATTTTGTGGAGGTTTTCTATTTTTTGATTTTTCACAGTATTTTTAGTTTAGATCACACTTAACAAGTTGGGAGATATCGTCTGTGCTGACCTGGAGGAATGAAATGACATCATAATTATATTGAGACACTGGCTCTTTTTGGACACTGCAAATATATCCGTGATTGACAAGGAATTTGACAAATGCAAAAAATGTTGGAGTAAAAACAGCTGAAGAACTATACAATCCCCAAAATCATATTCTGCCATTTATAGGGTGAGGAATAAGCGAAGAGGAAATGAAAAAATAAAAGGAATAGAAGATATGTGATTTGGACAATACTGTGGGTTTTACTTGGCTTCTGCGGGTTTTACTTGGCTTCTGCAACCAGAAAGTGACTAGGAATTTTTTAACTGTGGCTTACCGATTATTGAAGTATTATCGAATGAATTCACTGAGGCTACTTAGCTATTCAGTGAGGAAGAACTTATAAAAAATATGGGATAGAGTTCCTTAAAACAACATTGAACCTGGATTTACAACCAACAAGCAACTATTTGGCTGACAAATTCTGGTCTTTTGGGAGCCAACCCTGATGGATTAGTAGGAGATAATTCCATTGTGGAGGTGAAATGTCCATATTCATTTAGAAAGGATAATTTGTCACAGAAACTCAAGTTGATTACGAATATATAATTTATTACAGTGATAATAATGAAATAGTGTAAATACAAACCACAACTACTTCTTTGGATCCAAGGAAACCTTTACGTTTTATAACGATCTAAATGTTACTTGTGTATATGCACAATGAAAGAAATGACTTTAATTGAATAGGACCCTTGTGAACAGAAAAGTTTTATATGAATCAGTATTTGCCAAAATTTTTAAATAAAGTTATCCTAGCTTAAACTCATACTTCTGAATATGAAAAATTGCTTCCAAATTTATCAAGATAAAAGTGTAAAATGTATAATAAATATTTTAAATTATTTATTTTCACCCATGTACCTCTATACCTCATAAAATATTTAAATCTTTTGATTAATTGAAATACAGTTGGGTATAATTCATTTTACTTGCCATAACTAAATACATTTCACACCTAACTGAAAAATACGTGAAAAACCTAACTGAGATACGTAAAATTGAAGAATTATTTGCAAAATATTAAAACTTTTTATTCTTCAAATAGCTCTTTCTACATGGATTCTTCCTTTGACTATCCTTTGTGTCTTGTACACTCTGTAAACTGAGGAGTACTTCAAAATTGAGGAATATTTGAAGAAACCCCCTATGGAAGTAAATCTTGAATCAAAAGCCCTTAGCTAATATGAGGTCACCATAGGGCATTTGCTTCAAAATTTCAGTTTTCTACAATAGACCATCAGATAGTGACAGATTTGGGTGCCCCATTTTCGCATGCAAGCCTCGAATAGGGTTGAAAAGTACATTGATGTTGAGTAAAATGGAGGGAAATTTACGAGTGGCTCCTGGGGAGAACATATTATGGTAACTTCGATTTTCCAGAACAGAAATAAAAGAGCAGTATCTTGCCCACATTTTAACGTGAGCAGTGTTCACCTAATTAATATAACCTGGCTTCCGAATACCAAAGGCTTCAGTGTTGCAGGTGGCTAAAGGGTTAAAATGAGGGTGTACTATTGTGAGGGAAAATCGAGATTTTGACAGATTTTCCCACACAAGCCCAACGAAACTATGAAAACTTACATCGTCACTAGACCAAAAAACAATGGCTCGCGTGAAAATATAGGCAACATACTCCTTTTATTTCTGTTCTGGAAAATCGAATTTTCCATATGTTCTCCCCAGGAGCCACTCGTAAATTTCCCTCCATTTTACTCAACATCGATGTACTATTCGAGGCTTGTATGCGAAAATGGGGCACCTAAATCTGTCACTATCTGAGTCTACTATTTTTTTTTAAGTGGAAAAGTGCTGCAGGAAGACAAGCCATTAATTGTTTCAAACACTGCCAAAAACAAAATATAAGTAGTTATTCCTGTGTACATAATCATATGAGCATGATTGTTTTTGTTTTTAATTATAATAATTAAAGGCAGATTTAGCGGATTCACAATGCATAATTTAGTGCATATGCGTAATTTTAATTCACACCTAATCCCTCGTTCAATACAGGGACTCGATTGAAATGATTTACCCGTTTCACAATTTATAAAGATATCCCTGTGTTGAACTGTTATGGAGTATGCAGAAAAATTACGCATTTTAAATCAGGAAAAGTCGCCTTAAAATTACGCATATGCACTAAATTATGCATTGTAAATCCGCCTTAATAGCTGAAAAACAAAGTGATTTTCTGACATATGACCTGACAAGTGACAATCTGCTTCCACCCACAGAACTCATACATCTTATGACAAGTATGAGTTCTGTGCTTCTACCACTTATTGTCACAGAACACATAACCTCGATTAGGTGTTCTGTGACTTTGTTTTTGACAGGAATATATTGCGACACAGAACTCTCAGTGTTTTCTGACTTGGAAGCGCAAAGAGAGTTAACTAACAGGAGCACAGGAGGGTTTTATAAGCTCTAGCCAATCTGAATCTTGTAGCATAAACGCGTCATAGTGACGTACTTGGACATGAGTACAGAGTCGAACTCGAACCAAGGAACAAAAGTGTCGCCTGTAATTCTCATATCCAAAGAGTACGGAGTGCGGTAGTCCGTCACTGTCTATAGAGAACAGCGGCCATGACATTTCAAATTTCGTCACAATTGTTCTTTCATCCCTTTGTATAAGTGCCCCCATTGTCTTATGGGGATTAGACTATTCTAGTTAAATAACGTAGTCTCCTTGGTGGAAGCGTAGAATATGACTAAAGTCTTGTTCATACCCTCGCGAATTTCGCAATTTTTCTGCGAATAAAATGGCTGCCGACATGCTTCTGCAACAACGATTGGTCCGTCATGAATGCCAGCCATTTTGAAAACTTACAAAATTCGCCAAGGTTGCTACTGAGAAAAAGAATCGACTCGAATGTGTCATTAATATCATGAACAGCGAGAATGCATACCAAATACTATTCAATAATTAGACCTTACTTAAATTTGGAGTTGGAAGTTGTATTTGTGTTCTGTGGGTGGTAGATAATCAAGAAATTTCTCTTTTTATTTCCTGAGCTAAGATCATGAATACGTTTCGAATCTTTTTATGTATGACGTCATCGATTCAGTTAAGTCAGAATGAAAGTATTTGAATCATAGGGTGCGAACGATTCTGGAAACATAGGCGCTGGAAAAAGCATCGGGGGACCTTTTCTCAAATGTCTACTATCCTATGTCGCTACGACAAAATATGTCCATTGCCTTTCTCGAATATGTATTGAAAAGAGATGGAGTTATTTTGTAGCATGCTCCGAGCAATCAAATATAATAGAGGGCTTTTCTGTCTCTTGAAAGCAACATACCCAACATTGTTTACAAACATTAGAGCCCGAATCATGTTAAAAAAGGGCCTTGTCGTTTGCACTCAGTCATCAGGTTGGATTTCCCTATTATATTCACCCTTAAATTGTTTGTTTACGCCCGTTTATGACTTATTTATCGTCTGACAGACGTCTTCTCAAATCAAACCATGGGCGTCGCAGCAGGCTAATCATGGCATAAACCATATTTGATTGGTATTCCTAACGACCTTTTGAGTGGGATTATGAGTTTTTATCCCGATTTTGAGACAAAATTACACTATTTGTTGAACTAGCTGTGAAACAACTTTGTTACTAAATAAGTCGACTTTGAATACGATTATACCTACCAATAATTAGGAAAAACCCTGTTGCAGTGTGTAGGTACACTAAAAAGTAATTATAAGTAAGCAAAATCAACTCTCCATAACCAAATTGAAATCGTAAGCCACTAGCTATTATAAACTCAATCTAATGGGCACTGGAATGTTTTATTCATGTATAGGGATTATCACGTGTAGGTAATCATCCGTTCATCAGAAGTTTTTATGGTCCCATTTGAATGAAATTCTGTAAGCATAATATCATATACAATGTCCGCCAAAATGTTGGAACCATATGGGAAACTTTTTAATTAATAGATTCTCAGAAAATTTCATTACTCATAAAAATTGGTACATTCAATAGAGGACTTCGGATAAGGATGCAGTCATGCCACCACACAACTTCTGGCTTTGAAACTACTGTCACGTTTTTCGGCAACTTGTCCTCATGTCAGGGTTCCTATGGCAGCATCAGGAACCCCGTAATATGATTGAAATTGTTCATAATAAAATACTAAACCCTAGGTTCTTTAATTTTGTTTAGGGATCTTTCTTACAAAATGGCGCTAATTACAAAATATATCATTTTCCTGAATTAAAAAAAAAATGCGTATTTCACTTTTCCTAGTTGCCAAATAATTCATCGATCTAGAAAAAATTCTGAGCTTGGTACATTTCGTGGATAAACAAACCTTAGTACCTTTTTGATTAAAATGCTCTCGGCATTTCATTCAATAACTTAAGGTTACATCACAGAACTTGTATCAGGTTTGTGGGTACTGTACCCACAAATTCTTCTAAATGTTTTTCGATATAAAGTTGATGAAACTACTGATGTATCACGACAGGAACAAAAGTCCATATGTGTGAGATATATTGAGCCCAGAGATAACATATAGTATACTACGGGGAGATTTTCTAAGATTTGTCTCAGTACACTGAGTACTTCATGAAATTATTTGGCTGATACAATTCTTTCCACACTGAGTCGTTTAGGGGTTGATTTTAAATCCCTTATCGAGCAAGGACGTGATAGTGCTTCTTCGATGAAAGGCTGTTTTAATGGTGTCCAAGCAGGTATCCGCCAAACTTATCCAGAAGCATTATACGTTCGTTATTGCAGCTCGCATTCGCTGAGTTTAGCGGCTTCGAGCCACTCTTGTCAAATTCAGCCAATCCGAAATTACTAGTGAATTTGTAGTGAGTCTGAGAGTTGCTTGACCATGTTGTTTTCATTTCTACTTCCACTTTTTGAAATACTCCAGTTGCCTCTCTGTGATTTGGTGGCCGCTTTGCAACATGTTGATTTGATCATCTATGATATTCGAAAAAATGTCAAATCAAAATTCGCCAACATATTTATAAGAGTATTTTGGTTTGCTCAAATCCATAAATGAAGAAATAAAAATTCCACTAAGAGTGTTGCAACAGTACGTGTCACAGTGCAAACTATGGAACCGAAGATCCAGAAGAGTACTTTAGAATAACTGTTATGATTCTACTTCTAGATGATTTCATTGATCAACTCCAGTCAAAATTCCAGAAGCATAAATCTACTCTATCATCTTTATATATTTTGATTCCATCAGTTTGTTGTGAAAAACAGCCCAGTGTTGAAGAAGACAATTTCATGCTCTATAAACAGTTTTTGGAATGGGACTCACTGAAATAATTAGACCTATGGAAAATGATATGGCTAAAAGAACCTGTTTCATTTTGGCAACAATTACTTCTGTAACGCCTCAAAACCTATTTGAGGAATTCCACAGGTCAGGAGAGACTGAATGGATAGGCGTTGATGTCAATTCACCGAGACGTAAACATTGACAACGAGAAGAATATTGATTTGTTTGCAGCAAAAAAAATCTAGAGGCTCAATGTTATTCATTAATGTGGATCTGATGCTTCTATGTGTTTCCCATTAATGTATTTAATTTTGTTTGTTTTCTTTTTGAATAAATATGATTGCAAGCAGTGTCAAATATTATTTTAGGAATAAATCTGCAAAATTGTAACATGGTAATACCAAAGAGTAGGGGTGACCCCTACTCTTTGGTAATACCGAATATCCAATGTGATCTTTCCTGGGTAAATTACAAAATTGTGTTGAACATACAAAAACTATATACTAAAATCGATCAAACTTGGTCCGCGTCAACGGACGCCCCCTAATTTTTTTTTTCTGGATACGGTTTTTAGGGTACATATTATATTTTGATCATAACAGTTGGTTAAAATGGATGAATTTGAATTTTTTCGTGGAAAAAATGTACACTGACAAAGAAATAACCCTACACATTACATAATACCTCTTTCAATAACAATGCTCTAGCACTATAGTGTTGAATTTAGCGCCATTTTAAAAGAAAAAACCCTAAACAAAATTAAATTCCCTAGTGTTTTGTATGTTATGGAAAATCTCAATGTTTCCGCCGTTATGAATAATTTTAATCCTAGTAGGGGGTTCCTGAGGCTGCCAGGAACCCTGACATGACGAAAAGTTGCCGAAAAAAGTGCCACTCCTCTATTAGAAAGTACGCTTATATCGGTTATTGCCAGTGGCGAGCGGCTAAGCAGGAAACGGCCGATATTCTAAATTCACTACAGAGTAAAACTGACATTAATAGGTATGCAAAATATCGAATATTATTGAAAAAAGTTGTTTGCAATTGAATTATATTCCTAGTTATCCAGTCTGATCTACGAATTGGATATTTTAATTTTTCAAGGATCCTGGCTTTATTTCGTTATCTTTCCATTACTGTTTTTCTGACTCATATTCAAGATTTTGTTATATCAGATAATTAATGCTAATTGAGTAACTTACTACATACTCAAAAATTAGTGTGGATAATTCCCATTAAAAAATTGAGTCCAACTCTTTTAGATAGTTCTCAAACTTAGTAATTGGTAAACTAAAATGGATAATTGCGAGTATATCATTCAATTGCAAATAACCTTTTATTACAATTTTTTTTGATAATTTGCATATTAATGTTTACTCCATTGTGAATTTAGAATATCGGCCGTTTCCCGCTTAGCCGCACGCCACTGGCAACCGATTTGAGCATACTTAATCTAATTGAATGCACCAATTTTTATGAGGAATGAAATTTTCTGAGAAAATTATTCAATGGGAAAGTTGTAGATAATTAAAAACTCAAAAACTTATTTTTTATTCAAAACTTTTCAACATAACCTCAAATTAACCGTCAAAATGGTGAAAAACCAATTTTTCAGTATTTAATTTTTTCTCACGTATAAATTATTTAATTTGCATGAAAATTTGAAAGCACGTCTTTTTTGGTGTCGGATGGGCATGATTTCTTCGCAATTCAGAAGACGACTAGTTTTCGAGTTAGGTACATTTTTCGAAAAAAATACCCTTGTCTTCCACGAACAATTGTTCTGGTTGTTTTTTGTATTTCGAAGGTCCAAGATGTATAGAAACCATGGTGTTATCACTGATTCGCTTTTGTTTCAAAAGACTGTAATTGCACTGATACCGTTGGCTTCATTCGTCGATGGATGGCGTAAAGTCGAAAATAACCGAGTTTCCAACATTCCGAAGTACTGAGTCATAATTATTTGATTAAAATTTGAATGTTTACAAATTATGGTTAATGAATATCACAACAAATAAAATTCAATGTTAAAAATTACATAACATGACACTATTCCAAACGTCATCATGAATCTGTAATTTTGCCGCCATCTGTGTGCTAAAGAGGTGAAACGGTATCAACGCAGTAAAAATATCACGAATCAAGTAGGCCGTACCTTAACACTTTTGTATGTCGGTTTCACAGCTACAAGAGATCACACCAGGGTTTCTATGTTTCTTGCGAAGGTCTATAAGTGATCATTTCAATTATTGAAATGTCTACTTTCAAATGGTCAATGTAACTTGGCGGTTTATTGATCGTTAATCCACTAAAAATTGAGAAAAGCCGGCAACAAGTCTCTCTGAATCATGATTTTCTCAATATTTTCAATGATTTTCTATAGTTGTGAAAAAGATTAAAAATGATATTATTAAATTAATTTAATGGTGTAATTATGCATTCAAATATTTTATTATGAATAAATAATTTAATATATACTACTTTTTGTTATAAAAATAATGAAGAAAGTCGAAAATAATTGAAAATATTGAGAAAATCATGATTCAGAGAGACTTTTTTCTCAATTTTAAGCGGTTTAACGATCAATAAACCACCTAGTTACATATATAGACCATTTTGAAGCAAACATTTCAACAATGAAAATGATAACTTATAGACCTTCGAAATACAAAAAAATTTCAAGACATTTGTTCGTGGAAGAAAGGGGTATTTTTTTCGAAATGTTTACCTAACTCGAAAACTAGTCGTCTTCTGAATTGCGAAAAAATCTTGCTAATTCGACACCAAAAAGACATATTCCTACAAATTTTCATGCAAAATGAATCATTTATTCGAAAGAAAAAAATTAAATACCGAAAAAAAATGTTTTGGCCATGTTGACGGATAATTTGAGGTTATGTCGAAAAGTGTTTAATTCAAAAGTGTTCGGCGACTACTTTATTATTATCTACAACTTTGCCATTGAACATTTTCCGCTAAGAGGTCACGTTTCGCCGCAAATCTTAAAAACCGTTTTCAACCACTAAACTGCATTCCCATTTCGTGTTTAATTTTTTTTTTCAAAGTTGGAACCCCAATCAACATTCTCCACCTGGTCCTTTTGCCTGTTATTTTTTTTCTTATTTTAAAGCGTTTAGAATTCGTTTTGGCACCAGCCTATCATAGAAAAATGAAGATGAGCCCTGTTTGGATAGTAATAAATTTCGAGTTAGGGGAGATGCAGGAAATTTTATGACATACATAAATAAATAGTAATCTTTGTCTTGCCTTCAAGGTACTAACTTTGAGTGCATTCGTTTTGATTTCGAGAGATCCATAAATCCTTTTCTGATAAGTGTGTGACAACGAAACTGTTTTCAAAGGTTTTCTCTCGGAATCAAATCGAAAAATACTCTATTTTCACTTAAATAAATAGGTATAGGCTAAGATGTCTGTATAGGCTTTCCTATCTGTATAAAAAAATTGCAGTGTAGTAGATTTATACTCTAATTAACTGACTAAAATAATTTATTTAACGAAATACAATGATACAATAACACAATACTCTAATTTACATAACATCACGGAACTAGGTATTTATATTCGACTTTCACTTCACTGACTGCCTGTCTGTCCGCTGCGTAGTTCTTTTTATATCCGACGTTGACTTCTCTAAATGCTCCAGAATTTTCCATCGAATCGCCCAGACTCACCGCGGCGCCCAGATTCTTCTCGGTGCAAGCGCATCGACAGTCTCCCGCAGTTGGTCGCTAGCTATACGTGAGAGTTCAGGTCCGGCATCGCCCGCAGCTTCGCCACATTGCCCCCTTCTTAGAGATATTTCGTCCCGAAATGTCATCCTTGGAGTGTGTCGATATTTGCAGGATTCCCCATATCTGCATCGTGAAGTTCGATGAAAATAACACTCCACAGTCTTCATGTTAGGTCGTGTAATAGGATTACAACAAACCAAAATCTGGATGCCGCTGGATCGGAATATCGTCTCCAACATACTTCTTATAACTCTCCAATCCAGCCCATCAATACCACAGGATAATTTTGGGATTGCCAAGTCCACCAGATTCTGGTTCACCATCGTATCTCTTAGTTGGGTGAGGCTCCTCCAGACATCTTCATAGGACGGTTTGTCTTGGGAATGCTTCTTGGTCACCAAGTAGTAGATGTTCCTCTGGCCCTTCTTCAGCTGTAGCACACCTCCAATTTCTGGATTCTGTTTCCGTAGTGTCTGGAGTTGGCCAAATTTCTTGGAGAACACTACAGCGATGCCCCTGGACATTCGAAGATCTTCTGCGACGCAGTGTGCTAGGGCGTAATCGACTGGCACTTTGAAAAGGTCCCGTGGCTCCTCCCGAGTTACCCCGTGTGACACTTTCTGTCCATTTGAGTATAAGGACATGAATTTCTGGAACGTCATCGCATCCTCTGGTGGTCTGAGGGTGCGGACTTGGTCATGATTTCCAGCGTAAGGGGCCAACCCGTTGAAATGAACGACCCTGGGTTTACCTCTGGGTGGCTTGTGGATTCGGTAAAGCAGGTCGTTTATCCTCTTGATGATCTTGTACGGACCTTCCCATGAATTCCGTAATTTCGGTGACAGGCCCCGGCGACGCATCGGGTTGTACAGCCAAACTAGGTCACCAACCTGAAATCCTCCAGCATCGGCATTGATGTCATAAGTCGCGTTCATTCGGTCGCTGGCACTCTGGATGTTCAAACGGACTCGTTCGTGGATGTCCTCCATTCGCTGCCGGAGTTTACTGACGTAGTCCTCTCCCGCGGTATCCTGTCCTGGTGGCATCCCAAACTTTAGGTCACAGGGAAGTCGCAGCTCTCGGCCCATTATGATACTAGCAGGGGTTTGGCCGGTCGACTCGTGTACTGCGGAACGGTAGGCCATCAGAAACAAATGGAGATACTGATCCCAGTCTCTTTGATGGTCAGAGACTACCTTGGACAAGTGGCGATTGATAGTCCTGTTCATCCGCTCAACCATTCCATCGGACTGTGGATGTAGAGCTGTGGTTCTCGTCTTGCGGATGTTCAGCAGGTGGCAGATTTCTTGGAACAGGTTGGATTCGAAATTTCTGCCTTGGTCCGAGTGCAGCTCCAAGGGGACACCGAATCGACATATCCACTCTTTCACCAAGACGTCCGCGACGGTGATGGCAGGTTGGGCAGGGCATAGGCTTCGGCCCACTTGCTGAAATAGTCCATTGCCACAAGGATGTATTTATTTCCATGATCTGATACGGGGAACGGGCCGGCGATGTCAATGGCGATTCTTTCGAATGGACTACCTACATTATACTGACGCATCGGGGCCTTGGGTCGTGTCCGAGGTCCATTACTGGCAGCACAAACAGCACACTTTCTGCACCAGTCATTGACATCAACTTGACAATTGACCCAGTAAAACCGTTGTCTTACTTTCTGCAGGGTCTTCGTCACACCCAGATGTCCTCCAGCAACTCCATCATGGATCTCTCGGAGTACTTCCTGTCTTCTGTTCTTGGGCACCACTATCTGACGTATGTCCTCCCCACCATCTTCGGACTCCAATACACGTTTCAGGACCCCATTGTCCAGGGTAAGGGAATTCCATTGGGCCCAGTAGGATTTAACTGCTGGGGAATATCTTGCGATTTCCTGCCATGTCGGTCTTTGATTACTATTTTTCCAACCGATGATTAAACCAAGATCCGGATCTCTTTCTTGGTCTTTCTGGACCTCGTTGTCATTCCAGTTATTGTCAACTGCCGTGGTTCTACAAATCGCTGCTTCCTTCTCTTCTGCTCGTCGGCAGTGTGAGCAGTCGTCTGGGCATGGTCTCCTTGACAGGGCATCTGCGTTCTTGTGGCCACTCCCTGCTCGATGTTCGATCTCGAAGTCAAATTCTTGGAGTCTTTCGATCCAACGTGCTACTTGGCCCTCGGGATTTTTGAACTGTAGAAGCCATTTAAGGGCTGCGTGGTCGGTCCTCAACAGAAATCTTCTCCCGTACACGTATTTGTAAAAGTGTTCTACTCCCTTGACAACAGCCAACAGTTCTCGTCTGGTGACGCAGTAGTTACGCTCCGGTTTACTGAGAGTTTTACTGAAGTATCCGATCACCTTCTCTTGCCCATCCTGGATCTGGGACAAGACAGCTCCAAGTCCCACGTTGCTGGCGTCCGTGTCCAAAATGAATTTTCCACTCGGAAGGGGATAACTCAGAATCGGTGCGTTGATCAATGCCCCTTTCAGCTTCCTGAACGAGTCTTGGCATTCTTCGGACCATTGGAATTTTGTTTGACCTTCCGTGAGCCTGGTCAGTGGTTTAGCGATGTTGGCAAACCCCAGCACATATCGGCGATAGTATGTGCACAAACCAAGGAAACTACGTAGTTGGTGTATGTCTTTCGGGATAGGCCACTCCTTCACTGCTTTAATCTTCTCGTCATCCACTGCTACTCCGCGCCCAGAGACAGGTGGCATTTCTTGGGGCTCAGCTTCAATCCAGAGTTTCTCAGTCGCATGAATACCTCCTCCAGGTTTTTAACGTGGTCTTCGAACGATTTGCCAACTACAATAATGTCATCGAGATATACCAGACACGTCCTCCATGAAAGCCCTTTCAGAACCGTCTCCATTAATCTCTCGAATGTGGCTGGAGCATTACAAAGCCCGAATGGCATAACGGTGAAATGCCACAGTCCTGAGCCGATGGTGAAGGCTGTCTTTTCTCTATCTTCTCGAGCCAGTTCTACCTGCCAGTATCCACTCTTCAGATCAAGGGTCGAGAAAATCGTGGAGCCGGCCAATGTGTCCAGGGTGTCGTCTATTCTCGGAAGAGGGTAACTGTCTTTCTTCGTCACGTTGTTCAGTTGACGATAGTCTACGCAAAACCGTGTTGATCCATCTTTCTTCTTCACCAGCACGACTGGAGAGGACCATGGACTGTCGGATGGTTCAATAATTCCATCTTTCCCCATTTCACTGACTATTTTGTCAGCCTCTTCCTTCTTGGCAAGAGGAAGTCTTCTAGCTGATTGTCGGATCGGCCGGGCATCCCCAGTATCAATTTTATGCTGAACTACATTCGTTCGGCCCCCTTTTCCTTGTCCGGTATCGAAGATGTCTTGGTACTTCTTGACTAATTCTCTCAATCTGGGCTGTTGGGTTGGTTTAATGCCCTTGGAAGAGATGGTAACCAATTTTTCCAGTTCCGCTGTCAGGTTGTTGTCTTGACTAACAGTTCCGTGTACACTCCTGATCACAGAGGAAATTGACGAGCAGTGCCCCAAAACAGTTCCTTTCTTCAAGGTCACTGGGTAATAATTGACATTCATTACCCTTACTTGCACAAATTTGTCAGCACGCAACAAAGTCTTGCCTAGTGCAATCCCTCGTCCAATTTTCTCATCATGAAGCTTGGGCTCGAACATCACCACGCTTCCATTGCTCGCACCTCCGTCCAAGCGAGCCTCAAGTATGGTCTCAGCCCTCTCGGGTACACTTACATCTTCAGCCAGCAGAACACGAATCATCTCTTCACTTCTTCCATGTAGCACCAGCTCTTCTCCGTTCACACGTAGAACGCCATCTTTGAAATTCAATTCGAACCCTCTGGAATTCATGATGTCCATTCCAATAATTGCCTCGTCCTCAATGTCCGCTACTAATGCCCGATGTTTCACTTTTGTGCTGCCTAGAATCAGTTCAATCGGTAGCTCTCCAAGTACAGTGGCTGGCTCTTCTGTTGCTGTGCGTAGCTTCCAGGATGATGGTTCCATTCTCTCTGGTGTTTTAATAAAAGCAGGTCCAAGGATTGTCCTAGTCGCACCTGTATCTAGCAGCATGGTGCAAGGCTCGTTGTTGATGAGACAGTCTACAAAAACACCATTGTTTTGACGTTGAAGGACAGCGACATATGCATTGTTAATGGGGGCTTGCTGGATACAGGTCGACGATCGCCCCTCCTCGTCGACCTTCTTTAGTTTTCCTGCATCGGTACCGATTCTTTGAATGTTGGACATTTGCTACGCACATGCCCAATTTTGCCACAATTCCAGCATCTTATCTGTCTTCTCTCAGGCAACATTTCCTTCACCACCTTTCTTATGGCAGCTTCCAAGTTAGCAGGCTCCTGTGGGTCTTCTTCAATAACTCGGACTTTACTTTGGCTTCTGCAGGATTGCTTCGCTGCCTCAAATTCCAAAGCGCGTGCCAGTGCATCCACGAGATGTGTTGGACGAGCTAGTGTTAATGCTTGTCTCGTTTCCTGGTCACGAAGTCCATCTAAGAATGCCTGAACTGCTAGTCGTTCCATTACCTTTTCTGGTGTAGCTGGGTATGCAAGGCGAACCAAGCGTGCAATGTCGGCTTCAAATTCCTGTAGGGATTCGCTTGACTTCTGGCAGCGGTTTTTGAGCTGAGTGGTATACATGTTCTAGATGAGTCTGTCCATACCGTAATTCTAGATGTTTGATCAGCTGCTCGTAGTCCTCTTGCTCTTGTGCCGTGAGGGTTTGTAGAATATTCGTTGCTTCTCCACGCAACGCCAGTGTTAGTGCCACAGCTCTATCTCCTGCATTCCATCCATTCGCCTTTGCTGCAGCTTCAAATTGTCGGCGGTAGTTTGCCCATGGTGTTTTTCCATCAAACTGAGGTGGTTTCATAGAGAGTTTTCCTGTTTCTGGACTGATTTTTACATCTTTCAAACCCCTTTGAACATCATCTAAGTTCAAACTCAGTTCCAGCATTGAATTTTCATTGACAGATTCTGTGGTGTGGGTAGTGTCATTCTGATTTTCCAACTTACTGAGTTTCTCCTTTATTTTGATGATTTCCGCCTCGAGTCCGCCTCTGATTTCATCGCTGATAGTTTCCTTCAATTTTCCCATCTCTTCCTCAATTTCATCTTTGATTTTCTCCATCTCTGTCTCGACAGTTCCCATTCTTTCTTCTAATCGGCTCGCCACGCCACAAAGTTCTTCTTTCATGGTATTCGAATTTTCTAGCAGCTTTTCTTCCAAATTTCTCGAACTTTCTTGAAATTCTTCTTTCAGACTATTCGAATTTTCTTGCAGCTTTTCTTCCAGATTTTTCGAACTTTCTTGAAGTTTTTCTTGAAGTTTTTCTTCCATTCCGTCGAGTTTACTAATTATGGAACTCATATCTATTCCAGAAACTTCGAATAAAAACGTTTCTGGGTCCTCGCCCTCCTGGACTAATTCCTCTGCAAGTCTTGTTTGAAGCACGGCCTTTTTACCACTTGTGTCAAGTTCCCTCTCCTCCAGTTCTTGCTTCAATTCCGCAACCTTCAATTCAACCAGGCGAACTTTCCTCGAACACATTTTGTCTTAGTCTATGTCTCACAGTCTATTTCACGGGTCACCAGTCTATTATTATTATTATTGTCTATCTCACACAGTCTATTTCCCGGACACTAGTCTATTACTATTATTATTGTCTATTTCACACAGTCTATTCCACGGCCACCAGTCTATTATTATTATTATTGTCTATTTCACACGCGAAAATAATTGTCCGAAATACACAAACTTTCTACTTACACGAACACTCTGTATTTAAAGATCGCACTTCTAACACCAATGTAGTAGATTTATACTCTAATTAACTGACTAAAATAATTTATTTAACGAAATACAATGATACAATAACACAATACTCTAATTTACATAACATCACGGAACTAGGTATTTATATTCGACTTTCACTTCACTGACTGCCTGTCTGTCCGCTGCGTAGTTCTTTTTATATCCGACGTTGACTTCTCTAAATGCTCCAGAATTTTCCATCGAATCGCCCAGACTCACCGCGGCGCCCAGATTCTTCTCGGTGCAAGCGCATCGACAGTCTCCCGCGGTTGGTCGCTAGCTATACGTGAGAGTTCAGGTCCGGCATCGCCCGCAGCTTCGCCACAGCAGGTTTAGTGCAGGATTTATAGCCTCAAAGAGAAGTGCAAGCCATATGGATGTTTTCCGAGGTATTCTATTGATATATTGTGCCTGGTTATTCCTGGTTATGCCTGGTTAAAGATTGTGCAGTCTTGTTGAAAAAATTGTTTCCCTGTAACTAATTATATTTTTTGTTTGGTTTGCCTAATACTTAATTTCCATGGATCCTTGGATAACTTAATTCATAACACACCTACCTATTATACCTATCGTCAGTTTCAGTAAGTTTTTTCTTTCTAATGAGAAAATATACATATACCTATGAATAAACAGAACAAACCCATATACAAGAATACTTTTAAAAACAAAAATAGTAAATGTAAATACCTACCAAACATTTTCGTGTCTTTTTTGTAAATTAGTTGTTTATGTGAGACAGCAAAACATTACAAAATTATAACCTCACAAGTGATATTTGAATAAACGCTCAAAATACAGCCTAATTCAAATATCTCAATGATTTTTCTTAAATTGAATTACCTATATTAAATATCATATTCTAAGTTCATAACAAACTTATTATTCACATATGAATGCTCAACAGCTCGACCTGCTCGACTAACAACTTATTCCGTTATAAATTAACAATTCTTCAAATTACTTTTTAATTGCAAGCACCGGCAACACTGTTCGAGCAGTGTTCGGAAATCCCATCGGTCTAGCAATGTGCAGTATGTCAATGTACGGTCTGCTCCTTTGGCGGTATATCTTTATATCGGACTGAGAATGTGCGTTCTGTGTTGGGTGTAATATGGATATCTGCCGGTATTTTGAATTAATGGTTTAATGAAACATCAATCGGAGAATATATTAATATGAAAAATTACGTGTTTTCGCAATTCATATTCGGATTCTATACATGTAGGTGTAAATGCAAATACAGGAATGTACAATCGATATTTTCCATTCTGCTAATGTCCAGTCGGATAAAAAACTGTCTGATGAGGTGCAATATTGAGTTTTGTGGTGGGGAAAAGTGCGTTATACCAAATTCATTTTCTGATCAAGACGTAATATGATAAAGTAAAATCGGACAGTTTGTTTATATGTTTTATTTCGTTCTGATAATATGTGTGTTCCCGGTCTTATCATATTGGTCAGACCGGAGACTTGACTCAGCCTAAAATTGTTTGTTTGGAATCAGTTTTTGACAAGTATGACATTTGTGACGACACACTTTCCTCGTCGAGATTGAAACACTGAAATGAAATTATAATATGATCATATTATAATTTCATTTCAGTGGATTGAAAATATTGAAGAGATTAAGGCTTACTTGTACTATTGGCATCTTCAACTGAAATTAATGAAATACTTTCATAAACATAAAGATAATCTCGTAATTCTGCAACTGAATAATCCAGGGATTATCTCTAAAATACTAATAACTGCATTTAATTCTACAAAACCCATCAAATTAAAAAAATTTAGCACATTGCTCTTATGAAAACAGAGTTTTGTTACATTTCTCTGTACTATACAGTATGTTGTTCACCCTCATCGGTAGACATTCAGCGACATATACAGTGCGACGCTAAATTATGGAACAAATTCATTATTTAATTCCTGAATATAAAGGTATTCCGGAAAAATCCTCGGTCAGGTCGATTTTCTTTTCCGATGGGCCAATTTTTGAACCCCACCCAAAACATATAGGGTTATCCGCAATTGACTAAAAATAACTTTGGTGATATTTTTAAATTGGACACCCAGTATATTTTTCCATATTTGGTTAGGGATCGTCATTACGAATCCAGTGATACCTAGTTTGATGGGATTATGTCAAACGGCTGCGGAGATATGGCCAAAAAACTTCCTCGTATGTCTAATGAGTATGACTGCGAGACTCCACACGATTCAGAAGGTTAAAAGTCTCTGTCCCACTCATTGGGTATATGGAGAAGTTTTTTAGGCCATATCTCCGCAGCCGTTTGACCGTCAAACTTGGTATCACTGGATTTGTAATGACGATCCCTAACCAAATATGGACAGATATACTGGGTGTCCCATTTAAAAATATCACCAAAGTCGCTTTTCCTCAAATGCGGATAACCCTATATATTTTGGGTGAGATTCAAAAATTGGGCTATCGGAAAAGAAAATCGACCTGTCCCAGGATTTTTCCGATATATCTTTATATTCAGAAATAATGAATTTGTTCCATAATTTAGCGTCGCACTGTATATCGTGTCCCGTATTAGTAAAACCCACTGAAATGAAATTATAATAATCATATTATAATTTCATTTCAGTGGTAAAACCATTAGGAGGCATCGCGCTGACGTCATTGACAGGTCCATAAAATCAGTGGATTGGGATACCCATCCTCTACAAATAGTGTTCAATATCCTTTTTAAAGGGACTTTTTACAGAAATGGTCAAAAATTCAAAATGGTACTAGAATTTCCTAGCATTAACAATAATAGCACCAGCGTACCAAACGCTGATGAAAAGTACTAGAAGTAGTAAGTAGGTACCATTGTACTAGGACTCTAGGAGGAACATCACTTCTGAGGGTTGCGCGTACCTAGTGGTGCAACAGGAAATAACAACCTTTACATAAACCTTAAATCAAATGTATGCCTTCGGAGCCGGATCTGTTTTCTTTTAAGGGAAAAATTTATAATAAATCACATATAAAAAATTATTTTTATTTTGTACGTTAAACATAAGAAATACAAAAGGTCATTGGTAAAAGGATACAATAAAATACAAATCAAACTGTGAATAAAACCCAAACTGTTGAATATATAATATGTTTATAGTCAGTTAGGCACAAATCGCTCCAAAATTGATTTTATTTCAATAAACCTGACTGACACAATATCTCATTAAATTGACATATATTCAATTTCAATCACTCACAAAAACAAAACTCTATACAAAGTGTAAAAATAGTTAAACAAAACTATACAAATCGTTAGGGATCCTACACAAACCAATATGGGATATTAGTTAAAATCCACCAGAGAAAGAGCTTATTAATTAATATCTGATCACACCTCTCTTAATGAATAATTGAAAAGAAATTTCTATACAAAAGTTGAAATTTCAATACAAAAGTTGAAATTTCGACACAAAAGTTAAAATTTCGATACTAAAGTAGAAATTTCGAAATAAAGTTGAAACTTCGAAATAAAAGTCGGAATTTCAAGATAACGGATAAAGGAAATTTCGATATAAAAGTCGAAATTATAGTTGATTTCACATTTGTTAACTCCAACCAAAATAATGGTATACAATTCTATAATTCAACCTCATTTTGATTACTGTTCCTCAGTTTTGTATATGTTTAATGGCAATAAAATGAACCAACTTCAAAAGTTGCAGAACAGAGGCATGAGAGTAATTTTGACTGATTTTAATAGACGAAAGAAATAATCATAACTATCATACAGGAAATAACGATCAGTTGAATATAGCTGCAACTAAGAAAACTGTGTAGTGTGTCTCACTTTTCATGGAAGCACCCCCGTAACTTCCGTAATTATCAAGGTAGAATGATGAAACACTCAAGACTGAAGAAAATTATGGAAATGCACCTACCGGTTCAATGGTGATGGCCTAAGTGATATACACTGCCTGCAAGTCGCGATGGAACAACCCATTTTTACGGTAAATTATATTAGGGGGCAAAATAGAAGCGAAATTTCATCAGATTCGTGAGCAGGACCCCCAACTTATTACAGATACTCCTTTTTCCTGAAAAAAATTCAGTCCTGAAAAATCCGAATTTGTCTCACTTTTCATGGGAGCACCCCCGTAACTTCCGCAATTTTCGACGTAGAACCATGAAATTCTGAGGATCGATAGGTAAACTAGGCTAGGAATAAACTCACTGCACAAAAAGGGTCACCCTAAGTGATAAACACTCACGCCTGCAGCGATGGAACCACCGATTTTTTCATCGCTGCTGGTTTTGCCAACCTTACCGAACAACAGGAATGCCGTACTCAACAAGTACTACAGAGTACAGAGAGCTTGTTATGCACTTACTTTTGCAGCACACTTGACTCAAAAACATTTTTTTATTCAAAATAAATTTCAAAATTTCACAGAAGCTGCTAAACATTCAGGAATGTCAACAGAAAAGAAACTGAAGATTCCATATCGAATAGGTTGGTTGACAGGGACAAATGAAGATAAAAGGAGATTCGAAATTCTCAGTTTTGGTTGAAAATATCTTCTACTTTGAATAATTTATTCTGATATTTTATTCATATTTCAAGTTTCTCTTTTTTGAGTCGATTTTTATTTTAGAATAATCTTATTATTCTCTTTTGGAAATATGAATATTACTAGTTTTTTTTAATAACTTTTGAACAAGTTTTTTTCTTTCTAGGAATGATGAGGAAAAAAATTAAAGAGTGGAAAAGTATGAAAACTTCAAAATTAGGAGAGAAAAAAGTAACTTCATGTTTATATAAGGTTTGCAAAACTTTTTTAAAACAAGCTGTTATTTATAAATTACTATACTGAAAAGTAAAAAATAATATGCATTGTATGAAATACAAATAACTTTAAAAAAAATTAATTTTTCCTCAAAAAGCTTGAAACGTCATTACACTTGAAATAAAGTCTCAAGCTTTCAAGAAAATATTTAAATTCGGAAAAGTTCTTTGGTTTTCATGCAATACATTTTATTTTTAGTGTTACTTCATTAGTTTATACATAAAAACTATTTTTAAATTTTTTTTAGTTTTTAATTTTTTTAGTTTGTACTTTTCAGAGTTAGAATTTGTTGAATTATCTGTTTTGATTGGTGCACCAGGTGCCCAGAGGTTGGTACGTTCGTGGCATATGCATTTAATTACTAGCACTAGCAGCGTTGGCAGGTGACGGATAGCCGGACGATCTGCGAGGTGCACTGTGCGACCCACAGGCTGCCACCGAAATGGTGGCGCCTTCCAATCCAAGGTGTTATGCGACCCGTGCCAATGGATGCATGGCGGTGGAAGTGCACCGCCTCTAACGGAGCCTGTGGGATACCAGGTGACCTCTCACAGTAACTAGCCTTACACCTGTACAGGGGGCACTGCAGGTGTGGACTTCCTGTCCCCCACACTCGTGGGAACCAAATGAAAAACCAAACAAAAAAATCCTCTGGGGAACTTCCAGCTGAAGAAAACCCAACCACATCGATGGATATGATCACCGAGGAGATTCCAGTTGAATCACACTCGGTATCAGAAACCGTTACTGGTCGAATCAACCCTCCAAAAGAACTGAAAAGGATAAATGCCTTCAGACAAAATCCACTTGTAAAGAGGAAGATAAAAATAAGAGTCTCTTTTCACACAAAATAAAAGACGCAAACGGCCTATACTACTTTTTATAAGATAGTCCGTAAATGAAAACCCCGGTTTTCGCCTCAGCAAAATCGCTTTGTGTAATTTTTTAAACAAGAAATAGTGAAAAAAATTTAGAACTATTTTGGTTTTTTGGAAATATCTCAAAAAGTATAGGAGGAACTTTTGTAGAGAATTATAAAACATGGTTTTTTATATGACCGGATCGGTGGATCGAAAAGGAGACCATTTTTTAAAAATTCATAATTTTTATAAATCTGAAGCTGTACAAACAATATTGCGGAAACACATAGATGATAACATGTGGTTCAACTGTGCCCAAAATGGTTTCTGTCCGATGTGCAGTTTTTCCTAGCCTCCTGCCTACTTCTGAGGGTTGCTCGCGGGGTGCAGACGGGTTACTAAAATAATACATTTTATGAATTATTCTTATAAAGGCAAAGATCGACTACTTTGTTTTTGACGCGAATCAAATGAAAATTGAATTGGGAAAATGTAATTGAAAAACATCAGATATATTTTATTACTATATTTACTTATCATTCTCGACAAAGAAAAAATGTAGATTAAAGCATGACTTGCGAGTCTGAAGTATATATTGCACTTAATACTCCTATTAGGACAAAAACTTGCACCATCTTGAACTATCACGTGGAAAGTATCATAAAGAAGCTGTCAAAGAGCAAAATACTATTTTTCCTAACTGCATATAGTTACTAATGCAACAGAAATATACTATCCCTTAGTTTATGATAACGGAAGTAGCAAAGTTATGACGTCATAAAATTTAGCACCCCAGAGCTGATTTTTTCAAAATAATTGATAAAACTAAAAAAAAATGAAGGGGTGACATTGTCCGACAAAATTCTCGAGCACCGCTAGTTCTGTAAGTTAATGTGACAAGAAGTAAGAAATTGAATATTTCAACTATCGTTGGGTATTTTCCTACGTTGTAAAATTAGTTTTTGAGTAAAATTTGTAAAATTCCCCTAGAAAAAGTAAGTTGAGAGTTAAGGCAGATTTACCGGATTCATACTGCATAATTTATTGCATATGCGTAACTTTATTGCATAATCCGTAAACGTTCAACACAGGGACTCGATTGAAATGATTTACCCGTTTCACAATTTATAAAGAAATCCCTGTGTTGAACTTTTATGCATTATGTAATAAAATTACGCATATGCAATTAATTATGCATTATGAATCCGGAAAATGCTACTTTACATATTACACACTTTCAAAACACTCATTTCAAATATTCATATTGTTTAAAAAGCCACGAAGAAACATACTTTGAAAATTGCCGCGATTTTAACAATGGCATTATTGCAGCATTCTCCATATTGTCACTATAATCATTCTACAATTATTTATTTTATTTTATATCTTCCACTGAAACATTTATTTTATTGAGGTTAGGTAAGGTAAGGTAGGAATTAAAAACCTGAATCTTATGATATTTCTTGATTTTCTTTGCGTTTTCTGAAAACACCAAAAAAATCCACAATCAACGTTAATTATCTGCGTTACATCTTACCTCACTCGATAAGTTATCATAAACTAAAAGTAAGTTCTACAAAACTGAAATGAAAAAATTATTGCCAAATGCATTTCTGTCCAACCTAATTCGAATGATTCATGACTCCTCAATGATAATTTTTAACAATTAAAAATACTTCTTATTATTCACTAAAAACAATTTATATAATATTCAACAAGTAAAAACAACAACAAAAACATATATTTCAATTTGACTCAATTTTCTGTTTTCTTTAATTCAAATCATCATATTAAATTATGAAAAAATGTTTTCTTGAAACAATTTAAAGCGTACTACACTACAAAACACGTTGAGATAGTCCTTAAAAAATGGAAAAAATAACATATTCTTCAGATTGTTGCATAGGAAGTATGGATTTGAATATCGAGAAAAATACATATACTAACAATATGAGAAAACCACATAATCAATTATTAACATCGAACTGAGAGATGAAAAATTGCATAAATATTATTATACAGACCTGGATATGCCAAGAGGTTATTTGAACTTTAAATTCGAAGAAATAAATAAAAGGTCACATTTATTATTGCACTGTTTATAGGGAAAGCTTCTATTAGATTATCTCAATTTATCTTGAGTGAAATGGTTCAAGAATTCCACTGTCTAAAATGAAAGAATTTTCTCTGCGACGTTTCCATTGTAAGTAAGGATCTACAATCGTCTTCAGGTGAATACTGTCATCATCGTGCACCCCCTAAGGTTCAAGCCGGGAAGGATGAACTCCCTAGCACTTTACGTACTCGAACGCTCACCCCTCCTTTCATCACCCCCGCCCGTAATAGCGGTCCCTCATCCTGTTGATTGGCGATCAGCACAAAGAAATCTGATCGTATGAGCCTTTACGTGTCTGAAGCCCCTTTTATATCTGAAATGAGTTGAATTTTAATAACAATGACTTTACTGTGCATGATGCTCCTCTGAAACTGGCTGAAGGTCCAATTACTAGGCCCTGGCTTGTCTTTCTGTTATTTCTGTTGTATCGATCCTTGTGAGCTAAAAAATATAAGGTATGATCAATCGGAAATCAAGCCCTGTTGAATTAGACCCTGGCCACCCTGGCGTTGCCGGAACTCCTGCCTCTCTCTTACTTCTTCCGAAGTGTCGTTGTCTGCCTGGTTGTCTGGTCTTCTGTACCTGTCTCTGTCATCTTTTTCTCGCCTGTTTTCGAGTAGTTCGGTCAATATTGGGGTTACTTAGTTTTCCACTCTCCCAAGTGTTACCTATCCAGTCGTCTATGTAGTCCGGTGGTTTGTCGAGGTCTCCGTTGTGTATTCGGCATATATCTGGGCGTGTCGCCAATCTTAGGCAGACGTTTAAAGTCTTTATACCCTCGCGAATTTCGCAATTTTTCTGAGAATAAAATGGCTGCCGATATGGTTCTGCATCAACGATTGGTCCGGCATGACTGGCAGCCATTTTGTTCGCAGAAAAATTGCGGAATTCGCGAGGACATGAACAAAGACTTAAGAACATCTGGATCCTGCGACTGTAAGTGTACAAGTACTGCCCCCATGCGGTTGACGCCTACAGTCTGATCAGCAGTAAGACGGTCTTAATGAGACGTAGCTTTAGCTCTGGCACCATTTTGATACTTCGTTCTTTGGGGGGGACTAGCTTTTGCCTTGCAGCTTTGGCTAATCCTAGTCCATGAGTGATGAGCCTATGGAAGGTGAGCTTCCTGTCTAGGGTTACGCCTAGATATACGGCTTCATCTACCCAAAGAATTTGTTGGCCTCCTGGTCAGCCAGATTATCTTGCTCTCTTCTCCGCGTTTATGCTTCTTTTCCACTTCAAGTTCGCTTACTTGCCGTTGTAGTTTGGCTGTGACAGGGTGCGTCGACTCGGGTATGATGGCTGTCGACTGCAATGACGTATTACGGCTAGACTATGTTATTTACATTTCTATCTGCTGTCACATTCTAAGCACAATTTTTATTGCCGCTTGTTTCGCCGAAAACAGTTGCCAGTCAACCCAAAAGTCGGAAAAGCCGAGTTTCTGCTGAATTAGTTGCTTATATGCAATGTATATATAAGCAGATAATTGCCGCGAAACAAGCGGCATTGAAAACTGTGCTTAGAATGTGACTCTTTCTTGACCGCAGCTCGAAATGCAAATAACGGTAATATGTCATTGGTCGACTGCATAGACTGCTATATCTTTGTTGACGGGTGCTGCGCTCTTGGCATGCTGGCAGAATAGATTGAGAACAGGTGTGCGGATAGTACCTCTCCATGCGGTACTCCTGCCTCTAATCTTCTTCGGGATGAGAGCTCTCCTCTGATCCTGAATCGGTGCTTCCGGTTCCTTAGGAAGGAGCTGATTAGCTCAACCATGGGGGTTTGATAGCTTTGCTATGAGTCCGTCGTACCTGACTGTCGAAAGATTTTGATACGTCCAGCAAAATTTTACCCGGAGTAGGTATATCTTTGAATTGCTGTTCCAGCTTTTACCTGCCATGACCACAATGCGGGTAATCTGTCAGTCGTGGCCTCGAGTCTTGTCTGGATATGACAAATCTTGTGGATACGCGAGTATTTATATATCGTCTGTGGTCATTAGCGCGTTACATTGGCGCCTGCAACGTTGGCTGTTGGCGCATAACGTTGGTCGTTTGACGAGTAATGTTGGTGCTTGATATTAGTCGTTGGAGCGGCGCGTGATGGCTTTTCATTGAAATTTCAACTGATCTAGTTGACCGTTCAGTGGTTACCACACATTCCGAATCTCTATTTTCGGTTAGATGAATGTTCAGAATGTAGGCCACTTTCTAAATCACCTCTTGAACCAGTTTTCTTCTTTATGGATGAATTCGGCTTCAGACCATTTGATGTTGTGCTGATTCATCCAGACATGACATGCTATTCCTTACTTTGATGTTTCTACTCGTTGGGTACTTTTCTTGTGCTCCCTGATTCTGATATCTACAGTGGTTTTTAGACATATCACTCACCACAATCATAGAGAAGGCGGTAAATGCAATTTTTGGAGTCACTATAATCATTAGATGGTCTTGTTTTCGTGAGGTGGCTGTGGATGCGGTTACATGACTATAGAAGCAGGTTCGGATGTTATTTCTTGACCCAATTTGATTTATTTGCTCTGATAAATTTCTCACATAGGGAAGGCACCTTGTTGTTGGCTGTGACGGTTCATCTGTCTTCCTGGCGTTCTACTACGCACCAGGGCCTCTTGTGACTCACCACAAACATAAGGAAGGCAGTAAATGCAATTTTTGGAATTACTAGATGATCTCGTTTTCGCAAGGTGGCTGTGGATGGTGTTACTTGACTAGAAGCAGGTTCGGGTGTTATTCCTTGGCCCTATTAGCTTTATTCGCTCCCACAAATCTTTCACATAGGAAAGGAACATTTTTGTTGGCTGTGATGGTTTATCTGTCATCCTGGCATTGATTCTACTCTGGACCAGGACCTCTTCAACCTGTTTTTCAGAGTACCTACCAATGTTGTCGAAGATCATTTTTGAAGTTGTTCAATTCAGTGGTGAGATTCTCGTTGGTGTTGTAGAAGCCACAGGCATGGTCAAAAAGCGTTCGGAGAGTGGTTTGTTCAAGTATTGTCCGGTGTGAGTTGATTTCCTGTAAAGTGATATTTGACACTTGCTATTTGTATTTTCACGGTTAACATCAAGAGAAAGGGTAGTCCGCCATCGGTTTCCTTTTCCATTGTAAAGTTTACAGACGGTCTCACGTTGTTCGGGTGGTACAGGAAGGCATCAAGTTCTTTATCATCTCCGTGGTTCCATTCATCTACGTATCTCAACCACACCCAAGGCTTCTTGTGGGTTTGTCCTATAGTAGGTTTGCTTACTGGCCACTGCAAACTCAAATACCACATGCATAAAATCGGACTTGCACAAGATGCAGAGTGCCGGCTATGCATGGAGGATGATGAAACGGCTGAACACATTCTGTGTACATGCCCTGCAGCGGCCAGAACCAGATTCTCAATATTTGGCGATACGACAGTAAGGCCAGAAAACCTGGTAAATTGTTCTCCCAATGCATTCCTCAATTTCGTCAAGAGATTGGATATACTGGGAGAAATATAACCATAGGGTGAGCCACAATAGGCCATTGGCCGCAGTGGAGGGCCTGATACGGGCCCACTCACGTTCAAAACCTAACCTAACCTATAGCGGAAGCCTAGCCATTCCATGTAGAAGTTTGCTATGACCTGTGATAATGAGGTTCCTTTTGGTAGTTGGTCATCGTGGGCTAAAAATCACTCTTTTTCCTGAAGCAATTACAAATGCAGCATTCTAGAAGTTCCATAATACTAGACATCGGTAGGCTTGTCCTGTTTTCCAGTTCTTCATCCTCTTGTAGTTTTTCTGGATAATCTGATAATCTCCAACTAAAATGTTGGTATAAAGACTTTCTGCGTCGAAACTGACGACTTTCAATTCATCTTGATCGATTGATGATCTATTTATTTTGTGAATACTCATGATGTCTAATTTCCACTGACACTGGGCCGTGGTGGTCGGCTGATAGAGCGTTCGTCTCTCAAGCGTGGGTTCGATTCCCAGCATGGTCACCGGTCTCGTGCATGGCATCACACGTTGAAAGGTAAGGTCTGCGTCTTCCCTAGCTCGCACAAGTCTTTCGAAGGATCATGCGCAGTTAATGAGAAGTGTTCACTTTAGGTCCATCTTCCTTCACTTTTTTTTAAATTGCGCATGGTACTGACGTCCCAGGAATAGTATTTCTTGAAACCAGAACAAATCAACATTATTAAAATATCGAAACAAATTTTCATGACCTACATGGCTTATTCAATTTCAGATCTACTTAGTTAACATAATTATAATATCAAAACAAATCTTCATGAGCTCCCTGGTATATCTGCAACCAACCCAATATATCCGGGACCCCACCTTTGAAGTGAAAATTAACAATTTCACAAGATGAGAGCTACATAAATACAATTGATGATTGAGGGTTTCAGCTTTGGATTTTCGTTTAGTTTGTTTATTTCTAAACCTTCTAACAAGTTCATATCTCTCTTCCTTTATTCAAGAAAACAGAATAATTCTGAAATCCTCCTATTCACACCAAATTCTGGAAATATCATTTAATTTCTGGGCATATCTAACAGAAACTCTCCCCAAATTTAACCTTGAGACACCTTATAGTCAGACATTGTGAAACAATACGAAATCATCAGATTTGGTCTTAATCAATTTATGACATTCAAGCATTCTAACCTCACTCCCATATCTGGCCTGCGTGAACTAAAAACCAATCTCATCAAAATGACGAATCTTAATGAAGATTTTCAATCATCCTCATCGTCGTCATCGTCCGAAACATACTTCTTCTGAAAACGCTTACGCCTACTGCTGAGCTTTTTACTCTTGAGCTTAATTTTCATTTTCACAGTAGAGTCAGTGTCTGACTTAGCTGTCTCTTCTCTGTCATCATCCTGTTCAGAATCTCCGCCGTCAACAATCTCTAATCTTTGCTTGGCATTCGAGAAAACCGACTGGAGTACTATGCTGTCTTCATGGATTAAGGAGGCTTCCTCGTTGTAGATTTGAGCGTTTTGGCATAGGAGCATAAAATCTCTTTCTAAGTCAACGAAGTCAGTATACTGCAATAAAATAAATTAGTCATAAATGATAATATTCAGGAGAGAATTTGCCTCGTGTAAAGGTTTGAGCATATAAACAGGGTATTTGGGAATTACACTGCAAAAATGATACTGCAGATAGAGCAATGTGGTTGCTTTGAAGGGGGCTTAGAGAAAGGAGTTCTTGATCATTACTCGAAAAGTAGGTACCAAACCGATTTGAACAAAAATTTGTCTGGAGTTTAAATATCATGTTTAATGTGACAGTTCCATCAGTTTTTCCGATTTCCGTAAAGCGTAAGCATAACAATAATAATACTTATTTTTCTCAAATACATGCATAAACACGTATAGAATTTGTCAGAAACTAGTTTGTTATCGTTGATTGCAAAAAGAAGTTACGTAGTTTAATGATAGTTTGGCGTATGCCAAACATACCAAACGATATTTCATCGAATAAACATCAGTGTCGCGTTGGTCCGAAGAGTCACCATAAGCTCAAATGTTTTGAAAAATAGGACATTGTTGAATCTATACGTGGTTATGCATGTTCAGAAAGTAAAGTAAAATAATAATAATAATTATTATTATTGTTATGTTCCACGTGCAAGCGCTAATTTTGCTTGTTCATTGATCATTATATTTATAACTACCAAAACCCTAAAGAGCATACGTTATAAAATCATCACACATTTTGGCAACGGGCTGAAGGGCTACATTTGATAATTTTTTTTTCCAAAAAGTAACCTTTTTGGTATTTAAGAGCTACAAATTGTTGTAAGTCACTGGACAAATTAGTTGCATTTTTTGGAATATATCATTTGCTTGCTACGATAGCGTGAATGTTTTTTCTCCACGATCATCAAAGAATTTGCCAATTCTGAAATCAAATTTGATTACAGAATGCTGGAATTCTCTCTCTTGAGATTGAAGAAATATTCTGCAACACATCTGCCCCCATGCAATTTAAATGTATTTACATTATCTCTCTTGTGATAGAATAATATTCTCACACTGGTTAGCAATAATAACATTAGCTTTGACGCAGTTGATTGTTATCGTAGTGGCAAAATTTTAGTAAGTGTCAAAATTATTGCTGTCACGTTTCCTATCTTTGATCGTGGAGAAAGTATAGTCTGCTACTCGGTTAGAATGAAAATTCGTGATGCTCGTGGTTCCTCACGCCCGCCTTCGGCTCGCGCTCGGAACTTTCCACTCGCATCGAATTTTCATTCTAACCTTGTAACAGAATATACTATTCTCTGTACCAATAAAAAGACTATCACAAAAAACAACAACACTGTAGTTTCTGTATCTCAGTGGATTGTTATAAAGTAATAATAACATCCCCAGATATTAAACGTATGGGCTGGTATTTTTGGAAATCGTATCATTGGCCCTTTGTTCTCAGAACGCAATCTAACAAGGGAAACATTGTACAAAATGATCAAAATTATCTGAAGGGTCAGTTGATATTTCAACAAGTTGGCGGTATATGTCACTGGATTGTTAGCGAGGTTCTATCGAATAACCCCAACGATCATCAGACCTGCCTCCCCTAGATTTATTTCTGTGATATCATTAGAAAAACAGAATGTATGCTTCTCCATCTACTTCCCTAAATTATACTTGAAAATTAATCTGATTCTAAGAAAGTTTTCAATGCACTGATAACTGCAAATACATTCCATACAGACTGTTCATAAAATAGCCTACGCCTGTTAACTTTTGAAAGATTCGAAATTTCTTTTTCTTCAATGGTAAAAGAAAATTTGAGCCGTGCAGAAGTTACCAGGAGGGGGGGTTACTTTATGGAATCACTGCAGAGCGTGGTGAGCACACCTTACTTTTGATTTTTCAAAAATTATGAGTGCTCTAATGCCAAGTTTAAATGTTTTCACCAATTCATATCACTCCAATGTACACACCGAAGTGTCATCTTGTAACGTTTGGACATTGTTTATATAGAAGTAAGATAGTTAGTCAATGCCTGTGTAATTGGTGTTGGACGCAAACGCGAGTGTCATCTGGCGTGATTAGTTACAAACATGAATATTTGACGTCATTTTAATGCAGGTTCCTTCAAAAAACCCTGATATTAATGCTGTCCCATTGTTTCAATCAAGTTACGTCATGACTTGGAGGCCAGATCACTGAAGTTACGACATGACTTGGATGCGAGCTCACTATCGCCATCTGCATGTTGCATTCATTTTGATCCAATTATAATCCCATAAGGTTGACTAACTATCTTCTATATAAACAATGGTTTGGATGTCATCTTGTAACGTTTGGAAAAATTGTTATTTTTTGAACTCTTGGTAGTGATAGGATTGATTTCTACTCATGTTGTTTTGCTTGTTTTATGGACTTATTATTACCAACAGTCAACAACAAAAGAAGATTGTCAGCAGAGAATTCGTACTGCTTTCAACTCTTTTCCACCGGTCAAGATAAGATGTGTTATAGATGTCATACGGATATGTGAAAAATGCTTAAAAGTTGAAGGCAATATGTGTTTGAACATTTGTTGCAACAAAAAAAAGCGTTAACAAAAGTTTGTGGCACTTTTGTTCTTGTTTTGCATTCAAATTGAATTTGAAACTGTTATTTATTCTAATCATGATTTTTGTCTTGAATACGACATTATTTTTTCATGAGATATTCATTGAAAATTAGGTACAAACGTAAATCCTCGCGTGAAAATAACTTCTATTTCGGAATATCTCCAAATTCATTTGGGTATAGGGAAGTGTATTATAACTAGGGTTTATTTTCATAATAGAACTGAACCTTGAAGAAAAAATGGGGGTTTTCATTTGAAAAGTTCCCAAGTCTCACTTATTGGACCAACATTTTTGCGCATCCTGTGGACTATTCTGTGGATGTAAAAATGGTGCGTGATCCGTTCAATCTTCAATATTCATGATTTACTGACTGCATTTTTTTATGTTATTTTCCATAAAAATTACGTGTTTTCAAACGGCAGCATCTGTCACTATAAAAAACCCGAAGAACCAAAAACGGTTCATTTTGGGTATAGGGTATGATACATAAATTAGAATCGAAATCATGAGAATTCAAAAATGAGGTGAAATACAGGGTGTGCCATTGAAAACAACAAAGATGACGTAAAAATAACGAAAATATTTTAGATGAATTCTTTATTTGTTCTTCACTTAACCTAGTAATTTTCATAATCGCCCTACTTTTAGTTTTCTATATAGGCCGTTTCTTTTATCATGTGGTAACATTGCTATATTCTAAACCGTAATGATACAAAGACGTTTAAATAGGGAAAAAGGTAACTATTGTGGTGAGCAGTAAGTTGGTCAAAGAAAATTTACAGGTACTCTGGCCCTTCCCGAGTTATAAAGGGAAAACTAAAAATGCTGATTTTGGTTTTTTACGAACAGAATTGTTATTTGAGAAAATATAAAAAATGGAAAAAAAGTTTTATTGTATTCAAAATGTACTATAACGATGTAACAATAAATCTTTAATTAAACGTTTCGTGTCAACACGGCCACCATCAACTTTTTTTTTCCAAAACGGACCTGTCTTCTTTATTACAAATATTGATAAAGCGATAAAATCACAATTCAGTGGTATATCACACTTGAAATTTTTATAACGTTTCATTTAAAAAAACTAGCATCATCAGTGACAACAATTTTGAATTACGGTCCTGTAGTTAGTTCTTTTGTAAATTGTTTTGATTTCTTCAAAACTTATTCAACTATTGGCATCCTTCAGACATTACCCAATAATTTCGATGAGAAGATGCTCCAACACAACAAACATTCGTATTTTTCCTTTTTGGAAATTTTTGTATTACATTAATCCTCTGTTTCAAGGCTGATTTCTCCTGAATCAATTTTTATACGGAATATTTTTATAATTCTCAATCCTGGAAGTAACGAAAATATTAGTTTTTGGTCAAAATACGATTGTTGTCTAATTTGGTACAATTAAATAGAATCTCACTACATTTACCATTTTTAAATACGTAGGCTTTGCTTGGTTTCTATGAAAGGAAAAATAAATGACTTGTTGATATCTGTAAAGAACTGTCAGATGTTTATGCACTCGGTTACATCATATTAAAGATGTTTTCAAATGACGAAAGGACTGATATGCTATACATTTATGCAAAATCAAGTAGAAATCCTCTTTTGGCAAGAAATATGGGTAAAATTCCGTTAACCGGGCGCTACAAGCTATCAAAAAAAATTATTTTGGGACTTACGTAGTTTGACCTCCTGAATAAAAAATCCAAATGAAATTTTTGGCGGTCTCAAGTAATTTCGGAGATACGGGCCTTTTTTTGAATGAAAACTGGCATTTTCTAGCACACGTTTCTTCTTCGAAAAACACTCAAATGCCTCCTGATTTTCACCAGCACAATATACACACCCTAATTCACCAGTTTTACACTTTTTTTTTTTTTCATTGAAAACAGTTTTTTATCAACAAATTCTACTTTATTTTAGCAATAACAAAATCAACAAATTCATGCTGTTTTGTTTAGTTAATATCTGTCAGGTTGGTCACAATGACATTGACGTAAGGGCGAAGCGACATTGCCAGTGTGATTCCAGAAATATTCAATTCACGTATAAAGTCTTGTTTATACCCTCGCGAATTTCTCAGTTTTTTTGCGAATAAAATGTCTGCCGACATGGTTCTGCATCGACTATTGGTCCGGCATGATTGGCAGCCATTTTATTCGCAGAAAAATTGCGAAATTCGCGAGGGTTTGAACAAGACTTAACGTGGAATATTTTAGTGAATGAGTAAGAAAAATTGATAACCACAAAATTTTCCCATCAACACTTTAACTGCACCTATGAAACAATGGTACTTATACTGTTTCTAAATGACTAGCAAAATTCAAAAGACGAGACAGATCACGGAAATGTGCGCAAACATAACAAGAATACACATGCGCACAAAAAATAATGAGCACTTTTCACATAAAATAAACCTACTTCAATGACTATAACTTATCCCGACAGACCCGATCTCGTGCAAACCCAACCGAACTTACCCGACTATACAATACAGTTAGGATGAGTCTTTTCTATCTGTTTGCGCATGCGCACTTACCAAAAATGAATGTGATCCGACACGTTTATTCAAGTAATTATATGTTCGCAAAAAATGCCTCCTAGCTCTGTCTATTTAAAAATATCTTTTGTGCATTCAAAATATTAATACCAAGATTTTTTCCAAATCCTGTTCTCACAACGAAATGGCTTGTTTCATAACAAGGTAGCTAGTATCTATGTCTTTCATTTTTCATTGAATCAACAACAGCGAGTCTTAAAAACTTTACAATACAATGCGACGTTGTCAGATTCCCTAAAATTCCTGAATACTGAATACTCATGAATATGAAGTGTTTGTAGTGGATAATTTTCAGAAGTATTGGCGCCATAGAGACTGGCACTTTTTTCACAAATAATAATAATAATGATAGTTCCTCATAAACACTCGATGAGTGAACCATTCTTAGTGAAGATATTCAGCAAGAAATACGTAAGCAAAGCGAGCACGCGCATTCCTATTACTACTTTGTAACTTATGTAACTTATCTCTTACTTCTTGGTGAATATATCTGCGAGACAGACACGAGCGCGCGCATTTCCATTACTACTTTGTCGATTTATGTCAACTTTGAGTAGAAATTTTCATACCTTATCTGTTAGTGAACAAGACCAGAAATACGCGAGCGAAGCGAGCGCGCTCGCCCGACATTTCGCAATTTTGCAATGTCGGGCGAGCGCGCGCATTCCCATCACTACTTTGTCGATTTCTGTCAACTTTGAGTAGAAATCTTCATGCCTTATCTGTTAGTGAACAAGACCAGAAATACGCGAGAGAAGCGAGCGCGCTCGCCCGACATTTCGCGAAACTGCGTGCGCGAAGCTGACAGAAATCGACAAAGTAGTGATGGGAATGCGCGCGTTCGCCCGACATTTCGCAAATCCGCGCGCGCGGATTTGCGAAATGTCGGCCTAATTTTGTGGCACGAATCTCAAGAACTGTGATTAGGGTAGAAAACAGAGAAAACCCTATTTACTGTCCAAGTTTGCTTTGATACGATTTGTGTTGTCCAATTTTAGTATTAGGAAATCAAAATCGATAATTGTTTTGGTTTCCACATTTATATACATCTAATAGTAGTAAACTTGCTAGGGACTATAATAGAAAATCTAGTATAATAGTAACGGCTGACACACAATCGAAGTTTTATGTCTTTAACTGTAATTTTAGATTCCCTTTCAACACGAAACCGTCATTGCCACGGTCACCCCCACAAACAACATTGTTGGTAAAATTCAAGCTTTATTTTTTCAATTCTGTTTTGCATCCTGTTTCATTACCAAAACTGAAATCCTGAATTACAAATTTCTATTCAAATTATTAGTTTTATTATTATATTCAGGCTGACTTTCTGGAAAAATAATACCTACTGGATAGTCTACTACCAGAAAATTCAAAGAATGAACATGAAAACTAAATTATTACAAATTATTGTTTTTTGCCTTTAAATTGAACATTCATTCAAAATTTTTGATCGGTTCCTGTCGCTCGACTTCGGCTCGCGCTTTGAACTTCTTATTCGCATCGAATTTTCATTTTTTCATACACAAAATAGGTGACTTATTGATATTGAAATTTATATTTGGTCAAAATAAAATGTTAAATTTTCAACATTTGAAATCCAGATTAGTAGTTGAAAATGGTGTGAATATTGCTCGAGATTGATAAGACTGTTTTTATATAAAAATTACAAAGATTACCATTATTTCATTTTGAAGGGTGATAATTCCATTCAAAATTTCCTTTTCATATTTTTTTCACAAAATGTTTGATGCTCGAATGTTTAATTCTTTTGCAGTCTTGAATGCAAAAATGGCATTTCTGTATATTTCGTCAGACTGTTCTAGGAATCTCGTTAAAAAGTTTACTGGAATGAAAAAAAAAAAAAAAAACTATTAGTAACTGTTATTACCTTGCAATCTTCAATTCGATTCAGAATTTTGTTGATGTCTATAGGTTTCTTGATGATCTCATAGTAGTCAGGATAGTCTTTCTTAGGGGGTAATTTCATGAACGGTTCGCTCAACAATCGTCCATCGCTGCAGAGTAGAGAAAAGTTCGTTAATTTTTACTGAAGTGCTATGAAAGAATGATAAATTATTCAATCTCTCATGAAAGTAACAAGTGGTTCTTGTCAGCGAGTTATCCTACCTATCAGTGTATTTAGTTACGATGGACATAAGTTTTTTCATTTGCTTTCTCAATTTTGTGTCTGTGCTGGACACCTTACTCTTCTTTTTGCTACTCGTTCCCACTTCACTATCGGAGTCTTCTCCACGTTTCTTCTTTTTGCGACTGCTTTTCTTCTTCTTTGCTTTCTCCTCTTCTTCTTCCTCTTCGACGAATTCGTCAGTCTCATCTATTGCCTAGAAGTATATAAAAAGAAACCATTAACTAATGCGAGCAAAGTAATTTACACAAAATGTTTACTCTTTATTATGATAGAAATTAATATCGTGTTTCCCTTATACATTATTCCTGAATGCCTCAAAACCCAATGAATCTTTATTCCAACATATTATTGGTTGTCATTGAGTGAGAACTCATGCACCCAGAAATCCAACTAACAGTTTAATACCTTCAACCACTCTTTTTCAGTCAAACTATCAGTATAGTCAACTTCTTTCCGATGTCTCGTGCCTCTGCCTAGTATGCTATCATTGTCGTCATAATTCCAAGTTTCAACTTCATCATCCTCCTTCACCAGCCAATCAGGCAATTCTTTTATTTCCAGTAATCTCGCTTTCCTGGCAGGTCCTAGCTTGGCTTCTTCCCTCCTTCTCTCAAGATCCATCCTTTGAAACAACTCAAATTCTTGTTCTGATCGAGCCACCATTTGATTCACAGTTTCATCATCTGGTACTTCGTTTTCTTCCTGAAAGATAAAAAATTTCCTAAGTTCGTCTCTATAACAAAATTTATTCTGTACAACCTCTTCATCATCGCCATCTTGATGGAGAATATGCTGCAGAAACTGCTGGCGCTCAGATCCGGTGGATTTCTGATCGAACATTCCGGCTTGTATGACTTTCTCATCCATGTTAAGCTTGTACCTGGCTGCAGCTAAGATTCGCTCTTCCACTGAGTTGACAGTCATTAGACGTAATACCCTCACCTCGTTCTGTTGACCAATACGGTGAGCACGGTCTTGGGCTTGGAGATCCTGAAAGAATATTTACTAATCTGATGACAGAATAGAAAATAATAATCGTTTAGGATAATGTATTTAATTTTTTTTCACGATAAATGGATACCATATACTCTATTTCATAGCCTGGCTAATTGTTTTAAATAATGCATTAGGACAATAAATTATTTCCTTTTGGAAGAAGATCTTGACAAATTGAACATATGTATCAAACTAATTATCTCTAAAAGGATTTAATCATTTTAAACTACAATTTGAATAAATAATAATAATTTCTCTCTCTCTTGTTTAAATATTTGAAGAGGAAGGATTTCTATAAATGCAGTAACAAGAGAAGCGCCACGAAACACTATGAATTATGTAAATAAAAAATATGGCAATGAACAAACATATATAACAAAAAATAAATACGAATGGGTAAGAAGACATAAATGAACAAACATACACATATCATAAAAATAAATACCAAACAACAAAAAAAATAGATAGAATTTGTAAAGAAACAGTATGTTTTTTAAAATCGAAAATTAAAATTCATCGAGAGTGTAGCAATTTTTTTTCAGACGAGGGCAGTGTTTAGTCTCGATTTAAAAACATTTGGTATAATTGTCCAGCTTATTGAAAAGTTTGGGATCAAGATACAGATGGCTTTTCTGGTATAAGTAGAAAGTTGGTATCATAGGCGATTACATCAATTTCTGGAAGATTATTGAAATCATTCATCAGATCATTAGCATATACAAGGAAGAGTGAAGGCACAAGTATAGAGCCTTGAGGGACAACCTGTTCAATGGTTGCCGGTTGGTTTATAGAATTCTGAATTACTACTCTTTGGATCTTGTGTTCTATGTATGATTCCATCAAATTCAACGCAATTCCTCTAACACCATGTTGCTCCATTTTCAATAGGAGAAGTTTATGGCCAACATATTCGAATGTTATAGAATAATCAATAGTCCACAGGTGTGCAGTTTTCCATCAAGAGCATTCATCACGTGCTCATTGAAATCTTATAGTGCTGTATCAGTGCTTTTGTTTTGAGTGAGCCAATGGTGCTACGAAGAGGAACTTATTAGCAGAGAAAAAATACACCAATTGGTTCTTAATATTGAGCTCGACAATCTTCGAAATAGTAGAGAGGAGACTGATTCCTCTGTAGTTACCATAAATATTTGATGAGTCACCTTTTTTGAAAATTGGCAAGACAAGGACAATTAATCGGCGTATCGCGCTGAAGATATCGAAAAGAATTACTGGCAAAAGGCGTTCAGAATCTGATTTTGATCCCCAATATCAAATTGGCTAGTCTTCTCAGCTCCGGAAGGCTGGTTTCAAGACAGGCTAGTATTATTTTAGCGCAAAGTTCTCGATTTCCGGGCCATGCTTTGTAAACTTTATTCTTCACTCTTCCCCCAAAATAATAATCTAAAGCTGTAGTATCAGATTTTAAAACGACTATTTGGTTTCTATCAAGTGCAATGAAAAATGTTCGTTCAACCTCTGACAAACAATTAAGGAATAATAAGGGATTGATGCACCATCTAGTTGGGAAAATATTTCTTGTCGCACATTAAGAGGAAGATCTTCAATTACATCCCATAATCCTGTATTGAAAAACTAATCTTAACGCTCAGCATTTGACGACTTATATATAGGACTACAACCGTGCCAGAGTTAAAATCTGGATTTCATAAAATTATTAAAATATTCGGGTGTCTGCATTTTAAATGAGGACACAGTGCATGATAAAAAACTGGAAAATGTGGAAAATATTCAAAGTGCTGTGACAGAAAAATGAATTCTGCCCAATCTGGTTACAAAACCCTAACAAAAAAATACCTCTGCCCGAATATCGAAATACTTTCGACCGATGTATAGACATGAAGTACATTTTCAAGACTGGTTCTAGTTTTAGTTAAAACTGGCAAGAACCTATTGTTACTTTTTATAATAAACCGACTAACTAGGTCTATTTATAATAGCGAAATATCACGAAAATGCGCGAAATAGCAAATTTAAAACTATCATGTAATAAACTCTTAAAAACTAAATTTTCGATGCGTCTGAAAAATCCCCATTCGATTCGTTGACCTGTAAAAGGTGTGTAATGGGGTGGGTCTCGTTTACAACCAAATACAGAGCAGCTTTACATTCTTTACAAAGTCCGGTTCTTGGAACCTTCCAGAAATACACATTCCTTAGCAGCTATTATTATGGAAATTTTTAAACTATTATTTGGTATAAATGTAACAGTTTGAAAGAAAGGCAAATCAATACAGTATCTATGTTAAGTATGTAGATCTCCAGCCAACCCCCTGTAGAATCATTTAATTAGATGCAAGATAACGTCGAAACGTAGGGAGAATAATTAAAACAATAAAAACCCCATCGTAGGACAATCTACAGAAGGAGAAAATCTAACGTAAATACTTGTATTCCCGATGCACAAAAGATTTCAATTGATTAGTCACCAAACCGCAGCTGGCAACCAGATGGAAATTATTATTATCTTAGGAATTTATAGACTATAAAATTCATAAGGATATATTTATAGATGTATTAAATATAATTACAATACGCATTTATTGACACTTCCTGTTGATAAATCTCGAATCCTCGGTTTCGCCATAAATTTCCCTGTCATCGAAAACCAATGAGTATGTAACATTAAACAAAAAAAAAAAAATGAGTATTTTCGTTTTTTAACAAGTATAAAGTTCATCTTTGCCACGCGTCGGCATTTTAACAGCTGAAAGAGGGTATTACCTCAAGATGTTTCTCTTATGTAAGTGATAAATTATCCTCTCATTTCAGTTGACATTCTGGCCTGCCGTAGAAATTTTAAAGTTATATTTGTGTTGAACAGTTTATTTTGGACATATTGTTTTACTGTTTCTTGAATCAATTATGAATGCATTTTTGAATAATTTTAATAACTCTAACTGAAGATTCTTTTCTATTAGTAAAAAAAGCAGAATTTAGCCCACAAGTTTTTTATGTCACTACACAGGGTTGTGCGAAACGAATTTTCAGTTAAACAGTTGCCGATACATTTTTAGAATCAATAAGAAAATTACTTGATTAGTGTTCGTCAATTATATACATGTGATGTTCAGAGTCTCATATAATTTTAGTAAACTTATAAATTAATACAGTGTGTTGTGAACCATAATTTATAGCTGTCGCAGCTCATTTTTGTTCTTATACCAGATGAATTTCATTATGGCTTACTGTGGTCAACAATCATATATGTCCATTTTTTAGATCAAATTAAATTAAGTTTAAGTAGAGATCTTCTGAGTTTCTTTTACTGTCCTGAATTACCAAGCATTACATACACGTTTCGTGAGTAGGTACCTTAAAGTCAATAAAATCATTACTCAGCCGCTCGAGTATTGGTTTTCGATGCTAAATGTGCGCTGTCTCGTCTGAGTATTGGTTTCGCATGTAGTTCACTACAGGGTGTTACAAGTATAGAAACACCTACATAGAAATTACCGAAAGTTCCAACGGATAAAGTTGGAAGGATATCATCCCCGGAGTAGTCAAAAACTTTGGAAATGTGTATAGTCAAAATCAGTGACCGCAAGAAAGAATTACTGAAGATAAGATTCAGTCCAGTTTAAATTCGTGAAAATAGCATAATTATATTTCAAGTCACCGAAATATGATCTGTTGATGGTTCGGGCTTAACCACTTCAAATGACTCTTCTCGAAATCTAGTAACGAAGAGATTTATCGTAGTGAAACTTCAAGTGTGCGCTATATATTTATCAATGAAATCCCTCGTAAAAGTTTATTGCTGTCATCGCACGAAAAATTTGATCCCATTGCTGATTTTTTTTGAACGTATACTATTTATAGATGGAAGGAATAATTTGAAAAATGTTTTGGGTGAAAATTCGATTATGAGATATAAGTTCTTTACGGTTATTTCAATCTACTTTATAACACTTGCTACCTGTTAATCATTCGCTTGGATTCTGTGTATGAAATAATGGATCATTATATATAAATCTGTTGCATTTCTCATAGATCTGTATATCCCTTCTCAAGTTAGTACGATTTGTTCTTGGGTATTATATAGGGGGAAAATGGTCGGTGGTGGGTATTATTATTATTAATTCAACCAAAAACCGGTGCTATCTATATGTGCATAACATTTTATTACCAATATCAGCCTACATCAGATCTATTGAAATAAAACACTTTAAAATCTGCCTGTTAATTGAATCCCAACCAATCAATGAGTGGGGGTTCTTTTAAAATATCAGTGATGAGGCTAGGAGTAATCATTTACCTGATGAGGATTCCAGTCCGAATCGAATATAACCACAGTATCAGCACTCTGCAAATTCAATCCTAGACCACCAGCTCTAGTGGAGAGGAGAAATATGAAATACTCGATGGTCCTGTCATTGAATTTTTTCAACAAATCTCCTCGATCTTCTGATTTTGTTGTACCGTCCAGTCGAAGGTATCCGAATCCGCGCCAGCTCAAATAGTCTTCCATTATCGTCATGAGCTGAGTCATTTGACAAAACAGCAATACTCGATGATTTGTGGCTTTGAGTTTGGGCAATATACGGTCCAGGAGTTCGAATTTTCCAGAAGCTCGATAAATATCAGGACTGAAATGATGAAAATGACGCTTTGATCACCATAATAATATTTTTTTTACGAAATAATATTATTTCTTATTGAAAAAAAAACCTCGAAATTCTATTATTAAACTCACCCAGAAATCACCCCACCAGCAATACCAACGTGATCGCAATATTTCTCTTCGATATTTTGAAACATAAACGGATGGTTACACAATTTTCTCAATTGAACAATGGTGTTCATGAGTGCTTTCGATCCTCCTTTACCCTTATTACCCTTTTCTGAACCATCCGTGAGAAGAACACCTTTGCTTTGCATATGTCTGAAATCAAATATGCTTTGATACTGCATTATAAAGTAGATAAGAAAGAACTTACTGATAGAGAACTTTTTGTAAGCCTGACATATCACACTTTATAATGTATTCTACTTTATCGGGCAGTTGTGATTCGACTTCCTTCTTCAAACGTCTTAGTAAAAACGGCCGCAGAACTTTGTGCAGACGACGGATGATTAAAATGGTTTCTTCTTCATTGAGTTCCACCTGAATTTGAAATAATTATGAATAAGTGAGATGATTAACTAGAAGAGCGGAAGAGAGGGTGAAAAAGAGAGAGTGTGGAATGCCATCACCGAGAGAAGTGTAACTACAACTCCCAGCCTAACATTGAATTATACCCCCATGGTAGTTACTCATACATAGAAGTATGAGTCTCCGGAATTCCATTAAATTCAATAGAGTTACGCATGAGCAGGCACTGGCAAGCCGTTGGTGTTTATAGCGGGAAAATGAAATCATGACAAAGAATCGATCTACTTGAAATAATAATGATAACACTCCCTAATGAACACTCGTAGAGTGTACCCAAAGGCATTTCCTAGACGGGTAAGGGACAGCTTTTATTATTATTAGCCGTGACTCTCCGGGCGACCTACTGATTTTCGTTTGGTGGCGTATTTACTTTTCAGCTGTAGGAAAACCCGGAAAACCTAAAACACCCCCCCTGGTGGTCGGCACGCACTTCAAGCAAGCATCAATACAATTCACATCACACTTGCTGTACAACAAGGAATGTGGTTGCGTTTTGATACCAAATGAACTTGAGAAAAATTATCTCCCACACCGGGATTGAACCGGATCAATGCTAGCAGAAATATCAACGGCCGACACCCAGACCGCTGAACACCGGCCACCACATCACTTCAAAGATTCGAAATATGTTGTGCCTGTTACGTGAATGGAGAGTTTTGCCTAAGATATGTTCTATATATTAATGCCATGTATGATGTAGCTCGTTTCAATAATATTTTGCTTGATTATTACATTCCTTGATTAACCTATGAGTAAACTATAATCTAGTGTATGTTTATTCGTGTTATGGTAATTTACGTTTTTTGATTTTGGCAAATGTATTTTTAGTAGACTGTAATTGATCTTGTAACAGGTTGATAATTATTCAAAATAAGAACAAAAATTGAATACGCCACCGCTCGTATTTTGAGGAGTTCTGTCCCAATACTATAGTGAGACACATTGAAAGTCTGAACATATATATATATATATATATATATATATATATATATATATATATATACAAGGATCCTCATTGTGTACCTAATTCATTATGGTTCAGAAACTGCTAATTTATTTTGATCACATAACCAGCAATGCACAACAAGTTTTATGTTTTGTTTTTTATGACTAATGGGGTATTATTTGTTTACCTTCATGTATTATTGAAATATCTGGTGTAAGATTTAAAACATGGAGTTATGTAGACTCTATATATGCTTGCCTTATGGACGTTTTCATCGTATATTACCATTTTAAAAATAGTTTCTACGCAAATGTCGATTTTCTGTTGTAATCCACGATTTATCAATAATATATACCCACTTAATTTTACGAACACTGAATCTTTCATGAACAATGAACGTTGAAACTTCTTTTTCATCATTGATGTTTCAAAATCATATGTACCACTCTGTACCAGTTTAGGTGAACTCAATTGACTTACAATAATGTGTTCATCAAATAGAAGAATTTATAAGTCTTTACAGTTTTTCGGAAACTTACTCGGGTTGATAAGATCCCTTACCAGATACGCTTCATAATTGTCTCAGTGAGTAGCTCCTGAAGTTACCTCACAGACCACGAAAAATTATGTTCCAATTGAATAATATGTATTAAGTTCAGTTGGGGTCCGATTCAGTTCAGGGGTAACAAGCTTTCAATTGGTTGGTGACCATGTCTTGTGATCTCTTTGGATCAGTTTGGTAACCCAGAATGAGATCCGAAAGCTATTTTGATGATAACTTTCATTCTCGCAGAAAATTGTTAGTATTGTAAACTCTTATATGTTATATTGAGAACAGAACTTTTTATTACTCTCCCAACATTCTATATTTGCAGTAGTTTGCCTTTATCTGAAATATGCATCCACTGATAGGAATTCCTAGAGTCATGTTTGTATTAACATGCTTGAAACTCTACAGGACACATAATTGAGAAGCTCAGGATTCAAAATGGTCTTTTACACAGATAATTACATTCACGGCTAGTCGGAGTCATATGATGCAGATTAACATTCAGAACACTATATTATAGTCCAAGATCCCATTACTTAGTTTTAAACGAACGAAATGTGTACGATTGAGAAGTGTTAGTATGTACTATGTTCGCATGCCTATCTGCTAGCTTGTCCAGATGACCATTCTTCAGATATTAGGGAATCAAGGTACACAAAAACACTACTCACTTAGTTGAATTGCCGTCTACATAATTGTTTCTACAACCCTTGGTGGATCAGTGGACAGAGCATCTAGCTACCACCCCGGAGCTCCGAGTTCAAATCTCGTCTCCAACAATTTTTTTCTTTTTGTTTAAACCCAGCAGACGCATCACACTAGGGTTAGCCATCTCGGTTGGAAACAGAGCTTCGACTCTGGGAGGATTTTTGTTCAAAAAGAAATTTAAAAGAAAACAGAATTTTGGTAAATAAAAGATTTTGTTAAGATTTCCTTATGAGTAAAATCCCAGGGCTTTCAGACATAACTTTTTTCTGAAAAGATGAAGACTTAGGTACTGAGTGGTGTCTCATGTACTTTTAATACCTGCGTGCTTGTGGAGTTCGCTCTGTGACACCTGGGCAGTATCTAATTTGAATTTGTATGGCTGATTTTTATATATATTTTTTGTAGAATATCACTCTTAAGTAATTTCAAAAGTGTCAGACGCTTTCCATAGACCAGAACTTTTGTCAAACGCTTTAATGCTCCACAAATTACTCCAGAGTGATATTCAACAAATTATACATAAAAATCAGCCACACAAATTTAAGTTAAGTAACTCTTATTTTTAGTTACCTTTCTCACCTGGTACCTGCCCAGGTGTCACAGAGCGAACTCCACAAGCACACAGGTATTAAAAGTACATGAGACACCACTCAGAACCTAAGTCTTCATCTTTTCAAAAATAAGTTATGTCTGAAGGCCCTGGGATTTTACTCATAAGGAAATCTTAACAAAATCTTTTATTTACCAAAATTCTGTTTTCTTTTGAATTTCTTTTTGAACAAAAATCCTCCCAGAGCCGAAGCCGTTTGCAACCAAGATGGCTAACCCTAGTGTGATGCGTCTGCAGGGTTTAAAAAAAAAGAAAAAAAATTGTTGCAGACGAGATTTGAACTCGGAGCTCCAGGGTGGTAGCTAGATGCTCTGTCCACTGATCCACCAAGGGTTATGGAAACAATTCTGTAGACTGGCAATTCAACTAAGTGAGTAGTGTTTTTGCGTACCTTGATTCCCAAATATCTGAAGAATGGTCATCTGGTTAAGCTAGCAGGTAGGCATGCGAACATAGTACCTACTAACACTACTCAATCGTACACATTTCGTTCGTTTAAAAATAAGTAATGTCTGACGGCCCTGGTATCTTGCTCTATTATGTTTTACCTCTTCTACAGACTTTTTTAAAATATTGAACTAACGAATAATTCCATCAATACCAGATCGAACAAACTTCAGCAAAAAACACCATTTGTAATTTATTTATTAGCCCTCTTCCTGAATAAGTTTTTATTAACAGTCAACTAGAGTTTGCAGTAAAAATAAAATTCAAAATATGGAACCAAAAAAAATCTCTAATCAAATTCAATCTTAATTATCAAGCCCATCTTCTTTCTGACTAATAGAATTAGCTGTAATGGTATTACCTTCTCTCCAGTAGTAGCAAAAGGGGCATTGAACCATTGCTCGAAAGTAGAACAGCTTTTGAATATCGACGGCAGCAGAAAGTTCAGCAGAGCCCATAATTCAGGAAGCTTATTTTGCAGTGGGGTGCCAGTCAGCAATAAACGATGTGGTGCAAGATAGTGAGTATTAAGTACTTGCGTTAGCTTACAGTGATGATTCTTCATCCTGTGACCTTCGTCAATGATGATGTACTTCCAGGGTAACTGAAAGGAATGTGACAAAATGATGAAATTCAGGTCAGAATTTATGAGTATCACCTCAAAATATGACTGCATATTATGGAAGGCATAGAAATGAACAACTCGAGTGACTATTTCATTTGATTACTAACAAACCTTATTAAGATTGAAAGAGACTTGTTGCATATGGCTTAATTGTTTAATCACAATGAAGTACTTTACAATGCCATGAATTTATTCATTCCTTTGAAAAGATATAGAAAATCCAATTTTCCAGCTTGGTACAGCCCTGAACTTAGAAATATTATTACCGAAAAGAAAAAAGTGCACAAAATCTATAAAATGTATAATCGTTACGAGGATTATATATTGTTTTCTCATCTGCGAAGCCAATGTAAGTTACTCTCAAATCGCTGCTACAATGATTATTTAAATAAAACCGAAGCTAACTTAACAAGTAATCCGAGATCATTTTGGACTTTTATCAACAAAAACCGAAATTCATATGATTTACCAAGCATGATGTATTACCAATCTGAAAAGTCAGATAATTTGAATGACACTGTAGATTTGTTCTCAAAATTTTTCTCTACCGTTTATACTCCAAATAACTTCGGAGAAATGCCGAACTATCAATAATCAAAATCTGTCGATATAAACTCTCTTTTGGACCTGATGGCATTCCTTCTTCCTTCCTGAAAAATTGTGTATTCACCTTAGCCATTCCTCTCATGAAAATCTTCAATTCCTCCATAATTTCCGGTAAATTTCATGAATTTTGGAAACATAGCTTTTTAAAACCCATATATAAATCCGGCCCCAAAGAAAATATAGAAAACTACAGAGACTTAAGTATTCAGTCAGAGATACCAAAATTACTTGATTTTTTTATAACAAAGTATCTATCTTGGAAATGTAAAAATATAATAATGAGTGAGCTACACGGTTTCATGACTGGTCGGTCAACTGCAACAAATCTATTGTGTTATCAAAATATTATTACTCAGGCTTTAGAGAGTAGAGTGCAGGTTGACTCCATCTATACAGACTTCTCCAAAGCGTTTGATCGAGTCAATCACAATCTTCTCTGTGCTAAACTCTGTGCTTTGGGTTTTGGTGACCCGTTACTCTCATGGATAACTAGCTTCTTGTCAAACAGAACACAGTGTGTAAAGATTGGAAACTATGTCTCGCATACGATTCAAGTTACCTCTGGCGTTCCAAAAGGCTCTCATAGTGGCCCACTACTCTTCAACTTATTCATAAACGATTTTTCCGAAGTCATCAAGCACAGTCAGTTTCTATTATTTGCTGACGATCTTGAACTGTTCAAACCTATAAATTCAATTGATGATACAAAACTTCTACAGGAAGATTTAAATAATATTAGTTCTTGGTGTTCTTCCAACAATATGTCATTAAATGCAAAGAAGTGTTTCAGTATAACTTTCTCCAAAATAAAATCTCCAATTGTTACTACCTACTGGATTAAATCTGACGCTGTAATGAGAGTCAACCAGATTCGCGATTTGGGCGTATTACTAGACAGTGGATTTACATTTCAAATACACATCAACAATATAACTTCCAAAGCCCTCAAGACACTCGGTTTTATTAATCGTTCTTCAACTAATTTTTCTTATTATACTCTGAAACTATTGTATTGTTCCCTCGTAAGAACTATATTAGAATATTGCTCTATTATCTGGAACCCTTTTTACATTTCACATGTTAAACAAATTGAAAGTGTACAAAGCAAATTCCTAAGGGTGTGCGCATATAGAATGGGTTTTAAATGGGGCGAGTATCATTATAATGATGTAAGAAATATTCTCAATGTGCAAAATCTGGAAGATAGGAGAACAATGTTTGGCTTATGCTTTTTACACAACCTCATCTCAAATAGAATAGACTGTCCAGCACTGCCCCGAAGCATTGATTTTAATATTTCTAAACGTACCAGGCACAGTGAGTTGTTTCGGGTTCCTTTTCATCCTAGAAACTATGGGTTTCATAACCCGATTTCTAGAGTGATGAGGGATTCGAACCAGCTTGCTGATGAATTAGATCTGTTTGGAACACCTCTAGCTACCTTCAAGCATAAATTAAAATCCTTGTAGACTTCTATTTTCGTTTTAGCCATTTTTTATATTCGAAAACCTGTATCTATTTAGATTCAAATGTAATATATTAGTATTTGTCAGTGTCAGTTAGATTTCAACGAATAAAAAACCAACTCACTTTCATTTATCGAAAAAGTTTATACCGGGTGTCCGCGGAAAGTCCCTATAACTTTTTTGTTTTTGAAGATAATGAATTTTGACATAAACATTCGATTTTTGAATGGGATACTCGGTATATTTTCAATTATTTTGTCTTCATATAACATACTGAATACAACCATGTATCACACTTGTCACTCTTTGTAACCAAATTTAGTTTATATCTTGAAATTTTATTTTTTATTCTAGAGTGCTCTATGGATACTTTCAAATCACTAATTTCAGACCTAAAATTTAGGAAAAAATACAACTTTACTCTTTTCGGTCAAAATGTATCTGCAACGTAAAATTTAATTTTAAAATTTCTATTAATTATTTTTTTAAAACGGCAACATGGTGGCTATTCGGGTTAGGAAAAAAGAGCATTTTATTAGAATTAATTTGATACTGCAATCTATTAGGTTTTAAACAAACCTGTTAATAAACTTTAAAAGATTACATCAGATATTTCTCAAAATGAAGTACATTTTGAGATTAAAATGAGATTTGAATAATAATAATAATATAATCCCTCATAAACACTCGTAGAGTGTACCCAAAGGCATAGCCTGTGCGGGTAGAGGACGGCATAAATATCATTATTAACAATTTTTTAAAACAATCAGTTACACAATAATGGACCTTTCCACGACATATGAAAGAAAAAAATTTGAAAAATAGAATTGTTGATTTCATCAATAAAACGTATCAATTTGATTTGAATCAATTTGGTTTTCAAGAAAAGAGTGGATCGCAAGCAGCTGTTTTAGAAGTTACTGATAGAAAAGGCACTCCATTTCAAGGAGTGGGCTCTCGGAGTCTTCTTCGACGTGGAGGGTGCCTTCGATAAGGCAAGAACAGATGTTATCTGCAATGCACTGCAGATTAGGGGAACCCCTCCTACGCTGATTAGCTGGGTAGCTACGGCCATCGAGCGGAGGAAAGTGACGGTGTCTCTAGGAGAGAGCCATGCCGACATCGAGGTGAGAGGCGGCTGCCCGCAAGGTAGCTGTCTCTCCCCTCACCTTTGGTGTCTAGTCATGGACGAACTTCTCAAGAGACTAGCCGCCAACGGTTTCTACGCCCAGGCATACGCCGACAACGGGCTCGTCCTGGTGACGGGCCCTTTCCTAGATGTGGTCTGTGGCCGGATGCAGTTGGCGTGCAGGAAAATAAAAAGGTGGTGTGAGAAAGTCGGCCTCGCAGTTAATCCGACTAAAACGGAGATGATTCTCTTCACCAAGAGAAGGAAGGTAGATGGGTTCAGATCACCAGTAATGGGTGGAAAACCCCTAGAGCTGGCTAGAGAGGTAAAATATCTTGGGGTGATTCTGGACTCGAAGCTAACTTGGGGGCCACATGTCGATCGAGTAGTCGAGAAGGCGGTGGTCGCTATATGGAGTCTGCGCCGGGCAGTGGGAGGGAGGTGGGGACTCAAACCTCACATCCTTCACTGGATCTACACGGCGGTAATCAGACCCAGAATCCTATATGGAGCAGTGGTCTGGTGGCCGAGAGTGGACCAGATAACCACAACCAACAAGCTGGGAAAAATTCAAAGACTAGCTTGTAGGGGAATAACCGGCGCGATGAGGACGACCCCCTCGGCAGCCCTAGACGCCCTGATGGGTCTGCCGTCGCTTCCAACTTGCATAAAGAAGGAAGCGATGGCGTCCTATCTGAGAATGCGTGACTCAGGGAGCTGGAGAGGAGAGGGGTACACAGGACATACCGAAATCGCTGTGGTAGCGGAGAAAGAAGTCCCACTAGCCGCTATCAAAGTGATACAGGCAGAGGATAAAATAAGGTGGAAAATGATGATCTCGCTAGATATCCCAGACAGGAGAGAGTGGGAAGAGGAAAGGGTGATATTTCCCCCAGAAAGCCTGGTCTGTTTTACAGACGGATCCAAACTGGAGGAAGGACAAGCCGGAGCAGGAGTTTACCTGGAAAACGGAGAGAAAAGAGCATATGCGCTAGGTTCTCTGACAACAGTTTTCCAAGCAGAGGTGTATGCCATCCTGGAGGCAACCAGAATGGAAGAAGTGAGGTCCGGCCCAGAGAGACATGTATATGTCTGCTCGGATAGCCAGGCCGCCATCAGAGCTCTGAATGCAACCAGAACCAGATCAGTACTGGTTTAGGAGTGCAGAGATGCCCTGGAGAGTCTTGCGACTGAAAAGGAAATAACGCTGATGTGGGTCCCGAGCCATGCAGGGATTGAAGGCAACGAGCAGGCGGACCAGCTAGCCAAGCAAGGAGCCGGACAACCCTACTACGGACCCGAACCCGCACTCGGCATAACAAGGAGACAAGTAACAACGGCACTGAATAAGTGGGCCGTTGATACATTAGGAAAAGAGTGGAGAAGGATAGACGGATGCAGGCAGTCAAAGCAGATGATATCGGGGCCCGACATGGCAAGGACGGCCAAGATACTGAAGCTAAGCCGCAAAGAACTCCGACTATTAGTGGGAGTTCTTACCGGCCACTGCGGCCTCAGGAGGCACCTGGCTCTCATCAGAGTTGAGGCAGACCCACTATGCACGGAATGTGGGGAAGAGGAGGACTCCTTCCACTTCCTGTGCGAATGTGGTATTTATGGCAGGCTCAGACAAAACGTCTTCGGAGCTGCCACTATTAAGGAGGAAGAATTGCACTCGTTGCAATGGAAGGACATTTCGACTTTCATAAGAAGGTCGAAGAGGTTCGAGCAGGTATCCGACATGGGATGAGTGAAGATGCCGGGGATTGCGAAAAGGGCCCACTGGGGCCTAGTCGCTGACGCTTGCGTCCCCCACCCATTACCATTACTGATTTGATTCAAGAAAATCTTGATAAAGGTAATTATGTGGTAGCTGTTTTCATGGACCTTAAAAAAGCCTTCGATACAGTTGACCACTCAATACTTCTGAAGAACTTAGAGTCGATTGGTATTAGAGGAATTGTAAATGATCTTTTAAAATCCTATTTCGAAAAAAGAACTATAAGGACATACACTAATAATGTGGAGACTGACAGATTGAACATAAACAAAGGTGTCCCTCAAGGTTTTAGGTCCAATTTTATACTTATTATATATACAAAATTTATCTCAAATCAACTTATCATGTCATTACACCATATACGCGGACGATACAGTGCTTTTATATGTAAATGAAAACCCTTTAATTCTAGAAAAAATGGCTTTATTCCAATCTGCTCTCTGTTAATTCTAGAAAAACTGAATATATGATTTTTCAACAAAGAAATAAACAAAATATCAAATTTAATATAAAAATTAAAAATGAACAATTGAAACAAACTTCTCTGATGAAGTATCTTGGCATTTGGATTGATGATAGGTTAAGGTGGGAGAAACATATTGATAATCTGATTAAAAAAGTATCTTCCATGATTGGAGCACTGAGATGTCCCAACTTGAATCCCAAAATAGCTAATATATTTTTATATTCACATATTCTCAGTAGAATCAAATATTTAATTAATATATGGGGAACGTGTTCTAAAAATAATTTCAATAAAATATCCGCTGTATACAGGAAAGCATTGAAAGTACTGTATCGTCTACCATTTGACACTCCAACAAATCAACTTTATTCAATGACAAACACATTTTCTTTGGAGGAGCATTATGCAATGGATACTCTCAAAGTATCTTACCTTATTATCAATAAAATGATTAAATCTAATTTTGTATTAATTAGAAATTCAGAAATTCACAATTACAATACACGACAACATAACTTGTTCCATCTAGATTCTGCAAACTCTTTAATTGGCCAGAAAAGATTCACCCATGAAGGTCATTCAAAATTCAATGAAATACCTGAAGAATTAAAAAATTGTAGAAATATCACTGAATTTAAAATCAAAATAAAAAAATATTTTCTAGAAAAAAGAAATGGACTTTATTAGGATTCCTTCTTTGTTTTTTTTTTTCATTTAAAAAAATATGTGAATACAAAAAGGTTCATGATCAGTCTCATACCAGTTTGATACTGTTTGACTGATCATGCTATTCCATTATAGATGTAATAATAATTGACAAATACCCTTTCATAATTTTACAATTGTTTCTTAAAATTAAGAAATGGGTATACCTTTATTTTATACATGTATCATTGAATTATGAATAAACGTTATTAGAAGGAAAAAAACAAAAAAAAAACACTGTAATCAGAAAGTGTATACGCTAATATCACTCGGGAATTTTAATTTATTTTTTCTGACCGCTAGTTTCTCTATAATCAGAAGAAAAGTGGTTTCGTGACGTCACGTTCATCAAAACTAGACTTGGCAACGTTGTAAAAGTTGTGCACCGTGAAATCTCAAATTCTCATTTGAATATAATGTGTCGTATGACAGTTGTCATTTGATACCAAATGGGTTCGTTCGTCTGTTTCACGGAGCATCAATAAGAATCGTTTGTCTCGTTTAACTCGTTTGCCTACTTTAATATTTAATACAAGTAGAGCAGTTGTTCCATCAAATATGTATGCTGCAAACGAACAGGCCCTACTTGATTTCTTTTTTGAGGTTAATGCGGTTTTCAAAGTTTTGAATGTTTTTGTTGTTTGTGCTCTAATTTTTTCCCCAATTCCTGTATTTGTATCCCTGCAAAAACTGTGAACATGTCGAAAAGGTGCTTCGTACCTGGTTGTCTGAACAACAGTGAATATTCTAATGAACAATTTTTTATGCTCCTAAATACCTATGAAGCGCATAGTAAAATGTGGTTTGAAGCAATGAATAAACTTTGTGTAAAAAGCGGAAATATAATTATGTTTTTGTGGAGAACATTTCCAACTAATATTACTGTATTCAAGTAGTGTTCAAGGAACGATTTTAAATTTTGGTCATTGCAAAAAATAAATTCATATTTGTTAAATAGAAAGAGTCAATCATCTCATAATCTACCCTCGGTAAATTATCCGAACTTCCCTTCACGAAGCCTTTCCATATTTTAATACACAAATAAATTCACACCAGATCGGTCATAATAACACCACGCTACAGTATTAATGAATGTATCAATTAAATCTTGAATGTAAAAAAACAAACATTAACCTCAAATCTCGAGATCACTTTTGTCGCATGAGAATTGTCATAATTATTTGAGGTGTTCAATGCTCGTTCTTCATCATGTTTCGAAATGTTTCGGAACGTGGATTATGTTGGGGGTTGTTTCCGATGAACGTGACGTCAGCGGCACACTTTCAAATGAGATATTCTTTCAAAATGAAAAAAATTTAGTGGAACTCTTTGTTAAATGGACGTTTCAGACTAGAATCTATCGGTTTAAAACAGTTTTGCAATTTATTTTTCATAAATGTAAAGGTCCATTACCTAATTTACTTTTGCAGAAGCGAGGTACAATATAGGATGTCGACCTCCTTCATGAATTTGTTTTATCAGTTTTGTTGGTCACAGGTTACTCGATGCATTTAAATCTAGATTTATTACCAAAAATGCTTTATTTAAAGAGAGATTTAACGTAATTTTTTAAGTTTTTTAAAGAAAGTATTTTTAAAACCATTAGTGTGCGATATCAAACGAATCGCAATGAAATGATCTTTTTTCCTAGCCCAATAAGCCACCATGTTGCCATTTGAAAAAAAAATTGTAATTTCAATTTAAAAATTAAATTTAAGTAGCGCATACATTTTGACAGAAAACGGTGAATTTGTATTTTTCCCAACATTTCACTGTAGATTTAAAAATAAATTTCAGAAAAAAAAATTGGTCACTAAAAGTGACAAATGATACATGGTTGTATTGAGAATGTCATATGGAAACAAAAGAAGTGAAAATATACTGCGTGTCCCCTTTAAAAATCGAAAGTTCATGTCACTTCCGGTAAAACCATGTCAATATCAATATAGAATTGCAGGGGTTCCTTTCAATTTGTTAATCACATCTTTTCAACAAAAACAGTGTTAAAATGGTGTAAAAGATACTCACATATTAGATTGTGAGAACCTCAGGGTTAAATGATAGGTCCTGTTTCATTTTCCTTGTACATATATGAATTAACGTATTAACCAATCACAGTGAGAACAAAATATGTTACATAAATGAAAAAGTCGGGGAATTATGCGATTAGTTGTGAGGATTGTTAAAATAAGAATGTTTGTGAAACTAGAAGGGCCGTAAAACACATTTGGTTTAAAGAGCACATCGTATATATGCGAGCAGATAAACCGAGTTGCCAACATTCTATGGAAAACAAACACCGATTTATGTCACAAGATTGAGATTTCAATTGGACAAGTACATGAGTATAAAAACTACTTGATGGATTTGAGAGTTTGGAAATGCGAAATGTAACATGGCCCTATTCCATACTCAAGTTCGTATTATAATAACACCACAAATTTAAAATTATACATATTTCACCACCTTACCCACTTTCATCAGTGTGCTTTCCTAAAGCAGTATTTTTTTTATCTTTCGAATTTTGATTTTATGGTGAGTTACCAAAACATTGTCTGCCACGCTATATTTGTCTTCTCTCTAATATTTAGCAAATGTTTATAATAGGTGACCAAAACAGACTCGGTCACAATTTTGACACCTGATTTTGTATGTGCCAAATCTGGAGTTGGACTATATTATTATTCAAATATCATTTGAAGAGACTCATCTGTTAAAATTCTTTGTCAATAATATTAATAATATTTCGACAAAATAGCTAGGGCACCATTCTGATTCATATCCAGAAAATCTTAACAAACAAACCAGAATGTGAGTGTCAATATTTGCAGAATTTCGACTGCATCTGAGCAGTATATATACAATTGATATAGAGTGATAGTACAAAAGGAGTTGTCTGAAACCAGCAATAAACACAGCTACACATATATGTATAACATTAGTATCGATATTCAGTGAGGAATGTGGATCATGTTTGGTAAATCGTTCCGAGGCTTACGGCCAATTTATGCAACATATCATTATCATAGTCACAATCTTTATCACAGTCGTTGTCTCATTTTTTTTAATATTTGTTCATTACAGTCATTAGCATGAAAACTAAAAATTAAACACTGTCATTATTGTCTTTTTATTCCAAAGCTGGGACATTTTTCAATCATTTCAATAAGAGTACCCTCTTCCTGGCCCATTTTTTTCTGAAACACAATGAACAATAACAAGTAACAAGGATCACAAGTCAAAACAAATCATTATTTATGTCATTTGTCAAATAGATATCGACCCACATGCGCGTTGAACATATCGTCCTAATTATAAGCATAAAAATTGAAAATTGCCAACTTTGAAGGTCACATTTTTATGATTATGATTGAGACTTAAATCTAAACAAATTGCATAAATGCTACTACTGAAAGGTACAGTTTCAATTTAATTTTATGATCAAGACAGTAACTGTGATTAGGACTATGATAATGACAACGATGCATAAATTGACCCTTAGGCGATCACCATAAAATTATTCACTTACCTTGGCTAATACACCTTTGTCTTTGATAACGTATTCATAGGTGGTAAGTAATACATTGAACTTTGTAGACTTCATTTGACTCTGGATTTGTCTTCGACCTGCAGGTGAGCCCTTATATGACACTATGATCACGGAAGGAGACCACTTCTCGAATTCTAGCACCCAATTCGACAATGTTCTGGAAGAGGTAGCGATGCATGATGTGAATTATTAAATATAAATGTTATTACTCACGATAATGGAACAATGATCAAGAAAGGCCCATTCACCTTCTTATTTTCCATCAAGTAGGTTATCAAAGCGATTGTCTGAATAGTTTTTCCCAGGCCCATCTCATCGGCGAGTATACCATTCAGGTTATTGTTATAGAGTGATACCAACCACTCTAAACCCTTGATTTGGTACTCCTTAAGTTTACCTTGGATTAAAGCTGACTGTTCCGTTATTATTTCATGTACGGTGTGCGCAATACTGTAGTATGTTTGTTCTTCAATGGAATTTTTGTGATACTCATCATCTTCAACTTTTGCTTTATTTATAAGTTCCTTAGCCTTTTCTTCCTCTGATTTGGGCGAAAGTTTTCTTGCTGTGGAAATAATATAAACTCCATTAAGTCTCTTCTTTATTTCTTTGTTGTATATCGAATGAATGAATCAGTTTGCTTGACAGTTATAGATGATGACAATTTTTGAGGAACCTGTACTCGAATGTAACCATATGAGAATCGCTCAATATTCTCAAAGGGAATTAAGCTTCAAGAATACATCCAACTACATGAGAACTGACTAACCTATCCATGCGATAATGGTATTGCTAAAAATTTGCCTACGCAACTTCTACTTTCAAGAATAACATTGCCACTTTTTTCATTAACACTGATAGTTGCTAACGCATACGACATAGTGTGGTTTGAGAGCATGGCCATTAAGGAAGCCAAATATAAGTCGAAATTGTGTTTAAGATTCCTGGACGTCAAAGTCGAGAGAAGTGAAGTTTTCATCCACACCTTGCTATGCAGAAATAAAACCCATTCCGGATCAGTTTCGACTCCAACCACTAAATATCAATGTGGAACACTCGTGGAAAAAACAAGGACCTTGTGCAGTAGCAAAGACAATCTAGAGACCAAACCCATCAGAGGAAGGAGAGACGTCGATAAGAACGGGTACCAATATAAACTCATGGAAGAGGTTCTGAAACGAGCTATTTCCAATCCGTCCATATATTGAGAAGACTTCTGACCAAAACCAAAGCGGGGAACGAAGCGAAAACTAGAAGAACTGCATTTATCAAATTCCATTCGAATTCGGACTCTGATGCTTCATCGGTGACACTAGAAGACCATAAAGAAATAACAACTTAAACCTTCCCTAAAGGGGAAAGACGTCAAAGTTGGTACAAGAATATTGGTTTAAAAAAAAATTGAAGAATCCATATATACCCGAGCCAACTAGGAAGCAGGAAATTGTTAATTACCACATTGGACCATATACAGAATTGGAAAAAACTTTTCTATACCTAGGGAAATATAGCGGACAACAGAGAACGCATTAGTAAAAAAGGTTCAATATAGTCGCACACATTCATGTTGAAAGATACCTCATTCAGAGCCAAAAACAAGACATCCGCTGATGAGTACGAATATCATGGAATATTGTAGCACATAATATTCTATATTATAGCTATAGCGTTCACGTAAAATTTTATTAAGATACCTGCAGTTTATTCCTATGCAGAATATGTGCAAATTCGAAAGTGGTATTCAATTAAGGAATCAATGAATATATTCATTGTGGCAAAAGCCAATACGTAAGACAATTAGAAATATTCTTCGAATGTTTAAAAAATGCGGTTATGTCCAAAACTGCAAAAAATGTGTCCCACTGAACAACCACTTGAACGAAAGAACTGCCGGGAACAAAAGAAATGTATATTATTTTGAGAACAAGAAATTTGTTGAAAATAAATTTTAAAAAATATAATTTATTTCTACGAATCTCCCAGGTTTTTGCAGTCAACCCCTAAAAAGCACAGCTTGTGCGAGCAATAGAGATCGGGGATCTACAGCTTGCATAAAACTGGGTTCGGAACCACTTTAGCTCCGTGGTAGACGGTGATAATTGTACCCGGGCCGTCTGAGTGGGAGGCAAACGTTCTAACACCACGATTACTTCGCTTCGCCTTTCTATTATTCCTTACATTCGCACAAGACAAAAATATCGAAAAATTCAACTTCCACTACATTTGAAATACATTCCCGTTGCGCTTGTTCTTTCATATGTAGAGAAGAATTATAATACTCTCATCCATTCGGAAGGGTTATTCTACACTCAAAAATTATAGGAGTTGTATACTGAATGAAACCTCGTGAAAACAATAAAAAAATTCGAAACAGAATCAATTTGTATGAAAGAAATCGTTGCCTGGAAATTTTACGTTGAGACTATATTTGAGAGCTAGTAGATTTGGCACCATGAAAACTTGTTTTGCTGAGTTTTCAGTAGTGGGTAGTTAATCTAGTAAAAAATGTATTCATTATTCTGGTTCTTACTCACTTCCGTCTTCATTGTAATCATCATCAGAGTCATCATCATCCGAATCAGCTATGTCCCAACCTGGATTTTGCGACAGCCACTCCTGTAACTGACTAAGTAATGGGGCTTCTTCACCTGTGAGTTTTTTACCAGTGGCCATTTCTATGACTGTTATGGGTCTATCAGAGCCCTGTGAACCATCCTCATCAGGGTTCAATAAACCCTCTAAACTCAGTCTCTTTCTTTTGTTCTGAAATGGAAAATCAATGAGTTATAAATGTGTGTGTTCACTATGTATTTCGAATGAATAATCTGCAGCACAGTATGGATGCAACTTAAATGGTAAGTCTGAGATAGTTTTAATACATGAACTATACGTTTACAGGAAGAAAGTGAGAGGTTTGAGTGGAAGCAGCTACCAGCTACTTGTGGGCGAGGCAGACAGAGAGGAAGTCCAGAGCCAGGATCTGGAAAATGGACCTCAAAATGAGCTCTAAATGGACCTCGAAGCTGGGAACCAGGGACACTACAGTTGCCGTCTTAGAAGTCAAGGTAAAAGGAATCAAACATATGGTAATGGTGGGAAGCGTGTACCTAGCACACGATGATGCGCACTTGCCTCCAACTGAGGAATTATTGAGGATATTAAAAGGTATGGTAGGAAAAATGGTCTACGCATGATATTGGGGTGCGATGCCAACGCGCAACACAGATGTCAATTCGCGTGATGAGGCACTACTTGAATATCTAGCAACGACCAGTTTGGAGATGCTGAACAGGGGGGCGACACCAACGTTCATTAACCGCGTCCGACAGGAAGTGATTGACGTTACGTTGGCAACAAGAGATATATTGGGTGATATAACGAACTGGAGGGTACCGGAAGACATATCGATGTCAGATCACCGAATGATACGGTTTAATGACTACGCTGTTCCATAACGCCGAAACCATACAGCAACCAACTGGGACACCTTCCTCATGGCTGACGAGGGGCCAGGCAGATATTTCCTCGGAGGAACAGGAAGTAGAAAATCTAGGAAAAACAATGACCACGAGAATTAATTTCGAAAAGGACCTAAGAAAAAGTAAAAGACCTAGCGTAGGTCTTACTGTGGAGAAATCAACTTCCTAACGAAATCCGCCAAACTCATGAGAATGCTGAGCTACGAAGCAGTAGGTTCCATAACAACCTTGAAGAAACCAGATAAGACATGGATAACTTCCTTCGAAGATTCGCTCAGATATCTGCTGGAGGTACACCTCCCTGGCTATGTCGAAGACGATCAACGTGCTCTGCCAACATAGCAGGTCCCCCATGGGGACGGGCAACGGACAGAGGGGATCGTTACACCTGGCAATGCTACAGCGAGAGCTGGAACTTCTTAATCTTGGAAAGGATATTCCAGTCCAGTAAAGCGCTGGGGTGCGTTCAGCGAGAGTAGTCTTTATCCCCAAGGCGGGAAAAAGAGCCTATACACAATAGCCTTCAGACCCATCAGCCTAACACCTTTTCCGCTAAAAACGCTGGAAAAGGTGGTAGACAGAATCCTGTTAAAGGGGCCCCTTCTACAGAAATTAACATATATACAGAAGCAGACGGTCGACTGAATCGGCTCTCCACACTGTGTGCGAAGGGTCGAAAGGACATTAAGAGGTTGTCGTGACCAAGACGAAAAGCTACCCGCCGTTCTCTTGTTCACTGGTTCGTAAGTAAACTACGCAAAACTATACCAAACGTAATTTATTCCATGAGAGAACGCCCAAATACAATATTTTCGAAAGTACAATATTTATAACTTCAACTGACTAGACATTTCAATCTGACATATTTGGTTTCTACCTACTATATGTATAAAAAATAATGGAGAATGTCACAGATATAGTTTTAGCAAGTGATTAATAAAATTCAACAAAATTACAGTATGTCTCTAACATAGGTAACATTAGGAGTCTTTTTCGATGTGGAAGGCTCATTTGACAAGGCAAATATAGCGACTATAGAGGCAGCACTAATGGCAAGAGGAACGCCTCACTTGATGGTCATCTGGGTTGTTTCGTCGCATACGAGGAGAAAGTTCAAGCCGGTTGGACAACAGACTGGAATCCGAGGTGGGGGAAGGGCTGCCCTCAGGGAAGCTGCCTCTCTCCTCATCTATGGTGCTTAGTCATGGACGAACTCCTGGGTAAATTCACATATGAAGGTTTCGATGCACAGAGGCATACGCGGACGATGGAGTTGTCCTAATTAGCGGACGATTCATTGGAGTCCATTTGCAGGCCGCCTGTTGAATAATTGGAAGATGGTGCAGATGGGAGCAGATCCTATTCACCAAATGAAGAAAAAAAGACGGATTCAGACTACCTATCATATTTGGGCAAGAGCTGGAGCTAGTCCAGCAGGTTAAATACCTCCAAACTTTTGTGGAGGCCGCATGGGGATAAGATTATTCAAAAGTCGGTAGCAATCCCATGGCAACTGAGAACAGTAGATAGCAATTCCGAGCGGAGAGTGGGTGGCAGAAGAGCTGAATAAACTTTGGAGGACTAAGAGCACCTGCATACAGTCGAAAGACTTTGTGGTCAGCGTCCAGTAAGTCAAGAAGGGCCCTGGCTCTTAGGCAGAATTCACCAAGCAATACTCCACCTTATCGAAATACTAACAGGTCGTAACAAGTTAGGTAGACACCTATTACTAATAGGTATGGAAGAAAGCCCCACTTGCCGCAAATGTGAAGAAGATGAAGAAACTTCATCTCTCTTCCTTGGCGAGTGTGAGGCGTAAGGGAGGTTAAGATTTGAAATTTTTGGAATTGAGAAACTCCAACAAGAGGAACTAACCCAGTTGGATTGGTCGGACCTTCAATAGAAGGTCACGAAGGTTTGAAAAAGAAGATTAGGAGGAGGAATGTAGATTGAAAACAGGTAATGGCAAAAAGTGTCCATGAGGACAAAATCTTCGGGTGTACTTCGTCAATGTGGTTGACAGAATGAATAGACAGATTGAGGCATTGACACCCTGACTTGAGGAGTAGGCAGATTGAGGCCCCCTCAGTCGACCCTCGAGAATATCTTCAAAACAGAAGCCGGTGAAACGTCGAGTTACAAATCTCCAACGCTGTTCAGCCCAGTGATATTTATATTTCGGACAGCGGAAACTTAGATATAAATTTTGAAATATATAAGTGTCTAAACATCTCTCGACCTATTCGATATTCGATCTATCTGGTTTTTATGGGTCGAAAAAATTCTTTTCCTTACTATTGTGTCGGTAAAAACACAAAAAATAATTACCATAGTACAATGAAAGGATTCCATGATATTTGATCGAATGTGAATTTACTTATATTGAGCCAACTGAAATAAAACTAGCCAGAGAAGAGTATCATTGGGCTCCCTGAATAAAATTGGAAAGCAACTGCTTTTCAGAAGTCACTTTGGAAATTTACCTTTTTTCTCCTTTCTTCTTCTTGTTGCTTACGTTTCTGTTCCAACTTATGTTGCTTAACCATCTCTGTCAGATTGCCAATGTATTCGTCAGTTTGTGATAAAAGGAAGGCTAGTCGTTTGTCCTTCTTCTGATCGATCAGTTTTCTATAACCTTCCTCATCTTCTGCCATCAATCTAATCGTTAAAAAGGTTGGATGAATCTTCAAATTAGTCAACCTGAGATACTTTACCTTCTCATTCGTTCCTTTTCTATCCTTTCTTGCTCCTTCTTCTGCTCTCGTTCTGCATTAGCATGGTGATTCATGATAGCCTTATTGACTCTAGAAACTTTGGCGAGATTATTTCGATGAAAATCTTTGAAATCTTTTCCGTGTTGTAACACGGAAGTGAGAAACTCTTGGTGTTTCTGTCTCTTTTTCCTTTCCGCCTCTAGCTTTTGCTGTTTTTCAAGTTTTTCGGTGGCCCTCGCTTCTCGAAGTCCTTGGCGTTTAGTACGCTTGTATTGCTTCACGTTGATAACCGATTCCAGTGTCGTGTCTCGCCTTGTGCAGGCTATTATCTCGGTTCTCAGTTGTCGTTGGAAGTTGAGACATCGCAGCGCTCGAAGTTCAATTTGAACTTGCGTTCTTAGCTCTTCCGACATGTCACATGGTAAGGACAGCAACTGATCCATTCGAGCTTGTATCCTAGCTGCAACTCTGAAAACATGAAAGGTTATGATACAATATACGATAATTATTTATTTTTAGTTTACTTATGATTAATAATAATAATAATAATAATAATAATAATAATAATAATAATAATAATAATAATAATAATAATAATAATAATAATAATAATAATAATAATAATAATAATAATCTCTGGTCGAGTGAGCTAAAGTCGGAGACAGAGGGATTCATAATGGCCTGCCAGGATGGTGTATTCAAAACTCTCGTCTACCGTAGTCGCGTGATGTGTATAGACGACCCTGACACCCGATGCAGGGCATGTCGTGGGGCACCTGAGACCGTAATGCATTTGCTATCAGCATGCCCAACTTATGCGGTCTCAGCCTATATCCACAGGCATAACGCGGCGCTACGAGTGTTGTACTACCACCTGCGACACTCATACGGTATAGACGAGACACCGGTGTTGCCTTATGTTCCGGGGGATATTGAGTCCGTGGTGGAGAATGAGAGATGCCGAATCTATTGGAACTACTCATTCCCCACACTCAGGCAAATACAAGCCAATAAGCCTGATGTTGTCCTCCTCGACCACCAAAGTAGAATGATATTCGTCATGAAGTTTTCCGCTCCAGGCGAAATGAATATCGTTCGAAGAGAGGAGGAAAAACGGACTAAATATCGAGATCTTCTCTTTGAACCGCAGGTTATATCCGGACCATTCTGTCAAAATGGTGGTTCTGATTATAGGAGTCCTTGGTGGAATGATGGACACACTGCTCTCTAACTTAATGATAATACCGGCTTGCCGTAATATGGCAGAAATCTTAGCAGCAAGAATGCAGAAGGCCGTTATCCTTGGTTCGCTCCGTCTACTCAGGGCACACGATTCTCGGACCCAATAGTCACTCACCCTACGGACGTAGGGAGTGGTTATTGGGGTTAACGACACCAGCGCGCCCTCCGGATGGGTCGGAGCACCGGAGACAGGGCCTGACTGGTACACTCCTAAGGAGAAAAACAAAAATAATAATCTATTGGAACTACTCATTCCCCACCCTCTGGCAAATACAACCCAATAAGCCTTATGTTGTCCTCCTCGACCATCAAAATAAAACGATATTCGTCGTGGAGTGTTCCGCTCCAGGCGGGATGAATATCGTTCGGAAAGAGGAGGAAAAACGGACTAAATATCGAGATCTTCTCTTTGAACTCCGCAGGATGTATCCGGACCATTCTGTCAAAATGGTGGTTCTGATTATAGGAGTCCTTGGTGGAATGATGGACACACTGCTCTCTAATTTGAAGTTGATACAAGCCTGCCGTAATATGGCACAAATCCTAGCCGCTCGATTGCAGAAGGCCGTCATCCTTGGTTCACTTCGTCTGCTCAGAACACATGACTCTCAGACCCAATAATCACTCACCCTACGGACGTGGGGAGTGGTTAATGAGGTAAACGACACCAGCGCGTCCTCCGGATGGGTCGGAGCACCGGAGACAGGGCCTGACTGGTACACTCTTAAGGGAAAAACAAATAATAATAATAGTAATGATGATGATGATATTTTCAGAAGATTTTTTTTATTCAGAAAAATATACAGTATTACTTATTCATTAATTTAAATATAGAATTAATATGTAATTAAACAATAATATACCTGTGCGTGGGATAAATTAACACAAATATGACACTAATGATATTAATAATAATGAGAACGGATATAAGTATTGAAGAGTATAAATAAAAGAAATAATAAAATAAAATAAAAGTAGCAGAAATAATGTTACCATGGGACCGGAAATGAATTTTTACTCAAGTAAAAATGAATGTACTTATTGCATATTATATTAAAATATTAGGTTCATCAATTATAATATCAGTTTCTGTGATAATTAGTATTATTAATAATTTTTGCATCAACATATTGGTGTATCCATAGTCTTGGCAAACTCAAAATGCAGGTTAGAGTTTATTTTAAATGAGTTCGTTCTGATGCATTTGATGGGTAATGGAATAAGATTATACAGTCTAGGAGTAAGATCTTTGAAGAGTATTTTGGAACATGATAATTATTTTTCTGGCGAGTTTTATTCATACTGGTGTTCTATTTTTTGTAGTACTTGTCTACTCATGTTGCCTAATTGAAGTTTTGAAGAAGTACAGTTGTCTGACGTCTATAATAAATATATACCTTCATATAGTGAGTCAGTCATGTGAATACTTTTTTGAGGTGTTTTGTTGAACTAGTGCTCCCCAAGCAACTATATCATAATATATGGAAGGTGGGTTTCGGACAAGGTATAATGCATTCACATTTGGGCTGTTTGAAAGTATGCTCTCCTATATTTTATCCTGTATGTAACTATACGTAGTTTCTTGACCAAATAATCAATGTACATCCCATTTTAGGTGAGCGTCAATTTATATACCAAGGTATTTTATGTTCACTGATGAAATTGAGAATTTCGCGTCATCGCATTTTATTGATAGTGATTTGAAGTTTGGTAAGTTGTTGGCGTACAAAGTAAAGGTTATGTAGAATGTTTTAGATACCTACATTGATACTCAGTAATTTGCTTTCGAACCATTGAAGTATCGTTTTGGAATTTCCTTCAACTTTTTCTTTCAGAGAATTCCATGATTCCTAGTGATAAATAACTGCTACTCATACAAATATTCAAATTTTCAGTATATCGGGTGACTCCGCCAAGTATTTGCGGCCCTGTAACTGCTTTATCTGAAGAAAAAGCCATAACACACCCATAACTAACATTTTTTCAATGGTTTACTTACTGAAAACAATTGAATGATATTTTTTCAAACAGTTTTGTCATATTTTCTATTGTAAATGATGGTACAGGCTGTCTTTCTGAGTTCAACCACAAGAAACATACATTTTCTAATGATTACGTCGCGTAGATCATACCCCACTGGACTTTTTTCTCTGGCCTTATCTTGATATGTTAGAGCCCTTGCAAATATCGAAGACCTCAAGAACAGAATGGGCATTGAGTGTCTGAACAGTCAGTCTCTGAAGAGAATAATAAACAATCAGGTTGTTATAACGGAGGACAGTTGTGTTTTGAAAACAATGTACGTCACATCTGATGGACTGATACTTCACCATTTCATATCATATGATTAAAGGCGATTTATTATTATTATTATACCTGTTTTAGTTTTTTTTAAAGTGTTATTGCGTTTCCTTGTTGGTATTCCATTTTTGTAGAAAAAAGATAAACAACGTTTTTTTGATAACGGTACAGGAAGAGCTTGTTAACCATACATGAAAATAATTCACTTTAATTTCAGATTATGACGGAAATGTATGTTTTATATGGTTTTAACTCAGAAAGGCAGTCTCTTACATTAAAAAAATATGACAACTCGTTTGAGGAAAAAAACTTGATGTATAAGTCTTTGACAGGTACAAATGTGGATAATTGGAATAATTCACTCAATTGCTTCCATTGAACCCTTCAAAAACTGTACCTAAAAGGATAGTTATGATTCTTTACTTAAATAAGAAAATAAAAACTATCTGACATTTTTCATACAGAAATATTTTTTATGAAATACTGTCAGAAAATTAAAGCACCATTACTGAAAGGAAAAATTAAATATAAACGTTTTTCAATGACAACATTGAAATATGTCTATTAAATGATGGTAGATCCAATATTGAACAGAATGTCACGCTTGCATAGCGGACTTTATGATTCATACTGTATTTGTTGTCTAGCAACACATTCGTTATAAACCAAAATGTGTTAAGGGGAGATCCATTCGTTAAAAAGTCAGGGTATCTATGGAAGTCTACGGCATTCGCTGAAGGATATATCGATGAATCGAGAACAAATAAACTTGACATAGCAAATCAAATTGCCACTGAGGAACATTTCTAATATACCATCAATTTTAGGAATGGAAAAACGAGACTTCAACAACAACATTTTGTTAGTTAATGTGAAAAAAATTCCAGCATTCCACAAGTTCTCCAAAAATATTTTTCAATATTTACACATTTCACTTCCAGTAATTATTCTTCATTCTCGTGTAATAAAAGAAATGAAGAAAATTTTTGAGTATTCCTTTATATCAATGTTTATTACAATATTCAACATAGGTAGTAGGTTGTCGTAGAAAAAGTATAGTATGCAACTCGCACAAATGGCAATTCGTATGAAATGGAACACTCGACTTCGGCTGGTGATGCAAACTTTGAAAAAATAGAGTTTCAACTATTTCTCTGAATCAATAATAGAAAATGACTTTTTTTGAGCTTGTACTCAAAATTGGATTTAGAAGATGAGAATACCTCACGCCGGTAGAAAATTATAATCAATATCTCCAAGTCGGAAGATAAATAGATATATCAAATTACTAAGAATAATATGAGAAATAACGAGCATTGGGAAAATTTCAAAATAGAAGGAAATTATACTTGAAATGACAAAGTTGTTGCCACTTTGGAAATTATAAATGTGAAACTTTTTAAAACACACACTACCCGATAATCAAAGTAGTTCTATCGAAAGTAACATCACGAGTTCTCAATCAATATAGAGTAGTTTCGCATGTGATTTAAACACAATTTTAACCTGTCAAGGATGTTTCCTAGAAAATGAGGTTATTATTTGATGTTGTGAAATGTTTAGATTTAAAATAAATCACCCAGTTTTCCAGAGAGAAATCCCCCAGAAACTTCTAAAAGCTTTTATCTATGAATTTGATATATATATAGATTTTTGTTATTCAAACATATGTTTGAAGTAGGTAACACAGGTAACAGGTAATTTCAATATTGTGAAACTGCCATAAACCTACCTGTTTTCTCTTTCTTGAAGAAGAACCAAAGGATCTATACCACTCGGTTTTGGTATAGCAGTTATTCGAATCTGTTTAACCGTCGGGTGATGGTGCTGTTGGGGTGGATGTGACGGTGGTTGTTGCTGGTGCATGATGGGTGGGCGTGGGCCACTTGACATCATTATCTGAGGAGGTCCTCCGTGATGTTTGTAATTCTGCATCGGTGGCTATATCGAGCAAAACAGGAAAGCAAGAAACTTTAGTAAGCTATCAGTTTGATACTGTTCTATTCTGATTGTGGTAACAAGGCTTCCAGTAATAAAATCAAATTTTCAGAGTTTTCATTGATTTCACTTTATATGAAACAAGATCATGGAAATCGTATAATTTCAATTTCGAAACATTCTTCTCTCCATTAAAATTACAAGGGACAACTATACTTGCTGATAAAGCGACAATCATTGATTTATATCCGATATATTTTTCGGATTTGTTTTTATCATGGAAACATCAAATTCATGCAGGGTTGTCAACGTATATTCTGTTATTTATGAATGAACTGCGAATGAGAATTTCAAGTCTCAATATTGCATTGATTTCATTGATTTTCAAGTTGTGAGGTAGATTTGTGTAGATCTGTTTTGAGGAATTATAGTGATTACTTTCATACTGTCATAATTAAATTAATTATCTGTCCTGTACCAACGAAATATTGTTAAAACCAAGAGATAACCATTCCAGAAACGCGTGACAACAGCTTCTTATGTTCTATTGTCTTTTGTTTACCAACAATTTTGAAATATTGTGACCACGTGTTTCTTTGTCCCAAAAAAATACGCTTCATCATTTTACATTAAGAACAATGTTTTGGAAATGAGACAAAATTCATTTTCACTATCACATAGACAAGATAGTCCATGTTTTATCCAATTCAAAAATGTTTTTTTCTTGAACTTGGTAATTTTTAGTCACTCTAAGTATTTTCTATAGATATAGATCTGCAACTTGGGTTCATCCAGAGTTACAATGTGGAAATTTCTTCATGAAAATAAAATGAGTGTACTTTTTTCTGATGAGTTTTTCATGAACATGTTGATGATTGGTTTCTTAATTCTATCGTTCAAAATGATATAAAATGTGGATTTTCCAACTTTAGTGCAAAATCATGATTATTTTTTGTATTTAAGACAGATTTTTATCTTTCCAGGAAGTTCATATTCAAATATTTCATCAATAGGAAGGAAATTAAACGAATACCCATATGCTACCGGGCACGATTTTATCGAAGCGTTGCGTTGTTTATTTTACTGGCAATGCCGTATTGCTAGTTTCACTCCGGTTTCTTAGTGCCCTTCAAATTTACTTCATACAAGATTATGAAATATACACGTAACTACTAATAAACGTTAAAACCCAATTAGGTATATCAATATTCAATTATAAAATACGTTTCTCTCTCCCGAATCTTGATCGAATGCTTGATTAGGAATGCTTATTTTCATTGTTTTAAACGGTTAGTACCAACTAATTTCTGTGATCTCAGTATGATCCAAAAAGGCTGAATACATCCTATTTTTGACAGAGTCAAGTGGGGATATTTTCATTGTTCATCTTCACCTGAAGACGATTGCGGATACAAGCAGTCGAAACGTTGAGAAAAAGCAAAATAAATAAAAACATTTCAATCCACTACGACGATGAACGTCCAAAATGTTAGCAATCATGTTGTTGTTTCTATACCAAATTATTTATAATATGTTTATGTTGCATAGAGTTTTGTTGAGAAAACAAGGAAATGTTTGATGAATATTTACTATTCTGATCAGGATATTTCTAGCAGCGCTTCGATGTAATCAAGTGACTATTTTCTAGTTCTAGTTAGCTGTTACTTCTAGTTCACCCAAAAATTCCGAAAAATTGCTATTATTTCTAGATTAAGGAATTATCTTTTGACCGTCATATACACGCATATACTTATAGTCCAGTAACCTTGCGTTAGATCTGGTATTTCTGATTATTTGATGAGCTGTTTATGATGTTGGCCGAATGACAAATTCCTGTTTTCGATAACGAGCGCAGAACGCAATATTGTCAATAATCAGTATTGGGCGATTTCCATCGACCACCCTGCTGCAGGTTTTTTCAAGGAAAAAACCCACGATACTCAACTGGGATCTTTCAAGAGGGCATAATGCACTTTAATTCCATTTCATATATGAAACATAGTATATAATTATTTTATTTACTTTATTTTACTTTTTTCCAAATGTTCAAATTTATTTAAATTGGTTTTCTAATCAACAGCATACATTTTGTTTTCTTTCCTTTTCAATAATTACTTTTTGTCTAATTTTCAGAAATTATAGTAAGTTTTTTATTATATTTCGTATTATATCAAACTATTAGTTTGTTATTATACCATCTCCAAAGTATTTGAAGAAATTACTTATAAACAAATGAGAAATTATCTAGATTAATTCAATATTTTACCACCTAGCCAATCTGGCTTTCGAGCAAATTATAGGTGTACAACTGCATTACTAAAAGTAATTGATGACATCCAAAAGTCATTAGATGATAACAAACTCTGCCTTCTAGTTCTGCTCGATTACTCAAAAGCGTTTGACCACATCAACCATGTACTTCTTATATCCCCTCTGAATTACCTTGGATTCACATCGAGTGCAACTGAGTTGATTAAAAGTTACTTACAGAACCGATCACAATGTGTCACTTTCAAAAACTCCACATCGAATCTCATCAATGTCTACAACGGTGTATCGCAAGGATCCATATGAGGCGCTCTATTATTTGTGTTATATACATCACAATTTCCAGATTATCTTCAGCGTACGGATGCCATGTGTGCTACGCCGATGATACTCTTTATCTACATAGAATGCAATGAAGAAACTTTTGACAAAACAAAGAAAAAACTCAATGATAACTTATGTCCTCTGATGAAATTATGTTCTCTGATGAAATTATGAACCAAATATTGCTTAACTGTCAATCCTTATAAGTCAGTACCTTGTGCTCTTTGGAAGGACATTGCCCCGTAAACGCAATCTGAACAAGATTTGTATAACTGCAAACGGAGTTGAGCTACCTCTTAAGGACATTTCTAAAACTTAGGACTATATATACCTCGACAGTTCCTTGAGATTCACACGACACTTTTCGCAAATTATGAAACGAGGGTCGAAATCTCAAAATGATATATTCTAATAGAAAAGTATTAAGCAAAAAAAACAAAATGACCTTGTGTGAATCTTTAGTGTTGTCACATGCTAATTTTGCGGACGTAGTATATGGTATATGGTATATGGCAAAAGTTACAGAATTCATATGTGAGGCTGATAACTAGAACAAAAAGACGAGACCATATATCACACAATTTGAAAGATATCGAATGGCTAAATATGGAGTCGCGACGCATTCTTCACTCTACTGTCTTGTTTCATAAAATAATAAATGACAAAAAAACGAGTAAATTTTATAGAAAAATCAGTTACAGGCATACACAACCTCAACCTTCGATTCAGAAATCAGCTCACCACACCAAAACACGAAAACTTCTCAATTCAGAGGATATTTTTCATTTTTTTACCTTGGCTATTCAACAGGTTAACGAATAGATAAATGCATATTTCTTCAGGAGCATTGAAAAAAAACCTGAAATGTGATATTCCACTGGGTAATTTCACTATATCTTGAAACCCTTCAATTAGGTATTTAAATATAAGATATCTCATATATCATTCATATATGATTCGTTTTTTTATTCTCACCCAATTATTATCATTTTTTAATTTGTATTAATGTATTAAAATTATTTTTCAATTTATAATTATGTATAAGGTTAGATGGAAGAGCAAGTTTTGTCCATGTCTCGAGCATAGAAGAAAAACATCGTGCTGTGACGGTTTTATGCAGATAGGTTTTCGTGAATCTGACCCTGACCGAATTACATACAAGTGTATTTTAATTTTGAATATATTTTTTTAAATTGAAATTAAAAGAGTCATTCATGTTTCTCATTTACTTCATAAGATTCCCACATAATGAGTAATAGGAGCAACAAAAAATATTCCATGAATATTAAAAAAAAATTGACTTGGATGAAAAGAAAGGAGTTTATGGTCATTAAACTTTCAGGCAAGACTTCGATAATGTAACACAAAGAAGAGGGTTAATAATGAGAAATATGAAAAATGTAGGTAGTTGTTTATACAATGTGATTACCTTCAAACCTCTTCGGTGTCCACTGAAATATGGGAGGGGAGCATTTTACAAACAAAATATGCCTAGAGAGTCGAAATTCTCACAGAACAACAAAATATTGCTAAACAATTTTTTATTTTTATTTTTTAAACTATTGGTTCAACAAAGACAATCAAAACAAATTCAGTATAATCAGAAAATGTTTACCGTAGTTATATAAAAATATAGAAAGTAGAAAAATTTGTTGATTTGATATTTGATATTTGGATTATTATTGAACTCGGTAAAATAATCAGGATTACTGAATCTGACACAAGGTCTCATGTATATGGTAACTGGGCCAGTAGTGGTAAATGGGTAAAATCCGACGCCAAACTGAAATTCACAAATTTTCTCATTTTACAATAAAATGATATTCAAAATTCGAAACCTTACCTGCTGTGGGAGATGCACGGGTGGTGGTCCTATGGGTCCTTGAGGAATTCCTTGTTGTGTGTTAATTGGACCTGGTGGTCTCATGGGTTGAGGCTGAACTGGCCCACTCTCAGATGTTGGTGTGTCACTTGCTTCGTTAGGACCTCCCTATAAGCAAGTAAGTAGTTCATTAAATATGAAAATCCTAATATTCACAATACATTTTTAAACTTTAAATACAAGATTGATAAAAAATACTATAACAAAAACACAACAAATGAATAAAATACATTGTTAAAATATACATAAGACTGAGAATGAAAAAAATACTACGAATAACAACACAATACAATAACTGATTTACTTCAGATGAAAATTTATAATAAAATACAACTACATTCACAACAGTTCACAGATATTTTGAGAGTTTTTTCTTAAAAGCTACAAGTGTATCACATGCTTTAATTTCATTTGGAATGGAATTATACTGGTATTAGATCTATCTACAAGAAAATTGTTTGCACTTCTAGTACAGTGTTCGTGAACCTCATGATTGAACTGTTTGAAATAAGTTGACATCAAACCTTTGACAATTTTGAAAATGAAGACCATTGCTGAAAAAATCCACCTTTTGGTTACTAAGTGCCACTGTGAAGTTTCTAGCATATGGATTATAGGGGTATATCCATTATATTTCAATATTAATCTCATTCCACGATTCTGAAGTTTTTGAAGATAAGCTTTACTGTTATTGTCTAATAGAAATAGTATTCTAGAACAGCAATCGAAATGTGGTTGAATGATACTATTATAAACTGTCAATCTAGCTTCCTTTGATATCTGAGCAGTTATTCTTGAGAATAAAAAGCGATTTTAGAATTTTTTTTCTTAATTGTTATAAAGTGTTCTTTGAAATTTAAATTTTCATCCAATACAACTCCCAGGTACTTGATTTGTTTTACAATTTCAATTTTTTAATTTTCTACAATTAAAGTTATGTTATCTTTATCCACATTCTTTGTCCTATTGTGCTTAGAAATGATCGTAGCTTTTGTTTTTTGTACATTTAGTTTCAACTCATTCCTCTTCAAGTATTATGGTATATGGTATTGTGTTTTGTTAAGTTTCACAATAAGTTCCAGAGTTGAAAATTTTTCGTTACTTGCAAAAATTTGAATTTCAAGGAAGCTACAAATTCAAATTGTTTGATTGTTTTCATGTTCACTGAAAAATGTTTCTTCTGTTGACCATGTAAAAAATATAAATTACAAGTACACGGGTACTTCTTCTAACAAAATGGGTAAATGATCTTGCAAAAAGTCCGTGTAGGATTCACCTGTTAATCATACTGTTAAAAAAAAATTTGCCAATTAGGTAGTCAGCAATATAATTCCTTCTCAAACGTTTAGAGAAAATCGATGTTGAAAATGACTTTTATCCACAATCACCTTATAATTGAAGTTTTATCCACACTTATGAACTGTATAAAGTACCACTTTATCCACTAGTGGAATAATGAAATTACTTCATTCCACTAGTGGAATAATGAAAAATACGATCTTGAATATCAATCACATTTTACCTATTTTCACCAACTTCACAAATTTTTACAAATGGAGTCGATAAACAATCGAAAATACATAGCAACCATTCAACACCTCCCGATATTTTTGTATGTTATTTCAATGATTTTTGAGGAGGTGACAGCCGCTGTCAGAGCAAAACGTCAAATCATTTTGTGATGAAAAATTTCCGCGATTCTGATTCTAAATGAATGTGATTGTGAATAAAACGTTCTATTGCATGCGTGTTTTAGATACATTTTATTTGCTTAAGAAATTTAAACGCTCTAGCTTCGCTCTCGCGTTTAAACATTCTTGCGCAAATAAAATGATATCTAAAACACTTATACAATAAATAACTATAACTAATAACGTGGTGATTTTTGTCGACCCAAAAATGGTTATTGTGAAAGTTCATGATAGCATCTCGTGAAAAATTTGCCTCGTCCGTTAATAAAATATTTGGTAAAAAATGATTACTGTGTGCCAACGTATGAATCAATGTAACCTGCAAAACATAAATCTAGGGAGAAAGTCCCGAAGCAGTATATAGAGCTTGGAACCGCTGTATGTGTTATGGGTAAAGGAAGTTCCTTTTTAGAACTTTCCAAACGGTTTTTGGGATGACTCCAAGCTGCAGTGCAATCTTCCTGGTACTATTTGAACGATCTTCTTCGATCGCATCAAGTATAGCTTATACTAGTTCAGGCGGTGTTCCCGTTTCTGGTATTCCACCACTTGCATTTTAATTAAAACTCCCAGTTTCACATAATATTGCATGTAGCGTACTAAATGTTTTAGCACATAGGGCTGAACTTTGATTGGATTACTGGAAATCTGATATGAAAATACAGTTGAACGTTTCGATTATAAACCCTCAACCTATTCTAATGGTACTATTTTTGTTTTGCGGAAATGCGCCGTTGCCAAGTTTTGGTTACCTGGGATTACTGGAAATCTGATATGGAAAAAACAATTGAACGTAGCGATTGTGGGCCCTCAGCCAATTGTAATAGTACCATTTTTGTTTTGCGGAAATGCCCTGTTGCCAAGTTGGTCACTTCGGAGTACTGAAAATCCAATATGTAAAAAAACAATTGGATATCTCGATTATGGACTCTCAACCTATTCTAATGATACTATTTTTGTTTTGCAGAAACGCGCAGTTGCCAAATTTTGGTCTCTTTGGATAACTGGAATCTGAAATGAGGATAGTTCTGAGTGGATACCATACTATTAAGTTAGATGATTGGGCAATGAAATGTGAACCTTGCAGAAATGCGCCAGTGTTGCCAAGTCGTGGGGGCTGGAAATCATTAAAAAAATATTTAAGGAAATTTTGCTCAAAGAATATCATTATAAATATTAATCCTTATCAATTTTCATGATCTATTTTTTGAAAATACATTTGGAAATGTGATGACGCATGATCCAAAAACCCATTATTATTTCATTTAGGTTGTATCACCTCAAGTTAAAATGATATACTTGAAATAACTAAATGATGCGAAACAACTTTGAAATGCTCAAGTTCTGAATTCTCAGTCACAATGTCACAAATTATCATAATACTTACAGCTCACCGACCATAAATGGTCAGGCATTTGACATCAACTTCATTTCCAAAGAAACAAAAGTTACAGCGTGTCTCTTTCTGCTGGTAGTTTATAAAATGCGAGCGCAGCGAGCATCTGCTGTGATTTCACCTTTTCATACTAATCAGTGTTCAAATTACTAGCAACTTGGATAGCTAGGTTAGTTCGGTTAGGATGGGTTGTGTCCCTTTTTTACGCTCAGAAATTCGGTCCATAGCCGAAAACGTGGGCAGTCAGAAGAAGGAGACACGCCTTTTATAACAGCGCATTTCCTCAAAACAAAAATGGCACCATTAGTATCGGCTAAAAATTAATATTAATACTCTCCATTGAAACTTTCTATAAAAGTTTTCTGAATGATTACCCGCATCCATAACTTCGCAACAGCGCCTTTCCGCAAAGTCAAAATATCATAGCAGGAACCACCTGATTGAATAGAATAATGTCCACTTCGACCCCAAGGAGACTGAACATTATTTTAACAGGAGAGTCTATTCCCCATAAGATAATGGGGACACTGATAGAAATAGATGAAAGAACATTTGTGACGAAATGTGACGTAGTTGGACGTGTTATGGCCGCCGTTCTCTATAGACAGTGACGGACTAGCTCTTGGTATATGAGAGTTACTGCTGACAGTTTTGTTGCTTGGTTCGAGTTCGACTCTGCACTCATATCCAAGTACGTCACTATGACGCGTTGATGCTACAATATTCTGATTGGTTGGAGCTTATTAAATCCTCCTTGTTAGTGTTAGTTTAGTCTCTTTGCTTCGACCAAACTCCATATCTGATTTCCAGCAATCCGAAGTGACCAACTTGGCAAAAGAGCATTTCCGAAAAACAAAAATGGTACTATTAGAATCGCCTGATGGCACAAAATGACGACATTCAATTATTTTTTCCATATCAGATTTCCAGTAATCCCATTTGACCAAAACTTGGCAACGGCGCAATTCCGCAAAACAAAAATAGTACCATTAGAATAGGTTAAGGGTCTATAATCGAGACGTTCAACTGTTTTTGGGATTTCCAGTAATCCAAAGAGGTCAACTTGGCAACAGGGCATTTCCACAAAATAAAAATGGTACCATTACAATAGACGAGGAAAGTGTCACAAATGTCATACTTGTCAAAAACTGATTCCAAACAAAGAATTTTAGGTGACATTCTCTGTTGATGATTTGCTTATTAGTTTGTGTTTGGTTGTTTGGATTTTGTTTTCTCAGGCAAAAAAAATTGAAAAACCTTAACAGAAAAAATATTGGGGTTATCCGACAAGCTGATTTAAATTCGACGGAGGTTTGTTTGGAATCAGTTTTTGACAAGAACGACATTTGTGACGTCATCACTTTCCTCGTCTATTAGCTGAGGGCCTACAATCGCAACATTAAGTTTTTTTTTCATAACAGATTTCCAGTAAATCAAATTTTTACCGCGCATGGAATTACTCTTTTAGGATATCTGCCCTGGTAAATTCTCCATGCTTCCTCCGCATTTCCATTTGGTAATTCATAAATAAAGTGCATGTCAGCCATATCAGCGTTAGTAAAATTATTCATGACGGAATCACTGCCAGTTGACAACTCTAAATTTTACTGATAGGTATGACAATACTATCACAGTCAGATGGTCACCAAAGAAGGTGTTTATGATATGCAATGGAGTGGCTTAAATTTTTTTTTCTCGAAAACGATAGACAGATTTTTTAAATTTGTATTTGAAGAAAACACAAAATACCAATAAATTGTATTTTTAGTAGCTTAATCTAAAAAAATAACAAACTACAAAAAGTCACGAATCACCCTCTGCAGTTTCGTACCGTAGTTGGGAAAAATCCTGTATATTTATAATATGTGTGTCAAAGACCGTATATAATAAACGTTTTGGTAATATGAATTTGTTTGTATACAACGTATCATGTCCATTTGAACAAAACCGTGTAAAAGTGGTAATCCACCATACGGTTTATTTTTTACATAAAAAATTTCAACATAATTTTCTGCCATATAAACAAAAGTCACCAAAAACCTATTCAAACTTTGCTATTACTCAGCATACTAAGAGGAATTTGGCAAATTTCATTGTGGTGTGTATCGTCGGGCCAAAAGTGTTTCTTAATAATACTCTGATCTGCTGAGACATGAACAGTACCTGTTGGTGCATGCTCAAATTTCCTTGAAATGTAGACGTCGGCGGTGGCGTTGGACATTGGGGTGAACCATCAGATCTTTTTCCTTGTAGGGCCATGGTCACTTGAGGCGGTATTGGCTGGTTTCTTGCCAGGTAGCGGTATGCCATTATTTGATTCCTGAAATCCATAAAAATAAATGTCGGACTGCAGCCATGCAATTTTATAATAGAGGAAGTTACGATATTTTACTAATACACTTTTCAATAATTACATTGAGATGAATGGCCGTATATGAAATCAGAAATTTTATAACGATTCTGTTGAAAACTAGGAAAATTAAACAATTGATGTTGAAGAATTTTGCATACAGCGAACTATGTTTAGAAGAATATTACAATAATAATTTCAAGTCTTGATGTTTGACTTGTTATAGTGCCTTTAATGTTCATACTGATGTTTTGTACATTCTTCATCTATTCATGTATTATCTTTTTCATAATTTTCGTTATTATTTTGTATTATTCATACGATCCTAAAAAACTCGTTCACAGCTCAAGAGCTCGCTTACAGCTGTAGAACTCGTGTTTTCCACACTTTTCAGACACTTTCAATATTGTTCATAAATACAACTATTTGAAACTGCCTTATCGAAATATCAATTGCATGAAACTCATATTCATTATCACCCGTTAGATATTTTTTTAAATATAAAGAAAGTTTATCAGTGCCAAGATTTTGAACGCTTGTGTTGAAATATATCATTTCCTGAATAAAAAATCATGATCTTAGAAAGGTTAATCATAACATCAATAACCTTTCAGATGACCTGTAATTTTTATAAAACCGATGTACAATTGAATGATCATTTGCCATAACTAATAGAAACATTCCGAATCATTTAGAAATAACTTTTCATTATACCTATCTGAAAACACTATATTTACATGATTATTTAGCATACTGAAAAAGGGTTTTTTCCGTGCTCTCGCACGGAAAAATTTTCCGCGCGCTGGTGTCATTATGGCTGCCTATTTACATGAATAATTGAATAATATGTTATTGACAGTTCTCTAAAAATCTCAAATTGTTTGAATATTTCCTTACCAACAGGATAAATAACGCTTGTTTTGTGGAAATTTCTGGGTATTTTTGTACCATAAATATTTCAATTAATAATACATGTTTTTGTTCCTTCATCATTAAAAATAAATGTTTCTTAACAATCTGTGGTTTTCAGGTAAGTAGATATAATGAAAAATATCGTTCATTACTCGTCCATAAATGCTTTTTCCGTGCTTGCACGACTTTCCGTGTTCGGTTTCGGCTCCCACGGGAACATGTCGCGCACGCACGGAAAAAGACTATTTTCTGAACTCGTAATGAAATATACTATTCAAACAAAATTTCCTTTTCCCGCTGCCTAGGGTAATAATGACTTTGACAAGTAATACCTTCAACTTCGTATATACATTTTTAGGATATGAGACTTTTTGAATATTATTGTTGTCTGTTTATTCAGTTACACGCACAAGCAACTTAGGATGAAATAGCGGAACGAATAATCATGAAGGAAGTGTAAGAAGACAAACTTCAATCCAGGCAAATTTTGAGAAATTCAACAAGCAGCGGGAAAAACGTAATAAGTAACACGGAATGAATCGACTGTTAACGTCCTCGGCAAGCGACAAGCCTCGGCTCGTACTCGCTCACCTCGAATGTTAACACGTCTCTACGTTCCTAGTTACCTAAATAACTATTTCAATATGTTAACAATTAACAAATGAGAATAAAGATAGCAGAAATGATCAAATATTCTGGACTTTCGTATAGTACTCAAGAAAATTGGTTATCAGTTAACATCTGTTTCTTCGTTTTAGATGTCATCAGCTCTGGGTAGATGTCCCTCGCTCGAAAACAGTGAGAAAAGCCCTATTTTTAACAACCGAAAATTTAAGACAGAGTTGATTAGTTATTTTGAGAAACTTCTGATAGTTAGGAAATTGCCAACAAGAAGGCAGTAAGTAAATTAAATTATTACCCTTCATTTGATTTTTCCGGTGAGATTGCTGAGTACTCTACGCTCAACGCATTTTTTGAAATACCAACAACCACTGAAAAAAGTAAAATTCGAAACGATGTATGACATAATGATACTTTCTGCAAATCGTTCAGCTATTTGGACATTTCTGATAAAAATTTCGAAGTACGAGTAATCCAGGACACTTAGTATAAAACTCTGTTTTGCCATTCTAAAAGTCAGAGGTCTCATAAAATCTCGTGTCCGCGCCTTAAGATATTCAAGGTCCATGATTACAAAAATCAGTTTGTATTCACAAAAGTTTTGCTGCAACTCTCAGTCACATGGCATAGTGCACAGTCAAACGTGAATCCGGGGAGGCACGTTGTATAAACCTAATACTTCACTAAAAAATTATAATTTTGAAAAAACTTCTATTATTTATCACAGAATACATTATATTTAATAATATTAAGTAGTCATACATTATATATATATATTCCTTTATAATGCTTATTTCACGTGATTGAGAAAGTAATTAAATGAAACACTTTATAGTTATTTAATCAACTAGTGTATTAATGAAGGCCAATAATGAACTAGATATTTTCGAGATCATTAATTAATTAATTATTAATTAATCATTAATTAAGAGTTGATTACAATATTTTTCCGTCTACCTCACTCTTGTTGAAATAAAGGAGATTTAATTTTTTTAAATTACTGTTATTTCCATAATGCATAAAAGTGGTCAAAAGTTCATTTTTTCAAATGAAACCCCTTGTATATTACTAGATAAATTGAAAGATGATGAAAAATGCTTCAAGATGATATATCATGTCCCTATACCTAAATCATCAACTTTTCTTAATAAAGCCGTTTTTGTGGAAAAATAGTTATTTATGATACCTACAAGTGATGGAAGTGGCATTTTATTTTGTGAGTGGGGAATATTGCGAAACGAACGTCAGCGAGTGGAGCAAATCTATGTATCATACACATTTTTGTGTACAACAGTTACAGCTAGTAATAAAAAAAAAACAAAAAAATTAATGAGGTCAATGGGATTCGAACACACGATCTTTGGATTACAAGGCAGATGCTTCAACTACATACACCAGCGCACATGTTTATTTAAATGTTATTATTGGTTATTCATAAAGGACTTTCTACAGTTGAATTGAATAGTAGGTACTTTGTCAGTTACTTCACAGGGAATAAATATTACCAATTGCACAAACTGTCAAATACATGTGTGAACTTTTCTAAATAATTCTTTCTAAGTAGATGTTCTGATTGTTTCTATTAAAGAGATTTTTAATGACAGTTCGGACAGTTGTATAAAATATTTAAAGAATTTGATTTTAGGTGGCCGTGGAAGTATCAACCTTATGACAGCTTGGTGACTTTTATAAGTAATTAACTAATGGTTATTGACGGTGTTTTAAAAAATCGTCAAAAATGAATGCTATTGACTATTCAAACGAAGTTCTTATGAAATTATTTATTATACACGGGCAGTGTGATCAAATCATTGCCAGAACTTGCAGAAAATTCAACCAAATGTATCCTGAATTAACACCAATGAACGAGAGGAAGTTTGTAAGATTACAAAATAATTTCCTTAACTATGGCTCAAAGTTAAAAGCGCCTTCAACATTACCAAAACCTGTTATTTTAAATGAGGAAAATACTGTTAACGTCTTGGCATATTTTTATGCATATCCAGAAGCTTCCGTTCGCAGTGCAGAAAAAGATTTGGGTGTATCACATGCTTCAGTACAACGAATTTTGGAAAATCACGAAATGCATCCGTATAAATTTACCAAAGTTCAAGCTCTCAAAGTAGAAGACTTTAAACGCAGAGGCATTTTTGCGAATCCCTTCTAATACATATACAGGAAGATCGGAAATTTTTGTCAAAAATAATTTGGAGCGACGAATCAAAATTTATGAGGGATGGCATTTTAAATAGAAGGAATAAACATTTTTGGGCTGATCATAATCCTCATGTGACAAAAGAAATGGGTTTTCAAGAAAAATTTTCCCTGAATGTGTTTTGTATTTTGAAGAAAAATAAAATTAGCTTTTTTATTTATGAAGACACACTGAATGCAGAGAGATATCTTCATATTTTAAGGACGACTGTTACCGATTTCCTTGAAAACTTGCCTTTAGTGGAATATAGGAATTCGTGGTTTCAACTGGACGGAGCGCCAGCTCATTGCACTCAGGAAGTTTCCAGGAAACTTCACCAAATGTTTGACGATCGTTGGTTTAGGCGTTTAGGGCCGTGGGATTGGCCACCGAGATCACCCGATCTCACGTCACTTGACTTTTTTTATGGGGTATTTTAAAAGAAAGGGTGTACAGTACTCCAGTGCCTACCAAAGAAGAACTGCGACGGCGAATAGTGCGGTGTATTGAAGATCTAGTAATCAAGGACAAGTCGCGTACAAAAGAATATTTTAAAATGTTTAGAATGTAATGGACAACATTTCCAGCATTTATTGTAAAAATGTGATATTTTGTTTACAATTTTGTTATTTTTAATCCTCCTAATTCTGTTTTTTTTTCTGTACTTTCACATGTTATATTCCAGAAAATCGCACTTTTTACCTAGAAATGCCTGGTTTTTGGACAGTTGTTCCCTGGAAACTTTCAGCCATAGTTAAGAAAATTATTTTGTAATCTTACATACTTCCTCTCGTTCATTGGTGTTAATTCAGGATACATTTGGTTGAAATTTCTGCAAGTTCTGGCAATGATTTGATCACACTGTCCGTGTATAATAAATAATTTCATAAGAACTTTGTTTGAATAATCGATATTTGCATTCACTTTGGAAGATAATTTGAAACACCGTCGATAACTATTCGTAAATTACTTATGAAAGTTACCAAACTGTTATAAGCTTGACAAATCCACTGTTACCTAAAACCAAATTCTTAAAAAGCAATTTTATTAAGAAAAGTTGATGATTTAGGTATAGGGACATGATATATCATCTTGAAGCATTTTTCATCATCTTTCAATTTATCGAGTAATATACAGGGGGTTTTATTTGAAAAAATGAACTTTTGACCACTTTTATGCATTATTGAAATAACAGTAATTTTAGCACGCCCTGTATGATATGGAGTCGATTTCTTGGTGTTAAGTAAATACTTCGAATTTGTCCAACCTATAATCAAAATATCAACTTTTCATGAATTGAGAGTACTGATGTACTAAAGTTCAATTAGGGCTATGTTTTGGACCATATTTAACACAAATTATTTTTTATTTCAAAAACAGATAGAGATAGGTATAGGACATTATTAACAAAAAAGTATTATAATAAAAGAGCGATTCAAAAAATGAGTTAATATACGGGGTGTTCTATTTAAAAAAATAAAGTTGCTAGTTTTTTTTTATAGACGTGGCAACGCCGCAAAGCTGAAAATATTTTAGATCAATAGATCAGGTAACAAAATGTAAGATGTGAAATTTTCAGGGAAATCCTGCTTTGCGTTTACCATAAACGTCTAACCTACCATCGACCGTGAGACACGCTGTATATCCTGTATTCTGGTAAAAATCAAACATGAATGTTACTTCTACTCTAGTTCTTTAATAGCTATTTGTGTATTTAGAGCGCAAAGTGATTGATTGTTGCTCGACAAAGAGATTAATCTTTGGAGAACGACAATGACACTTTGTGCTCGAAATACACACATTATTTTTTCTACAAGCGCAGCTCTTAGAAAAAAAATGATCGACACTTCATTCAAATAGGCACATAACATTACTTATGAGAAAATCACTCAATAGCAATCCGAAATGTATAAGCTATCTAAATGTCCAATAATTCAAATCACTAACAAGAAAAAAGTAAAATATCGTTCTTGAAAAAAAAAAAGTTGTAATAGCCAGGAGATGAACCCGAGACCTTCGGATTACAAGCCCAAGACGCTAGCCATTGCACCACCGCAGATTCTCAGATACACATGACTGTATTGTCTATACTTTCCATCAAGTAATAATAGGTCTATAATTGCAAACAAAATCACAAAATGACATTTCACGGGAAACGTTAACTTTGCGTTGAGATCTGAAAGCGTCAAAAGCTACTTTGGTAAGCGGTTGTAGAAAAAGGACATTTTGGTAATATAAGCGGTTGTATCAAAATAAAAATTTAAACTTCAGGAATCAGGAATAGATAAAAAGCATAGTATGCTGTGGCTCACTGACAGTAAACACGGCGATTGACTTTTAAGGTGCAAAGTCGCTACGTTCATTAAACAACATAATTGAATTTTTGAAAAATGGAGAGCGATTCAAGTAATTTTGAATTTCCAAATACAAGGAACAAGCCAAAGTAGCGTCATTATCCTTACTACCACAAAAATCTAAAGATAGGTATGAAAAACCATATACACAATATAAGCAATGGGCTGAAGACAACAAGATACATAAATATTCAGAGAATGCTTTACTGGCCTATTTATCACTTCAAGGAAAATCATTAAAAGCTTCAACACTTTGGTCTAAATATTCAATGCTACGCACAATGATACAAATAAAGGACAATGTCGATATTAAATTTCCAAAGTTGATTGCATTTCTAAAACGTCAAAATGCTGGGTACAAACCAAATAAAGCTAAAACTTTTACAAGAGAAGAAATAAATACATTCTTAATGGAAGCCCCCGATGATGTTTTTTTATTTATGAAGGTAAGAAATGAAATCCCGTGCAAATAATTTAATTTTTGACATGAAATATTCATAGGTAGTCCTTGTTATTGGAATTTCTGGAGCATATCGATGTGATGAGCTTATTAAAATGACTATGGAGGATATTGAAGATAAAGACAATCTTTTAGTAATAAATATCCCCACTTCAAAAACTTCTAAACAACGACCTTCGTAATCAATACTACTACAGGTAACGGCCCAAATATTTTTCAAATCGTTAAAAAGTATATCTGTCTACGTCCTAAAACTGAACATAAACGATTGTTCCTATGCTTTAAAGCAGGCAAATGTATAAATCAAGTGATTGGCAAGAATTCTATATCCAAAGTACCACAAAAAATTGCAGAATATCTTAAGCTTCCAAATGCCGAACATTACACAGGGCACAGTTTCAGAAGAACCTCAGCAACTCTGTTAGTAAACGGTGGTGGAGATATTTTAGCTCTAAAACAGCACGGCGGTTGGAAATCAACCAATATCGCAGAAGGTTATGTAGAACAATCTTACACAAAAAAAAAAGAAAAATTGAAAAATTTCTGATCAAATTATGGGAAATACTGTAGAACCTGAACTTGACCACAATCAGCCAAGCACTTCTAGAAGTTACCACCATTACAATGTGCTAAGCGAAAATATTTCAAATACTAAAGCTCCTGTTCAAATCTTCTTCAAATGGTGTTCATATAAGTGCTGCTCAAAACTGCACATTCAATTTTAACTTAAATAATTCTGAAATATAGTTAAACAATACTATGTACTTAATTGTATAGCAAATATTGATGAATTCGTTTAATAAACATTACTTGTGTACTTAATTATATCGCATATATTGATAAATTCGTTACCTATTTGTACCATAAATAAATTCCATAAATAAAAGGTTGTATTGAGTGGGTAGGAGGAAAAATCATATGTATTACATGGGAGTAAAGTGCCTTTTCCTCTCTTGGATGTTACATCCTGCGGGAGGAAAAGTGGCACTTTCCTCCCTAGTAATACAAATAGTTATATAGTCAATATCCATTTTAGCGTCCATAACATCTGCATTCGTTTATGTTTGGCTTGCCTATGCAACAATCATGCATTCATTGAGAAATCGACAATTAATGACAAATCGTTCATTAATAGGGGTCATTAATGGACGATTTCTCGAAATCTTGCATTAACAACAAATCGTTCTGATAACATATTGGAATCCTTAGAAATTAAGAAGCACCAGGTAAATCTGTACAGCTCCCCAATAATTAACTACCTTATTTCTAACAACCCTATTGTTCCCTGATTTTAATTATTCGACATCAACAATATTTACTTCCTCATCATCGTCTTCTTCATCCGTTCGCTCAGGTCGGTTTTCATCGATACTCGTCTCCTAACCTTCAAGAATTTCCGGGTCACATGCACTTTCTTCATCGAGAATTTTTTGATACGATCGATGCAGCGTTGATGCAAGCTTGTCCATTACACTGGCCACAAGCTGAACAACATAGCAGCATTGATTCCCTACATTCGCAGCGCGAACCACAACTAGTCTTGCAGTTGCAAAATATTGGATTCACTGGTTCATCTGGTGTTGGTGGTAATATAGGCCAATCAAAAGAGCTTTTTTTCGTAACAAAAATACTATACTGTATTCACATTTCAAATACGTACGATGTAAACAATGATCAATGCATGCTTGTGGCATGTCTACCTCGTGATCACCAATTCTCGCAACGCTATTGGTCGTTAGAACATCAACCTGGCCAGACAGTCCAAACTTTGCAGAGTTGTATTCAGGTTGGTTGCATTACAATTATTAAAGCTGCGTTTTGTAGTTGCCGCGGTGATTTATTTTGTGTTTTTAATTACATTATTGATTATTTACTGTAAATAATTGTTCAGTGTAAAGTTTTGTGTTGATTTCGGGTGACGTTAAACATTCGTTGGTTTTATTTCACAACGTACCTACGTGTTTTTTTTTCCTTGGTGTTTTGGCATCGACTGCTATGGTCATTAGCCATGTGTTCTGGATAGGCCTTGTTACTAACTCCATACGCCACTTTAGGAGCAGCACTGTGTAAGCATTAATACGCATCTGTTCTAGTTTGGCGATCACGTGCTTTTATTGACATCGTCCGTATTGCAATGTGAATATACTATAGTAGAAAACTGACTGTGCCATCACATGAAATATAGTCCGTTGTTATATTCTTTTATGTATTCGACTCGCAACTGTCATTTGCTAATTTGTTATAAACATTTAAATAACAGAAACATTGTTTTGTTTATAAAATGAAAACTAATAAAGCAATCTGGTTGCTCCAATGGAAAGAACTGTAGAATTGAAATACGAACAAAATGGAATGTTTTACGACCCGATCGGATCATTAGTAATGGGGGAAAACCGGAAAATTTTACGATATTCAAAAAAAAATCATAACTCCGCCATTTTTCAAGAAATAGGGTTGACTCTTCGCATGAAAGTATTGAATCATGTGTACTTTATGTGTGTACACAATAGGCTCGGAAGGATCATTAGTTTTGGCACAATAACAATTTGATTTTTTTCGCACCATCTTGCAGCGTGACTGGATGCTCTAGTTATAGTCCGATTTCAATTTCTAAAACAGGTTTCGAAAGTAGAAGTACAGTACAACAAAACGTATATTCTTATTTTGCGCTAGAATGCTGCGAAAAGGGTGAAAAATGCTTGAAAACATGACTGAAACCGGCCGAGCTGATGGAAGCGGTCGAGTGGAAGGAGTGAGCGGGAGATGAGGGGAAGCGTTTTATCACGTAACCCGCGTTCATTAGAAGAATTTCCCTCATCTCCCGGACTTTCCTACCACTCGGCAGCTAACGCGGGCTCGGCCGTTTTCAGTCATGTTTGCATGCATTTTTCACCCATTTCGCACCATTGTAGCGCAAAATGAGAATATACATTTTGTAGTACCATACTTCTACTTTCATAATTTGTTTGAGAAATTGAAATCGGGCAAAAATTTGAATTGCAATTTTGCCAAAACTAACTATCCGACACCGCATGTCTTGTGCACACATAAAGTTCACATGATCAAAACTTTCATGAGAAAGGCCAATCCTACGTCTTGAAAAATGGCTGAGGTTTGAATTTTCCAAAAAATCGCAAAATTTTCCGGTTTTTCCCCGTTATTAATGATCCTACCGGGTCGAAAAACATCCAATTTTGTTCTTATTTTAATTTTCTAAAAGTCAGCAGCTACTTCTGTCGTACTCTTCCAGAGTATCTGCCTCCACACAAAATCCAATATTCAATTCATTCAATAATATTCAACAAATAGCCCAAAATAACTCCAGATCGTTAAAACCAATTCCACAAATCTTAAAAACATTGCTCGATGATTAATCATTAATTTGTCCAAAACAGTTCCTAATCCTATTTCAAATATTCCACCTTGGCGCAAAATATTACTTACTTTCAATACTTCTATGTGTAAATACAACAAACAAGATACTCCCTATGCGATCCTAAGACAAGCCTTCTTAGAACTGCTCAGTTCGGCTCATTTTGATATGATCCTCTATACCGATGCTGCAAAACCAGAAAATGGAGTAGGTTGTTCTGTTACAACAACACAAACAGTATTAGCGAAACACAGACTTTCCACTACCTGTGCAGTACACACAGGAGAACTTTATGCGATTTCAAAAGCTCTAGAGACCTTAGTGGAGGAAAATTGTGTCATAGCAATTTGTACAGACTCATTATCTTCAATTTACTCCATAAAAAATATGTATATCAGTCATCCAATTGTACAAAATATTCATGAACGTTGTCATGAGTTAGCTGACAAAGAGGTTTCTGTTACACTAATTTGGGTTCCATCACATGTAGGAATTTATGGAAACGAGAAAGCAGATCAATCAGCCAAAGAAGCCTCATCAGCAAACCTACTGATAGAAAACATACAATTTGGTAACGATCTCAAAAGAAAAATGAAACTAATCATCTCAGAAAAATGGTGCAATCAGGTGCAATCAATGGAACAGATCAAACACGAAGCTTCATGATATCCATCCCTCTGTCAATGCATTCCAAATACCCACAAAATGATCAGAAAAAAACCAGTCATCCATAGATTGAGAATCGGACATACGCGACTAACACATGGATACCTAATGAGCGCTAGTTATCCTCCAATCTGCCAACATTGCGATACTCACCTCACGCGTCAGAAGCCAACACTACCTGAAGGAAACATTGAAGGAAGTACTCGGCTCCACTCGTGAGTTCACTTCGCTGCTCAAATTTCTCAAGGACACTAAACTGTACTACTCAATTTAAGTACCTACATTCTATGATTACTTGTATTTTTTTTATAGTTACACTGTTATATCACTTTGTACTTAATTTAATGTATTAACTGTACCTGTGTCAATGACCAATGAGCAGTCGAGACACGTTAATTTTGAATAAAAAAGAAAACAAAAAAATTATCTACAATTCTTTCCATTGGAGCAACCAGACTGCTCCATTAGTTTACATTTTGTAAGAAAAACAATTAGAAAAACACGTTTTTTGTTTATATATATATATATATATATATATATATATATATATATATCGATGAGCCGATGAACTCGTTAATTAAAGAGTTAATAACTGCACTGGTTTATTATTAAGTTTTGTCGATTTGACGAATTGCGTATAGCGAAGATGATCGGTATTGTCCTCAGATTTCAGAGCATTATAAATCGAAAAGGTCGTATAAACTTATCGGGACAGATGCAGCCCCGTACCAAGTTGTAAGATCTCTATAATAATAAAAATAATATTTATTGCATAAGATGTTACATATTGTATTACATACACTAAGGCAGTGGTAATAAATAACAGAAGAATTCCTCTAAGTACTAAGTACTTGTTGAGGATTGGAAGAATTTGCAACAAACAAATCAAAATTCAAAATTGTACACTGATAACTTGGTGTTTCTAAGCTGTTCTCTTCTAAACTAATTTCCTAAGTGAATCCTAACAGTTATTCTAAAAGAATTGTATTCTTGATAATGAATAGACTGATCAGAAACACTATAGAATTATTGAAACAATTTTCATAAAATAGAAAGCCTATAGAGATTTGGAAGGTCGTTACAAACTGAAATTATAGATTAAAAAAGCGTAGTAAAACAATTCAAAGAAAAAAAGATGTAACGTAGCTAGAAACAGCTCATGGAACGAAACATTGGAAAACATTAGAAAACGAAGGTGGATGATACTTTAGTAACATCAGTCAATTGAGAAAGTAGGTAGACTTCAAACTTTAAAATCTAGATCTTATATATTAAAGTAATATAGGTTAATGACAGTAAAGTATCGAAAGATCGGAAAATTTTTGCTATTACAAATAAGAATTTTTTTTGTCAATTGCCTGGTGTATCACGGTTCTTGGTGTGCTATGTAGCCAGACTTTGATATTCTGTTTGTATTTATTGAAATGCATATATTTGAATTCCGAAGGTAACAAGTCATACAATCTAGGAGCTATATATGTGTGATTTCTCTCGCCGATTGTTTAGATAACTCTTTTTTTTCTGTAGTGAGATCTTTATTTCTAGTATTATAAGTATGTAAATTATATGAAATACTTTTTTTGTTTTCATGTTCATATAGTAATATTGCCTGAGCATAAAGTTGTCGCATATCAAGTTTTTTCGACTCCATAAAAAGAAGGTCGCTATTATGAATTTTAGGTCTCCTATACAGGATGTCCGGTAAACCTTGTACAATATTGAAACTGGTGATAGACCAGATCATGACTGTTCAGAATATCGTAATCTTACCTTAGTAAATATCTCACTGTTTTCGAGATAATGAGCATTTTTTTAATTTCTGGAAAATCACTACCTCACCTTGGATTTTTTAATGCCATGTATACAAATTGGGACGAATTTAAATATTTTTGCTGCTGAAGATTACTGATGAGTGATGCTTTCAGACGTACGAAACATTTTTTCAGAAAACAATACAATTTTTCAAGAAATGAGGGTAAAATGACAGATTTGAGTTACACCAATTTTTTTAACAACAGTTTGACATTATTGTTTGAAACAACATAACCAAGTGGAACTGGATATTCATTACGAAAGAATGCCCATTTTGTCCAGGCTTCACTATGGTATAAAACATGCGATCATTATTTTTGGAAGGAGTAGAATTTCGATAATATTAGAGTGTGATGTTATTCTGAGCTGAAATCAACTTCATTAAATTTGTCAGTAATGTCTTTTATTTTTATCCTATCAAGATGAAATGATTAAATAATTATGAGTAATAACGAATCAACTGCTTAGAAGCATTCAATGAGATGTAATGAAGTAAATACTAATTCAACGTTTTTTTTAATCAACATACACTATAAACCACAATAACGATTATTCAACATCGCACTGAATAATATTACAAAAATGTTATTTTCCATCCACTCGTACGCAGAGACGACATATTTTCAAGAAGAACCTTTTAGAATGCGTTATAGGTTATAGCCCCCAAATCAGCGATTTTATGAGCGGCATTGTGCAATCGGATATAGTTCTGCATAAAGCGCTGCTGCAACAGTAGCACTACCTCCACATTCACCATATTCTCGGGGAGTGTAACGTATGTACGGCATGACAAAGAAATAAATACCACTAAATGAAAAAAGCGGAATAATTTCAAAAAAACTACGATAGAGGTCACAAGTTGTTCAAACAAAAGTTTTTTATTTTCGACAAGGATTCATCTCTTAAAAAAGTTTGCACTTATTTGGTTACTCCCTGTATATCTGTCGGTCTCTGAAACTTGGTTGGAATTTGGAAGTTGCGACATTTATCACAAGAATTCGTATTAATCGGTGCCATGTCGGATAATCGACATTTCATTTCGATAATTTTATTAGGCATAATTACATGAAAAGTTAATTCTATTGACATACTATTTAATGCCACTAAGCAGTCTATTCTTAATTATTAATAATTATTTCCACATTTTATCTTGATTAAATCTAATTAAAATAATTTTTGGGCGTAAGTATAAAAGTTGATCAAATAAATGAATATTTTGGAACCTTTGGTGTAAATACAATTCAAGAAAAAAATAAAATACCCAAACACCAAAACTACGTCACAATTTTAAAATCTTACTTTTAGCTCCTGAAGATGCTAACTTTGTGGCGAAACGCGCGTCGAGTGTGATTGTGGCGCAGTTTTGGTGTTGGGTAGTTTCCTTTTTTTTTCTTGAATAAAAGTTGATAGAAGCCTAGATGAAAACCACGCCTAATTCAATGCAAACCACTTCTTTCAAAAATAATTATAGTTTGTTTTATATCATGGTAGAGTCTGGACAAAATGAGCATTCTTTTGAAATGAATGTCCACTTCCAATTGGTTATGTTTCTCTCAGATAATAATGTCAAACTTTTTTTTAAAAAATTGATGAAACTCAAATCTGTCATGTAACCTTCATTTCTTGAAAAATGTTTTCACTTTCTGAAAAACTGTTCTGTATGTCTAGAAGCATCACTCATCAGTAATCTTCAGCAGCAAAGATATTTGGATTCGTCCCAATTTGTACACATGGCACTCAAAAATCCAAGGTTAGGTAGCGATTTTCCAGAAATTCTTAAAATGCCCATTATCTCGAAAACGGTGATATTTTTACTGAGGTGAAATTCCGATATTCTGAACAGTCATGACCTGGTCTATCACCAGTTTCAATATTGTACAAGGTTTACCGGACACCCTGTATATTATTTTCAAAATCCATTTCTGTATAGTTTCTAGTTCTTTTAGATAATTATTTTGGACACCTCCCCACCCAATTATTCCGTACGCTAATTGTGACTGCACAAGTGAAAAATATAAAGTTGATAAGCAATCTATGTTCAAGAAATTTCTAAGATATCTGAACTTTGGCAACAGAATTCTAAATTTTTTAACAACATAACTTATTTGTGCATCCCACCTAAAATGTTTGTCAATCATTATACCGAGATACTTTATTTGGTCAAATTTTTCAATATATAACGTTTAATTTCCGGAAGATATTTCCAGCGCATCAAAATTGGGCAGGTATTTATTATATGAAGTAAATGGAATAAATTTTGTTTTCAGTACATTAACCGTCAGAAGATTAGTGGTGAACCATTGCTGAATACGAGAAAAACCTTGTTCTGCTTTCATCTTCGCTGCCCCCCAAGAATTCGCCTTATACAATACCACTGTGTCATCTGCAAAGCTTAGTAATATTCTATCACCCCTTGATTCCAGAAGATCATTTATATAAATATTGAATAATACGGGACCTAAAACTGTGCCCTGTGGTACGCCATATTCAATAATTTCTGCTACGTCCATATTCAAATCGTTCAAGTTCCTTCTCCGTTTATTTCTTGTTTCACAGGCTGATATTGTAGCTTTACAAGAGAAAGCGGTATGAAGGGTGCCATAATCCGCCAAGCTGTGCATTATGGCCATGAGGTAGCTCCCAACAAATTATTGATGTCAAGAAGAAACAGTATTGGTGCCAGGAAGGATCCCTGCAGAAGCTCAGCACTTAAAGGTGGAGTGTCGGAAGAACCTCCATCGACCACCAGGTGGAGTGATTTGTCTGAGAGAAAGCTATACAGGGTGATTCTTGACGAATTGTACATGGTCCAACCATAAGTACTATGGGCCAAGGCCATTTCATATCTGGTATTGAAAAATGCCTTGTGTTTTTGACGGATATACAGGGCGATATTTGAAAATATGTGAATTATTCTCAGACTTATGAAATTTGGCACACTCCGAATGCTCCCTGAGCTCAATAAAACAGGGTTTTAAAATTTTTTAATTTCAGGTCCTGACTGAGTTTTTTTTATGTTTTTATTTTTTTAAAAACAACACCCTGTAAGCCAGATCAGACAATTTTTATTTTACTCACTCTGAAGCTTAATAACAATACCTACTAAGTAACAGTTGAAAAAAATTGAACGCAGAAGTATTTGTTTTCTGCAGAAAAAAATTAAACTTTAAAAAATAGTGTAATTTTAATGGGATCACAAATCGTTAGAAAAGTATTACTTACTCGATTAAAAGAATGGTATTGCAGGTTCTGAGTTTTATTTAACTTTTCAATTGGTTTTGTAAAATCGATTCGCTGTCACCTTGGTGGATGGTAAAATATTTAAAAACTTAATGATTTCTATCATGCAAGTAAAACAAAACTTTGGATGCCGACCAAATGTGATGGAGCGAAACTCTGTTTTATTTTACTACGGGACAATTTTTTAAGTTTGCTGCTGACCGTCACCATAAGAAATACATGACAATGTTTTACAGTCAACTTTCACAAATATTATTGTGAAAAATGGAACGGAGAGGGAGTGCAATTACAGACAAACAAATACTAAATTCAGTTTTATTCAGTTGACTCAACGATAACAAGAACATATTGATTGAACACTACATAAAAAAATATTCTGATTTGAGTATATTTTCAAAATGCCATTAATTCGCCTCTAGGCACTTCCTTTCTCATTACAAGATATTCCTTACGGCTTTTCTTATCTGATCTGGATACCTTTTTGTGAAGCGAAAACGCACTACAAATAATAATCTAATGGGGTAAGGTCAGGTGATCTCGCCGGCCGAGGAATCGGCCCACCACGTCCCATCCTTCTATTCTTTCAATCGAGTAGATAATACTTTCCTAACGATTTTATTTTAAATAATGCTTTTTTTCGATGTAGTGCTGTATTAGCTATAGCAGAATAACATTCATTTGCATTGTTTTCAAAAGTAAAAGTTTTTTCTATGCTGAACAGGATTTTTTTTTATTTCGTTTTTTTTTTGAAGAATAACACTAAATCGTCTGCACGTATAATTTTTTTTTCGGTTACTACTATCCGCTTTGACGTTATCGTACGAAAATTTGTTCAACTCGCTTTTCATGGTGTTGTTTTCAAAGGATCAATAAAAACGTGAAAAAAAAATACGGCAATGGAATTTCAACGGTTGATTGAATTATACTTTAGTTTGAGTAATATGAACTTTCCTTATGATTTTTGTTGAAAAATTATTATGTGCTATCGATGTAGAGCCGCTTCAGTCATAAGCAGAATGTGAACCCATTAAAATTAAACATTTTTGTAAGTTTAATTTATTTCTGCAGAAAACAAAAACTTTCGCGTTCAATTTTTTCCAACTGTTGCTTAGTAGTACTCATGGTCGGACTATGTACATTTCGTCGTGATTCCCCCTGTATATCATGAAACTCAACTGGGGGACAAGTCATAATATGGAAGCTTGGCGAGGAGTCCCTGGAGCTTGCGTCCTGACAAGCAACCTTCGTCCAGGTATGTCAGCGTATCCTACTGCGTATACAAGATACTCTAAAGGACAGTTTAAACAGCAAATAAAATCAAATAAAATCAAATACGGAAATAATTAAAACAAAATAAAAAAGTTAAACATGCACATCATTATAAAAGCATTTATGCAGAAATAGGCCAAAATAAAAAATAACAAAAGAAGATGGCCAACTTTTTTATTTTGTGTAGAAACTAACAATGCGAATGACACAAATCGAAAATCTTTTCTGTTTTATGTTCCGAGTTTCCATTTCCATTCATTCTGATCGAACACCTAACCTAAAAATATTACTTGTGGATGACATTTTTTTGGGAGCATTTAAAAAAAATTATTGAAAATAGAAATATTAAGTTATTAGTGACGATGATGTTATTGATGACAGACACTGCGGTTGTAGCCTTATTACATGAAAAGCGCCCCTTGAATAGAGACAAAAAATTCACTGTTTATAAGAATTTGTTGTTATATGGAAATATACACGATATGGAGCAATTTTTTAAATACACAAGGATGTCTCCATAGATGTCTGACCATTTAATGAGACATCGAACCACGTATTAAATACATTGTAAAAAAGCTGTGATTTGATTATTTCATTCTGATTTCTTATTTTATTTCAGTGATCTGTACAAACCATTATTATTTACCCCATATTCTCACTTTATTTTCATTAGTTCCATTTGCTGTTTATACTCAGATTCGGGATTAGATAATTTACATTTGATTTTATCCTCCCAATGGTTACCGAGTGTGCAAAAAATAGTATGAGCACCATTAACATTAGTGTGCTGGACTGGTCCTAGATAGAAATGAAGGCTTGATATACTATAAATTACCTTAGCTGAGCCATTTGAGACTGATTGAAAACCGAGTTTGATCCATTGCTCCTAGCCCTCAAGGCTAACAACTGGGAATATCTCGGGTCTTCTTGCATACCCTTTTCTTCCATACTGTCGATGGCCCTCTGGAGAGCACTGAGATTTTCTTGACCTTGGGGAGCAGGACCTTGCGGTCCGGCATTCGAAGTAGGAGGTCCCGGAGAAGGTGACATGCTCTACAATGTAAAAAAAAAACTTAAGTGCATGATGATTGAACAAGAAAAGAAACTCACGAAGTACATTTTTGTTTTTGAAGAATTTTGTGCCAGTATGTGGTGAGTTTAGACAGACTGAAACTTTCGACAACAAAAAATTATTCAGAGGTGGTATATGTAGGTACGTGTGAAATGAAATGTATTTACTGAACACTTTATCAAGGCGACTATTATATTATTCATTTTTGTGTGGTATCAAATAATATAAATTCAGATAAAAAATGCTAATCAGCGATTAAACCTGTCGAAATAGATATGCCAGATTTATGGATAATTGAATGTACAGTTGTGTGCATAAAAAAGTCGTACACGGTACGACACTAATTGAGGCATTGCACCAATTTCACTAAAAAATGTTGAAAGCGCATTACTGACAAAAATAGTTTGAATTTCGACGCTACTTGTCAAAGTCCATAAGTTTTATAATTAAGATTGACGTACCTGACTCACAATATTCTATAACTGCTGTACGACTTATTTATGCACACAACTGTACGTACCATAATATTTATGGAACTTGGATTAGGGGAATCTAATATCATATCCAGGAAGTTGGGAAGATTATGAATAATATCGATCACGTTGAAATACCATTCTCTCTTCCGAACAAGTAACTAACCGTATATGAGTTGACGAATACCCGGTGTCCGCAAAAGGTTTTTTTTTTCTTTTTGAGAATAATGGAATGAAATCTGGAGGATTTGTTTCTCCGGAAGTGCCATACACTTTGAATCTTTAAACGGAGCACCTGATATATTTTCACTTTTTTTGCTTCCAAATAACATTTTGAATAAAACCATGTCACTTCTTGTTACCAAAACTAGTTTTTAGTTTGAAATTTATTTTTTCTACTCCCGTATGTGAATTACTAACGTCATCCATCGATAAAAATGTGTAAAGCTTCATTTCACGAATCGGTGTGTGAAGTGCTTTTCTATGGGATTTATTTCACGCACCGGTGCCATAAGAGTCAATACAAATTCACACACCGGTCGCTGGTCTAGGTAGCGGTGGCGAGAGAAATTGACAAATATGACAGTTCCCGCAGAGTGAAGTTCAGAGTTACATCAGTTAATAGACCGTAAATAGTAATTAATTAACCTCCGAATTAATAAATAGTACGACGAAATTTTGATTTAAACCGATTAGCCGTGTATATCACGCAAATTCCTGATGGACAGCATTGAAGTACTCCCATCAACTCCTCCAAATATAACGTTAGCAGCAAGCAAGTTCATCGTTATTGCCACAAAAATAGTTGGGAATTTACGAAAACACTTTGGAAAAGTTTATGCAATGGCGCAATACAAACAACGTCCAATCATTCCCCGAAAGGGTAATATTAGCCTACCTATCTGAATTATCAACAAAGGTTAAATCTTCTACCTTATGGAGTCACTACTCAATGTTGAAAAGCACCCTTAGTGTTAAGTACAACGTACAAATTGGTGATTATCCGAAAGTTCGCGCTTTCTTGAAACGGAAAAACGAGGGATACATTCCTAAAAAATCACGCGTTTTGGAAAAGGAACACGTATTAAAATTTCTCAAAGAGGCACCCGATGAAAATTTCCTTTAATTCAATCTCTAAGTAAAAGGTCATAGAAAAAGTATAGTGTGCACCACGTGCGTGAAGACTTTTTTACGCTCGTGCGGATTGTGAAACTCGCCTGCGGCTCGTTCCACAAACTTCCACACTCGCGTAAAAAAGTATACTTCACGCACTAGATACACAATATACTATTTATTACGATATATTTTATACCGCACAGTTTCAGGTTTCAAACAAATTTTCTTTAAATGAGCATTTCTTGGGATTCAAATAAGATTTAATTAAATGCATTGGGTAACCTGAGACTAACACAACTGGTAAAACAAAATCATTAATTCAAAAACTAATAAAATATATCCTTGCATGAACATAATTGACTTGTTTTTTAAACAATAACGTACACAATAATAACATCGTTTATTCATTGAAACTTTGATTTTGTGGAGGTAATTCGCTACTTGACATGGTTTAAAAAAAAAAGTGTAGAAAGACAAATGTATCAATTTGCCCCGATAAGTTACTGCTTTTACAAGACTGTTGCCTTGAATAAAAAAAGTTTTGTCAGTACCGTGTCGTAATCTGAAGTTGCCAATCTAATAAGAATAAGTTAACTGAAAAATAATAATTTTTTTCAAAAAACATAGTGAAACATTTTTTTGAAATCAATTTATTCTCTAGAAAATACGAAGTTGTCTCTGCTCGAAGTTGGACAAACTGCGTAAGTATTTGATTTTCCACATTTTTTTCTACGCTATTCCGATCTTGAAAAGATAATTGAAATGAATTGGAAGATACACTTCCAAATGACATCACAAAAATAATTCATGAAACGAACATATTATCGTCTTCTAGACATGAAATATCACTAATGCAAATGAAAAATCCAAAACAGTTGCAGTCACCCTTGAACTGATTATTATATTTGTATTTACTGACTTGAATGATGACTAACGATCAACATAATTAAAGGTCACTGATGCACAAGACGAAATTCGAGGTTTTCCTCGCACTCGAACCCATCGTTCCGTGGAATTGTGTTTGTGAACTACCGGAGTGGTTATTGAAAAAAAAAGTTTCCGATATGTGGTTCAAACACATGGCAATCCTGTTTTGGGTGAGTACAATTGGCAGAAGATTCCGGGATTTATTTTACCAACAACAAAAAGTGTCGAGGATGAAAACATTTAGAAAGAAAGATTTTTAGAATCTTAAGTTCAGTTACAAAAAATATTTGAGCAGTGTTCGTCTGAATACTTTACGATTGTGGTCAGGTTTGGCATGTTTTAAAACATCTGTTTTAAAACAGTTTTTCAAAACATGTTTTAAACACGAGCCTCTGATTAAAACATATTTTTTTCAAACAATTATTTCAAATCAGTTTTTTATTGATAGAAAAAACACTAGATAATTAATAAATTAACAAAACTCTAATAACAAAAAAAACAAATAAATAAAAAATATTGTCCGCTCTGTAACAAAATATGACTTCTCTTAAAAATAAATACGATTCAAGATTTGGAAACAGAAATGAACAAACAGACCTATCTATAGAGTTTTTTCCCCCACAAAATAAGAGACGCAAATGGCCTACACTAATTTTTATAAGATAGTTCATTAATGAAAACCCCAGTTTTAGTTTAACCAAGAAATAGTGAAAAAAATTACAACCTCTTTTGGTTTTTGGAAATATCTCAAAGATTATTGAAGGAATCGTTTTACAGTAAATGGAAATTTTGTAGAGATTTATAAAACCTGCAAAATTGATGTTTATACGACCGGATCGGTGCATTTTCCACTAAGACAATTCGGGAAAATCTCGAAACAGAGACCCTCATTAAAAAAAAAAAAAATTATAAATCTGAAACTGAACAAGCAGTATTGCGGAAAATTATATGTGATTCAACTGTGCGCAAGATATTTTCTGTCCGATGTGTAGTTTTTGCACAATCGCGTTATAAACAATTTAAGGGCACATCTTGCGAAATGCGCCGATTTAACCGATTTAAGGGGAATCGTCGTATTCAGATTATGTAAACGACATCTGGAAGTAGAGATCAATACAATTTGCATATTATGGATTTTCACCTGAGAGTTGGGAAATGTGTTGAAAATATCTCTGAAAGTTGATCAAAACGCTTCAAAGTGCGTCCGAAGTCACCCGAAGTCGCACTAAAGTTAACTCGAGTTGAGTTCGGGCGACTTCGGGAGCACTTTGAAGCATTTAAAGTAACTTTCAGTGATATTTTCAACACATTATCAACACATTTCCCACCTCGCAAGTGAAAATCCAAGATATACAAATTGTAGATATTGATCTCTACTTCCAAATGCCGTTTACAGAATTTGAATAAGATGATTTCCTTTAAATCGGCGCATTTAGAAAGATTTCCCCTCACGATTTAAATCAAATAAAAAAACACAATATTTAGCTTAAAAAAACATGTTTTTTACCAACCCTGATTGTGGTATTACCATCTCTGACACTCGTGCGATAAATACGAATCACTGGTGTGTTACCTTTTATTTCGGGGGATAATCATAGAATAAAACAAGTCTGGGCGTGGGATCCGCCTACGCTAGGATCCACCTAACGCTCAGACTTGGCCTCCGGCGGTTAATTCTCGCGCAAGCGCTCGACCTCGCGCTTCGCGCGAGCACTTTTCGAAAGCTCGGAACTTGAAATGCCTAGAAGTTGTACAATTTTTTTAATACAACGACCTCAATGTGTAGTCTTGTTTTTTTACCTATAATTGGACACCAATAATATGAATACAACGACCTTAATGCCTTTAAAACTATAATTGGATACCAATAATATGAAAAACAACTACCTTAATGCCTTTGAAACTATAATTGGACACCAATTATATGAATACAACGACCTTAATGACTTTAAAGCTATAATTGGACACCAATAATATGAATACAACGACTTTAATGCATTCACAAATATAATTGGATACCAATAATATGAATACAACTACTGTAATTTAAAACTATAATTGGACACCAATAATTTGAATACAACGACTAATGCGAGACCTGAGAAAAAATCCAAGTATATTTTTCAAGATATGACAGTCTTGACAGATTTTCCACAAAAATACGTGTTTTCAATACATGACTGTCTTGAATAATTTTCCATAAAAGTACGCGTTTTCAATACATGACTGTCTTGACTAATTTCCCATAAAAATACGCGTTTTCAATACATGACTGTCTTGAATAATTTCCCATAAAAGTACGTTTTCAATACATGACTGTCTTGAATAATTTCCCATAAAAAAACGCGTTTTGAATACATGACTGTCTTGAATAATTTCCCATAAAAGTACGCGTTTTCAATACATGACTGTCTTAACTAATTTCCCATAAAAATACGCGTTTTCAATACATGACTGTCTTGAATAATTTCCCATAAAAGTACGCGTTTTCAATACATGACTGTCTTGAATAATTTCCCATAAAAGTACGCGTTTTCAAAACATGACTGTCTTGAATAATTTCCCACAAAACTACGCGCTTTCAATACACGACTGTCTTGAATAATTTCCCACAAAAAAAGCGTTTTCAAAACATGACTGTCTTAAATAATTTCCCACAAAAATACGCGTTTTCAATACATGATTGTTTTGAATAATTTCCCACAAAAAAACGCGTTTTCATAACATGACTGTCTTGAATAATTTCCCACAAAAATACGCGTTTTCAATATATGACTGTCTTGAATAATTTCCTACAAAAATACGTGTTTTCAACACATGACGGTCTTCAATAATTTCCCACAAAAATACGCGTTTTCAATACATGACTGTCTTGAATAATTTCCCACAAAACGACGTATTTTCAATACATGACTGTCTTGAATAATTTTCCACAAAAAAAAACGTGTTTTCAAAACATGACTGTCTTAAATAATTTCCCACAAAAATACGCGTTTTCAATACATGACTGTCTTGAATAATCTCCCACAAGAATAATTTTCAATTTTAAATTTTATGGTAAAAAATTTGAATTTCCCTTTATTTGAAATATTTCCCAAACTATTAATATAACAGAAAAAATTATTGAACATTTTTTGTAGACTTTTATGGGGTTCGTGAAATTGAAAAATCCGTCGACATATTCGAGTTTTTGGTGTTTTTATAAAAAAAGTCTATATTTTTTTTATTTTTCAAGATATGGAAAATTTTCATGGGAATTATATATTGACATTTTTTATTATAACAAAACTGTTCATATAAATTTTCTCGATATCTCGTATAGTTTTCGAGTTTTTGGTGTTTTTAGAAAAAATGTGAAAATTTTGAATAATTTCCCATAAAAATACGCGTTTTCAATACATGACTGTCTTGAATAATTTTCCATAAAAGTACGCGTTTTCAATACATGACTGTCTTGACTAATTTCCCATAAAAATACGCGTTTTCAATACATGACTGTCTTGAATAATTTCCCATAAAAGTACGTTTTCAATACATGACTGTCTTGAATAATTTCCCATAAAAAAACGCGTTTTGAATACATGACTGTCTTGAATAATTTCCCATAAAAGTACGCGTTTTCAATACATGACTGTCTTAACTAATTTCCCATAAAAATACGCGTTTTCAATACATGACTGTCTTGAATAATTTCCCATAAAAGTACGCGTTTTCAATACATGACGGTCTTGAATAATTTCCCATAAAAGTACGCGTTTTCAAAACATGACTGTCTTGAATAATTTCCCACAAAACTACGCGCTTTCAATACACGACTGTCTTGAATAATTTCCCACAAAAAAAGCGTTTTCAAAACATGACTGTCTTAAATAATTTCCCACAAAAATACGCGTTTTCAATACATGATTGTTTTGAATAATTGCCCACAAAAAAACGCGTTTTCATAACATGACTGTCTTGAATAATTTCCCACAAAAATACGCGTTTTCAATACATGACTGTCTTGAATAATTTCCTACAAAACGACGTATTTTCAATACATGACTGTCTTGAATAATTTTCCACAAAAAAAAACGTGTTTTCAAAACATGACTGTCTTAAATAATTTCCCACAAAAATACGCGTTTTCAATACATGACTGTCTTGAATAATCTCCCACAAGAATAATTTTCAATTTTAAATTTTATGGTAAAAAATTTGAATTTCCCTTTATTTGAAATATTTCCCAAACTATTAATATAACAGAAAAAATTATTGAACATTTTTTGTAGACTTTTATGGGGTTCGTGAAATTGAAAAATCCGTCGACATATTCGAGTTTTTGGTGTTTTTATAAAAAAAAGTCTATATTTTTTTTATTTTTCAAGATATGGAAAATTTTCATGGGAATTATATATTGACATTTTTTATTATAACAAAACTGTTCATATAAATTTTCTCGATATCTCGTATAGTTTTCGAGTTTTTGGTGTTTTTAGAAAAAATGTGAAAATTTTTCTAAGTCACAGAATTTTCAAAATCGAATTTTTTTTTCAAGTTATGGAAAAATTTCATCTGAACTTTTTGTAGAACTTCTTGGTAACTATAAAACTGTTTATATACATTTTTTTGATATCTCGTTTATTCTTCGAGTTTTTGGTGTTTTTAGACAAAAAATGGCAAATATTTCCAAGTCCATATCTCTATTGTTTTTCAAGATATGAAAAAACTTTCAGGAAACTTTTTATAGAAAATTATAAGGTCAACATAATTGATAGTAAACAATTTTCTGATATATTGTTTGGTTTGCGAGATTTTGGCAATTTTCAAATTTTCCAATTTTTTTTTCATTTAAAAAAAAAAATCCACTTTCAATTCGAGATGGAAAAAAATGGTTTGGATATATCGATGTGGCTTGTAAAGATGCATCCAAAGCAATTTTAATATTTAATTTTTTTTTCATTAGTACGGTCAATATCTCGATTTTCCATTTTTTTGAAATATTTCCTGGACTATTGATTTAACAGAAAAAATGTGTGAACATTTTTTGTAGATTTTTTGAAAGCGGTCAAAAAAGGTATCTTGGTAAATTGCGGAAAAATCCACCGTTTTCGAGATATTTCATAATTTATTTTCAGTTTTCTCGAGTATTCTCGAGTTTTCTCAGTTTTTTAATTTCAGTTTCATCAATCGGTTTAGCGTATTTTCAGGTTTTTCACTTTTCGGAAAATCGCTTGGAAAAGCCGTAATAATTTTCCGATCTCTCTCAAAAACTATACACTTGTTTGTGTAGGGCATATAGTCGTATATCTTCAAGAAATATGAGAGGAAAAAAATCAACTCCTGAACCGCTATCGAGGGAAGTATGAAAAACCGGAAAAACCCCGTAAAATTTTTCCAGATTTTCCTATCGCAAAAAAAAAAATTTGAGAGATATTGTCCTCGAGTTACTGATATGGTTCAAATTTCAAAGCGATATCTCCAAGGGTTCTGAAATAAAAGCGTTTTGAATTGCTAACAGAGCTACAGACAGACAGACAGACAAAAAAAAGACGAAAAATTTTTGTTTTTTTCTGAATTTTTTTTATCTAGCCGTATGTAGTTTTCGATGGGGATCATTTTCTTTCAAAATAAACTTTTCTCTATCTCTTCAAATAAAAAAGTGAGGGTCGCTCAGTCAAAAAAATAATAATGATAATAATTTTTTTTCTTGTTCTGATCTAGATTTTTGACAAGGATCACTTTCATCTTTGAATCATTGTTCTATCTCTTCAAACAAAAAAGTTGACCCCACTGTGTAAAACGGCTCGTTGGCATCCAAAAATATAATTTTCCCAACAAAATCGTAGTTTTCTCGTTTGTTTCACTAGTGACGAAAAATTTGGCGATTTCAAAGATAAGTCCAAATTTTTTGTTTTTTTTTTCAATTTTTTTGTCATTTTTCCGCTTTATAATCAAGTTGGAGATAAACTGTTTCAGTGCATTGAAAGGGCTCGTAGTGCGAACTGAATGAGATTTAAAAAATTTCATTACGTCTGTTAGTACGGTCAATATTCCGATTTTCCGATTTTTTCAAATATCTCCCGGACTATTGATATGAGAGGAAAATAATTCAATTTTTCTTGTAGATTTCCCGAAGGCGGTCAGAAAAGATATCTTTATAAATTTGGAAAATATTGAGCGTTTCCGAGATATTTCGTATTTTCCTGAATTCAAATTTTTTGTTTTAACTTTTTTAAGTTTTATCAGTTTTCAGGTCATTTTAGTGGAAATTCAGAAGAGATATGATTTGTTGCCCTATTCAAGCTCTACCAATTGCATTACTTGAAATTCAGATTCAATCAATGATTTGATTGTTTTTTGTGTTTCAAAATATCGACATTTTTCGGAAAATTGCACATAAAACCTGGTTATCATTTTCCGATCCTTCTCAAAAACTGCAGTCATCTGTGAGACATATTAAAGTATATCTTCAAGGATTATGAAATAAATCAAATCAATTCCTTAACCTGTGTGAAGAGAGAAGTAGAATCTTGAAAAAAAATGTTAAAAAGCCTGTAAAATTTTTCCGAGTTTTCCGATCGCCAACTAAAAACAACTGACAAATACCATCTTTGAGTCATTAAAATGATTCAAATTTCAAAGCGATATCTCCTATGGTTCTGAAAATATAGCGTTTTGAAGTATCACGACAGAGGTCCGGACATTTTTTTTTCATTATTATTATTATTATCATTTTGTTTTTTCTATTTTTCTATGGAGATAATTTATCTTCAGGAACCATTTCTCTATCTCTTGAGATAAAAAAGTTAGGGCCCTCCAGTAGAAGAAGATATTATTATTATTATCATTCTTTTTTCGTTTTTTTCTAAATTTTTGATAAGGAACATTGTCCCGTTGGATTCATCACTCTATCTCTTCAAATAAAAAATTTAGGTCCGCTGTGTATTTTGATTTCTGGGCAATCGTAGGAAATACAACTTCCTAAGAGGTCGTTGTATAAAAACACCTGAATTTATTGCGACTATTCATTCCCCATCTGTAACCCTCTGTAACCCTCTACCGCTGTGCGGTAACGTTTTTTTAAAACTATTAAGGCCAATCAATAGAGCATTTTTTCCTAACAAAAATACTAGTACAAAACCGACTGTCTTCCATGTGATGGCAGACATCTCGATGTTATATTCTGTTATGTTTTCGACTCGCAACTGTCATTTATTAATTTGTTATAAACATTTAAATAACAAAAAACGTGTTTTTTTTTAAATTGTTCTGCTCATAAAATGAAAACTGATAAAGCTATCTAGTTGCTCCAATGGAAATAATTGTAGATAATTAAAATACAAACAAAATGGAATGTTTTACGACCCGATCGGATCATTAGTAACGGAGAAAAACCGGAAAAACCGTAAAATTTGACGCTTTTTCAAAAAATTCATAACTCCGCCATTTTTCAAGGAATAGGGTTGGCCCTTCTTATGAAAGTATTGAATCATGTGTACTTTATGTGTGCCTAATACAGGCTCTGACGGACCATTAGTTTTGGCACAATTGCAATTTGATTTTTTTTGCACTATCTTGCAGCGTGCCTGGATGCTCTAGTGATGGTCCGATTTCAATTATTAAAACAGATTTTGAAAATAGAAGTACAGTACCACGAAATGTATATTCTCATTTTGCGCTAAAATGCTGCGAAATGGGTGAAAAATGCTTGCAAACATGACTCAAAACGGCTGAGCTGGTAGAAGCGGTCGAGAGGAAGGAGTAAGCGGGAGATGGGGGGAAGCGAAAACATCAAAATATAACTACGGAGTGTCCCCCATGTGATGGTACTGTCCGTTTCCTACTAGTAATTTTGTTAAAAACTCACGCATTTTATGCTCTATTGCTTGGTGTAATTGTACATTCAACTATCTTTCCAAGCAAAATCACCCTCAAAATATTCTGATTGTCCCCCCCCCCCCAAGCAATCACAACGTCTATTAATTCAAATAGTAGTACCTATCGATGATCCCATTCAAAATGAGATCATTATTGGCATTTTGATATAAAAGTTTATTACAATATTGTTCCGTCTACCTCACTCTTGATGAAATAAAGGAAAATAGTGTTAATCTATTAGTAAGTAATGGAAGAAAATATTGAGTATTTTGGATTTTAGGGTAATTTTGCATATACATAAACATAACTAAATGGATAATGCATAATTTCAAAGAATGAAATTCACTTATGAAAATTAATTCTCATTCAGTAAACGAAAGAAATAACACAATACCAAAAGTAACAGCTTTCAACTGGGAGATGTAATTTTCCCTCATTGAAGTTATAATGCATTGAGTAATATTTATGCAGCCGATACATCCACCCATATAGTGAGTTTCTGCTTTCAATGTGTATATACAGGGTGGCCCAGGGTTAAACCGCCAAAACGTTTAGGATCAGTTCTTTAAGCAAAAATACGATTTTTAACTTGCTTCGTTTTCGAGATACAGGGTGTCAAAGTTCCTTGGCCTTCATCTCTCCTGACTTAACCCCTATGGATTTTTGTATAGAGTACAATAAAAACCAAAGTTTGTGCTGAGCCCATCAACGACCAAAGTATTTTCCTGGAAAGGATTGTTCAAGCAGCACTAGAGATCACACCGGCATGGTGCCGCGCAAACTCGTCGTTTGTCGGTGCGAACTTTGCATTGAAAAAAAAGGTGGTAATTTTTAGCAGTCATTGTGAATTCTTGTTTTTCCGGTTTCTAATGAATTAAAATAAATAAATTTGTCCTTATGTCAATAACTTTGATACTTTTTACTGTTATATGCAAGGAGACGGTTTTTAAATTGTTTCTCAAAAATGAAGCGAGATACGAAAATAATTAAACAGACAAAAAAATTATCTGATTGCCTAATACTGAAAAAATGTAACATACAAAAAAAACAGTGGAGTACAAAAATTTGTCCTAATATAAAAATTTTTTTCTTTGGTGTCATGGCATCGACTGCTATGGTCATTAGCCACGTGTCTGGATAGGCCTTGTTACTAACTCCATGCACCACCTTAGGAGCAGCACTGTTAATTGGAACGCAACAGTGAATCGTGCAGGACTCACCCCAGTCCAGCCACGAGATTTGAATAATTTAATCGGTCAAATTAAATTAAAAAATCCCAGCCGCAACTGGGGCTCGAACTCCGGACCTTTCGACCCAAAGTCGGACGCTCTAACCACTGCGCCACGCCCCGACATCCTAATATCAATTATATTACCCTTTGGAACGCCACTGTAATTGTTGATTTTATTATAAGTATATTAAAAGAAGGCTATTATTACCGCAAGTGAAGAAGAACGTTTTTATTTTAATTAGCAAAAAAGTTTTAAAATAATTGATAAAAAACTGATTTTTTATATAAACTTTAACACTCCGTGCTTCGAAAACGAAGCAAGTTAGGGCACATTCTGATAGGAAAAAAAGTTTCCTTTTTACTTACATAACCGATCCTAAACGTTTGGCGGTTTAACCCTGGGTCACCCTGTATAAAATGTATTTCATAAAAATGTTTTTTTTTCTACATCATCGAAAATATTAATCTATTTGTCATGTACAGTAATATTATATATCTTCGGCTTGAAGCGTAAACCTGCCAGTCACATACTTGACCAATTTTCGAGGAGGCTTAAGAAATCACCCTGAAATGTCAATCTACAAAACAGTGTTTTTCAGAACTAATTAAATGTTAAATTTGGGAAAGTTCTGATGACATAACATCTTATAGGTGGTTTTTTGAGTCTCCTTAAAAATTGGTCATATGTGATCTGGCAGGTTTACACTTAAGGCCGACGATATGAAACATTACTGTTACCTACAAAACTAACCTTACATAAAGCTTCTACTGAACACAGACTAATATTGCTGTAAACTAGCTGCTATATTACTTCAAGGTTATTGGTACAATTGCAAAATATTTCGGTAATATTACTTTTGCAATGTTACACTAGCTAACATTGCAGTTATGTAAAAATGTTCGTAGCAGCAAACTTTAATGCAATATTAGTAATATTACTGACAGAAAATTTGTAATATTACTTATCAAACCTTGTGGCAACTTGATTCCTGAATATTTCCGTAATGTTACTTTTGCAATGTTAAATATGTCAATATTAGTGAGCTTCAGAAATGTATAATACAGTAACATATTTGCAACCTTACTGGAAGGAAATTTTCAACATTATACATTACAGAATAAAATTTCAGTAATATTTATTACCTGCACTTTACATTGATTAGTGGGTTGCCAAATGTTGGGTATAGGTATAGGTGATTCGGCAGTCGGAGTGGGCTGATGGATTATTTTCTGTTTGGTGCTTGCCGACAAAATTCCTATAGTATAGGAAATTTGCGAAAGGATGGATTATTGATAATCATTTTCATTTAATGAAATTATGGCCTTTTGCCAAGTATGCCCAATTGCACATATTGAAATATTTATTTATTTCACATGCTGAAAGATCTATTCCTACCTACATTCCATTGATCCAACAACGTTCTCGAAACGTTACATGATTTTTTCATCGTGAAAACTAAAAAAAATAATAGAAAGATCTTCTAGAGAAAAGGTTGATGCTAAGGACATAAGTACATAACCAAGGAGGCAAGCTGTATGAACTTTGGCAAGAAATGCGATCAAAAGTTTTGGTGATATCTAGTGACAAAATCCATATTGTCGATAGTTCATAATACCAGAGAGCAAGGAGACTAAACGTTGTTAGTTTACTCTCTTTGACCAGAGAGTTCCAGATATTTGATGGTTTCGATATACAGCGAGTTGGCTACATATGGGAAACTTTTTTATTATTGATTTTACGAAAAGCAGTTATTCCTCATAAAAAGTTCTGCATAGTCTAAAATTCTAGATGCAATCATCAGATATCAAATTTCATCAATCTTGTACGAGTTATGTCAAAAAATATGAAATTTTCTCAAGAGTAAAGTAACTTATATATTTCACAATATCAAAAATTTTCATCATAAAAAGTTAGTTGGTATTAAAAACTATGTTTCAATATGCAATTACATCCTTCTAATTGTAAAAATAATTTTTTACAATTTTTTTTTCAAATTATCAATACCGAACCTTTATCATTTTTAAAATTTTATTTCTTGAAAATTTGCTTATTAATTTCTAAACAGAACGGAAAGGTTAACATGTTTGTAATAAATAAAAATGATAAATTATTGATCATTTTTTTAAAAATTGTAAAAAAATAATTTTTTTCTTTTGGAAGGATGTAATTGCATATTGAAACATAGTTTTTAATTCCGAATAACTTTTAATTATAACAATTTTCGATATTGTGAAATATAAAGTTGCTTTACTCTTGGGTAAAGTTCATATCTTTTTACAACTCGTATAAGATTGATAAAATTCGATATCTGATGGTTGCATCATGAGTTTCAGACCATGCAAAACTTTTTATGAAGAATAACTTTTTTCAGTAAATCAATAATAAAAAAGTTTCCTATATGTAGCCAACGTAAGCAGACTCACTGTATATATATATGTCTTTTCCATGCCTTTTTTCAAATTCATTGAATATAAAAGCCTAACATTATGAAAAATCAGTAAATGAATATGGTATATTTGTTCAATCATCAGACAGAAAAATTTCTCAACTATTATAATTACTCTGTTAATATGGAAATCTCTTCAATTAAAATGCATACATTTACTGCCGGGATTAGGATATTTTACAATGGTTATTGCAAACATGATGAGCAAACAAAAACGCAGAAAAAAAAACAAATGCGTGCGGAGTGCATGGTAAAACAAACAGATGTATATAGGGCAATCCTTAAGCGCTACGGTAATTTATACCTTTCGGGTCATTGCTCGATGGGGGTAGTATAGCCTAAAACTAGTTCTACATCTGTCGGAAGCAGGTAGTATTCTTTAGAAAAATTAACATTGGTTCAAATGCAAATTCAAGATGCCTCCAATCAGCCAAGCATCGAAATTAAATTAATTAAACGGATTGAAACCGCTCATGGATTGTTTTGAAGGGAGAAAAAATCACGAAATTACACGCTCCAAGACAACATTTCATCTACTCACGTATGTAGAAACTTTGAGAAAATTTTTAAATTTTAAAGTTATAAGCACCTATGATTCCTCATTCGGTGTCTGATTTGCTATGGAAAAATAGGGATTGCGATTTGATTTTTCTCAAATCGTGAAAGAATACCAAAATATCCCAGATAGCACATCATATCGGCTGAATCTTGGTTCCATATTGAGCCAATATAGATATATTGTAAATGAAAAATCAATATTGGTCCAATATGGGTGAATATCCAAAAAACAACATTATTTTAATAATAGTGGTCGAATATTGGTTAAACTAGAATTGAATGTAGATTATCACACGAAATATTGGGTCAATATTGGTTGAATAATTTCTACCAATATCGATGTTATATTGTAATTATGCCTTAATCTACGCAGTCCCTTATCGGGTCACCTTGAGATAACGGCTTCCCATAAATCCAAGACGTAGAATCAGCAGAACAGATACTCTTTGTTATTTTAAGTCTGCTGCTGATGAAGCTACTTGGAATACATAAATAGACCCTGCGAGGTCAAAAGTTAGTTAGTTGATTTTGATATTCCAACCAAGTAGTTGTGTTTATTTTGTAATAAAGTTTTTAAAGTATTTGTGTTTTTTAAAAAGATATATTTGAAAGTTCAAATATAACAATTGGCGCAGTCGGTAGGATCTGAAAAACGTTACTAGAACACGGAGACACCCCAACTAGTAGCGGCGGATCCCTATCCCTCAACAGAAGACGAACCGAAAACCCCAGAGGAGTCAACACTCGAAGAGCAGCGGAAGGAACACCTGGTGAAGCCCCTAGCTGAACGACTTCGAGAACAAGACGAATCAGAATGAGCATCATACTATTGTAAGACAATTTTGAATCAACTCGTTTATATTTGTTTGCAATTAACCAATAATCATACTGATTGATTATTTCTAGTTGAACAATATTGGTAATTGTACAGCCAATTACCGTGCTGGAAAAGTCGTACTGTTCGACTATTTCAAAGTTTGATTTACCTGTATCCAATAAGTTTATTTAAAATGGCTGAAAATAACCAAGATAGAGATAATCAGCATAGACCTGAACATGAAGGCGATGCAATTGAGCCGTATAAATTATCTGAAGTGTTTTCTTTAGTGCCTGAGTTTGAAGGAGACCAAATTTTTTTGAACACCTTTTTAAATGCATGTGACTGTGCATATCGCATGGCCACAGTGGACCAACGAGTTCTATTAGTGATTCACATAAAGAATAAACTCAGAGGTAGAGCTGCACAACTAATAAGTTCTAGGAACCCTGTAACCTACCACGAAATTAGACATCTTTTAACATTATATTTTGGTGACGCTCGTGATCTCACTTCATTAATTCACGATCTTCAACGTATTAAACAACTACCTAATGAATCACCTATAACATTTTTCAATCGTCTGCAAGTCCACAATGCCAAAATGCACTCCTGCATTCAAAAATCTGGTCTTACTGTAGAACAGAAAACCGCTCAATGTGGTCTTATAGAGACTATGGCATTAAACACACTTTTAACCGGTCTTGAACCTCGAATAGGTCAAATAATCCGTGCTTCCAACCCTGGAGACCTACTTGAAGCTCACATCAGAATTAGGAGAGAAATGCAACTTTCCTATTTCGAAAATCAAAAATCTGAAAGACCAAATCAGCCACGTTCTCAACAAATGGTTAGGAGGAATCAACCACCCGCATTTCAAAGAACTTGTCACTCTTGCGGTCGTGTAGGTCATATTTCCACTGAATGTCGAGTAAGACAGCAAAGAATTCCACCCCAAAATCCTCCTCAAAATTTCAATCAGAATTATTCAAGACAACCAAGTTCCCAATATAACCAGAACTTCTCGAGACAACAGAATCCTCAACCTAACCAACAATACAATAAACCTCAAACGAATCAACCCCAGTTTCAACTCCAGTTTCGACCCCAATCCCAAAATAACCAAAACCAATATCGACCACCAGTGATCCAAAGAAATCCAAACGTTTCAGAACGTCCTAACCAACAAAGAGCTCACTTTATGACATACGAAAATCAGGATTATCATACAGGTGATAATCAAGATAATTATTCTGCTAATTATCCTCAATCCGATGATTATTATCCTAGTAACAACGATTATGATTACTATACTGATAGTAATCAATATTATCAAAATGACACACTGCAACAATCACAACCTCCAGAAGACCCTTCTACATACCAGGATTTTCTGTCACTCCCGAATACAAACCACCCACCGAATCAATTCCAAATGAGCAACAACCAATCAGTCGATCCCATGTACGAAATCCAAACCCAAATTCAGTCATTGAACATTCAAGATTATCACCCAGATCTGAACTTCCCGGAACAGAGTTTCATATGAGTTCATTATTTTCCATGAATTCGAAGAACCTTTACTACATCAAAGACGCTTCGAATACTTTTAGAATTCTCATCGATACTGGTGCAGGTATATCCATTTTTAAACCCAAAACATGTGAAAAATATTCCTATAGATTCCCTGAGAATGTCACTATACAAGGCATTACTGATCAGAAAATAACTGTCAATGAATCCACTTTGATTGATTTTAAACCAAAAGACCCACACAAGGTATATATTTATAATTTAGATATTGACTTTGATGGCCTACTCGGATCTGATTTTTTAGAACATTATAACTGCATAATAGATTTGAAAAACAAACAATTAGTAACAAATTTCAAGACAGTTCCATTATTCAAAGTTCCAGAAGAAAATCAACTAGATCACAATCATATTGAAAAACCAAACCAAATTAAAATTGAACCCCGCATGGAACGAATTTTTAAATTGAGTTGTGACCTTAGGAATACCGACGCTATACTGCTAGCGGAAGAAAAAGAAAAAGTCAGACTTCCTAACGCCTTAGTAAAAATCGACGAAAATGGTACATTTTATACTTCTATAATAAATACGAACGCCATACCCAAATTAATTGATTTTTCGGAAATAAAATTACAACCCCTTCCAGCCGAAGAAGTAATTTTGAATATGAACCTAACACATCCCCAAAACACGCACCCAGTAAATCGAATCCAAGAAATTAAAAATCAACTGAGAACTGAACACTTGAATGAAGAAGAGGATCAATTGATAACTGATTTATGTCTTCAGTACGAAGATATTTTTTATTTAGAAGGAGATAATCTCACATTTACCAACGAGATAAAACACGGTATAGAAACAAAGGATGCTAGACCAGTTTTTACTAAATCCTACAGGTACCCACAGGTACACAAAGAGGAAGTAAAAACCCAAATCTCCAAAATGCTAAGTCAAGGCATTATTCAACCATCGATTTCGCCTTGGTCGTCACCTGTTTGGGTTGTACCCAAAAAGCTAGACGCCTCAGGAAAACAAAAGTGGAGAGTGGTTATCGACTACAGAAAACTCAACGAGTTGACTGTAGATGATAAGTATCCATTGCCAAATATCTCTGACCTTTTAGATCAGCTTGGAAAGTGCCAGTACTTTACCACGCTCGATCTGGCTACAGGATTTCATCAAATCGAAATTCAACCAAATGACATTCAAAAAACAGCATTTTCTGTTGACAATGGCCACTATGAATTTGTTCGTATGCCATTTGGTCTGAAGAATGCTCCCTCTACTTTCCAGCGAGTAATGGACAACATTCTCCTGGGCATACAAAATGAACGATGTCTCGTCTACATGGACGACATCATTGTATATTCCCCTACCATCCATGAGCATATAGCTAGACTCACCGAAGTGTTTAAAAGACTTCAAAAAGCCAATTTAAAGATTCAGCCAGATAAGTGCGAGTTCTTGAGAAAAGAAGTTGCCTATCTTGGACATGTGATCACCCAGGACGGAGTTAGACCAAACCCTTCAAAGATAGAATGCATTCAAAATTTTCCCGAACCAAAAAACCAAAAAGAAATTAAATCCTTTTTAGGTTTAGCCGGTTATTACCGACGGTTCATATATAACTTTGCCAAAACTTCAAAACCCCTTACACGATTATTACAAAAAGACACCCCTTTCAATTTTGACACTGAATGCAAACGATCATTTGATGAATTAAGGAATGCGCTTACATCTAGCCCAATTCTCATCTACCCGAACTTCGAAGAACCATTTTTATTGACAACTGACGCGAGTGCCTTTGCTATTGGAGGAATTTTGTCTCAGGGACCTATTGGCAAAGATCTCCCAATAGCCTATGCGTCCAGAACCCTCTGTAACGCTGAGTCGAAGTACTCTACAATTGAAAGAGAACTTCTTGCCATTGTTTGGACAGTAAAACATTTTCGCCCTTACCTTTTTGGAAGAAAGTTTAAACTTGTCACTGACCATAGACCTCTCACCTGGCTCTTTTCAATAAAAGACCCCGGAAGTAGATTGGCACGTTGGCGACTTAAACTTGAAGAATATGATTACGAGATAGAATACAAACCCGGCAAAATAAATAAAAATGCCGATGCTCTATCCCGCATTAAAGTCAACCACTTCAAGGAATGTGCAAATTTTCAAAAGAAAATTTCTGTTCTCACATCCAACACTGACGAAAGTGAGAAACTAGATAACCCTGAAGAAACTGAAAGCGAACCTGAAGAAAAACAAGACGAAAGTCAAAAGGAAAGTCAAGAAGAAAATGAAGGAGAAAACCCTGTAGAAAAACCTGAAATCCCCGTGGAAACTATTCAAGAAGAATACGAAAACTTCATAAACCTTTATAAAACTAAATCGTTGATCGATTATTCCAAAGTAGAATTCGACAATTCTCAACTACTTGATAAACATCATAAAAATATTGTTAGTTTTTTTTGGCAAAATAAACTAGACGCAATGCATTATGAAATCATTGAAGATTTTGTCGGAGAACATCCCGATTTTCATCATGATAAAGTTAATATACTTGCCAGTAAATCGGTCAAAAATAGGAAATACTTCATCGTCCCTCTTCCGTATGACCCTACAACTGTCGTACAAACTTTATTTTACATCATTTATTCATCCCAAGATGAATTCAATTCCCAAGAAGTATATTCAATTGAGAATAATCTGGAATTACCTATATTGGAAATATTCTCATTTATATTTGCAGATAAAGACATAAAGTTGAAAGTCTGTCAAAACATAACAACAACCCCTGATGCAGACCAGATCCCTATAATCTTAGATCAGAGTCATCTAGGAAAAACCAACTTACACCGTGGTATCAATGAAACGGTTAGGCGAGTTAGAGAAAAATATAATTGGCAAGGACTTGTGAAAGACGTTGAAAATTTCGTTAAGAAATGCGAAATTTGTCAAAAAGTCAAAATTTGCCGAAAAAACCTCAGTACACCCCTTGTCATCACTGAAACTCCAAAAACTTGTTTCGAACGTATTAACGTTGACATTTTTGAAGTTCCAACTAAATACTACGTACTGACAGTAAGAGACGAGTTAACTAAGTTTACTCAAGCTTATTCTTTGGAAGATAAAACTACAAGATCTGTTGTAAACACCCTACTTATTTACTTCCAACATTTTGGTGTACCTTTGAGAATTCATTGCGACTTCGGTCGTGAATTCACTAGTCAAATTATGAAAGACCTTTGTACCTTATATGATATTAAAATAACATACTCTAGTGTTAACCACCCCCAGTCTAATGGATCTATAGAACGATTCCACGCGACATTCGCCGAAATAATGCGTGCTCATAAAGCAGAAAATCCCGACGAACACCCATTGAATGTTTTACCTTATGCTGTCATATGTTATAATAATACAAAAAATAAAACACACGGTTTTACCCCTCAAGAATTAGTATTTGGACATACAGCTAGCAGACCTGCAGAGACGGTCTACAATCAAAAAGAACTCATCTCAAAATATGTTAGGGACCTAAATAATAAAATGTCATTCTATTATAAAGCTGCTAGAGCCAAGACAGATAGACAGAAAGAAAAAGCAAAAATTAGATTTGACCGAACGGTTTCCGAAACTGTCCCCGATTACAAAGTAGGAGACAAAGTTTATGTAAAAGAGTCCCAAATTTCAAATAAACTTGAAAATAAATTTAATGGACCTTTCGAAATCATAGAAATCTACCCAAATTCCGCAATGTTAGTAAATTGGAAAACTAAAAATAAAACTAAAGTCAATTTTGATAGACTGAAACCCTTTCACGAAGATTAATTTCTTTCAGGACACTCCTGCTGTCATCAACAGCCAATTCCCAATACACCATTGAACAAGTTAATAGCTCAATAGGAGTTTTCTTCCATGAAGAAGGAACCCTCAAAATATCCAATGAAAAATGGACCCTTTTGGTTTACAAAGACTTATCATCTATCAAAGAAGCTTTAGACAATAACGATAAAATTTTAGAAAATTTGATATATTTACTCGAAAAGGATGAACCCAGTATAATATCATTTAAAGCTCAAGTAAAGACACATATCAGCCTCCTTAGTCAAATATCAGATTCATTACGACTAAAATATAGAGAAATCTTCGCTGATACTGGAAGTTTCGAAAAAAGGACCAAACGTGGCCTAATAAATGGTGTTGGCACATTTTGGAAAGCCATCACAGGAAATCTTGATGCATCTGATGGTGAATACTTCACAGATTGCATAAATAAAATCAGTCAAGATGAACATCAAATTGAAAACCTTTTGAAAAACCAAATTTCGGTTACCACCTCCGTTATCAAGAGTTTCAACTCAACTATTCAAAAATTACAGGTTGATGAAGAAACATTCAACCAGGATATCAAAGAAATTGAAAAAACCCTAATGGATATGTCAGATACCTTGGCATTCTATGAAGCACAAGTAAAAGCCCTCGAAATATGTGAATCACTCATGGAAAGTTATTTGTTCCTTGAAAATGCCATTGATGATATTACAAATGCGATCACTTTCGCTCGCCTAAAAATTATTCATAATTCAATTATAACCTCAAGAGACTTGGCATTTTCCCTTCGGGAAATATCGCAAACACTCAGCAAAAACAAATTGCCTTTACCAACAAATCTTGGATATATTGCTCAATATTTTGAACTTATTGAATTGCAGGCATTTCAAACAGATCATAAAGTAGTATTTGTTTTGAAAATTCCACTCGTGGAACATGAAACATATACCCTTTATCACTTGTACCCAATACCGATTTTGGATACTCGAACAGGACTTCATCATATTTTATTAGCTTTTCAAAAATTCATTGCGCGTGACGATGATTCAATGTTGTACATTTCCCTTCGGAATTTAGAAAATTGTAAAGTGATCCAACGCGACGAGCGAATCTGTTCCGAAGTGCTTCCGTACCCAATCGACAATAACGCCATTTGTGAAGCCCAACTTCTCAAACAAGTTTTGAAAATCCCAGAATCCTGTCAATCAACATTGATTTACGCAAAGGACTACAATGTTCAGGAAATCTCCCAAAATTTATGGTTGATTTCTATATCTGATCCGCTACCAGTCACGATCAAATGTGTCAACAGAGAAGTGATTACAAAAATCATAGAATCCAACTCTCTCCTGAAACTTCAGCCTGAGTGCAATGCTTATATTGGAAATACCAGAGTTTATTCGAAATACTTTCTCGACGAACTCAAAAACATCACGTATAAAAATCATGCAGTTCAAATTCCATATCAGTGTTGTGAGCACCTACCGGAGAAATCAAAACTCCCGGAACTCAAGCCGCTTAAACTCAGTAAACTAAATACCGAGGACCTTAGTATTGCTGAACATAAACTGAACCAATACTCTGACGATTTGGATAAATTGATCAATGAACCCTTCGTAAACAAACATATTTCCTGGTTTACGTATTTCACGATCGCCCTTATTGTCTTAGTGATTATTTTTTATACCTCCATTAAATGTCGCCGAAGGAAAGGAATTAGAATTGGAATCACCTCGTCAACCGACGATCATCCACCAAGACCACCAAGAACATCCCTCAGAACCCTTTCAAGATTCATCCCTAGAAGAAGACCCAGCGTCCGAATAGGAGAACCAATTGAAGAAGATGTCGAATTAACCTCTAGTTTTGATAAATCTATTGCTTGATAAAAGTTGCCGCAAAGCACCAACTTTTCTTTGAAAAGGGGAGTTGTTATATTGTAATTATGCCTTAATCTACGCAGTCCCTTATCGGGTCACCTTGAGATAACGGCTTCCCATAAATCCAAGACGTAGAATCAGCAGAACAGATACTCTTTGTTATTTTAAGTCTGCTGCTGATGAAGCTACTTGGAATACATAAATAGACCCTGCGAGGTCAAAAGTTAGTTAGTTGATTTTGATATTCCAACCAAGTAGTTGTGTTTATTTTGTAATAAAGTTTTTAAAGTATTTGTGTTTTTTAAAAAGATATATTTGAAAGTTCAAATATAACATCGATAATACAATATTGGTTATATATTGTTTTCCACATCTAGAATAAATATTGAAATCCAAATATTACAGTCATATCGATTATAGGGGAAAAAAACTATATTGTATTTCCAAGTTTGTTAGAATATTGGTTGAATATCGTTTCCACTTTATTTGACAAATTGTAATAACTCATTTTGAGTCAATATTGGTTGAATGATATTTACCAATATCGATAAAACAATATTGTCTTCATATCGTTTTTAACATCTAGAATAAATATCGCAATCCCAATATTCCCCTAATATCGATTCTAGGAATAAAAACTATATTGTATCTCCAAATGTGATTACACATTGGTTGAATATCATTTCGCCAATATTCAACAAATCTTATTAATTAATATTGGGTCAATATTGGTTTAATAATATTTATCGATATCGTTAAAACAATATTGTCTTCATATTGTTTCCTATACATCTAGATTGAGATGAAATTTGAATATTGGCCGAATATTCAATGAAACATATTGAAATTATATCATGATCAAACCTGGATAAAAATCCGCTAGGTGGCTCTACATATAGAACGTCTTCTAAAACCTACGGAAGCATATTAAATACTTCCCATAACTTGTTTTCAAGACAGCTCACTCAGTGTTTATGGCGATCAAAAGGCAGACTCTGGTGTCACCTTCATCAACTAAAAGGCATTTAATAATTTACCAAGGTATTTTGACATCCACCAATATATCCAAATGATATTGTACTAATATCGATAAATATTGTACAAATATCGATAAATATTTTGAGGCCATTATTGCTTCAAGAATATTTCACCAAAACTATTTCTAAAATATTCGAACAATATTCGACCAATATCGCAAAATGTTCACATTTTACTTCTCGACAATATAACTTTTGAATATTGTGCCAATATTGTCAGAATATTGTATCATCCATATTGTACCAATATCGCCGAACACTTCGAGGCCAATATTAGTTCAAGAATATTTCGCCAATATTATTCAAGTTATATTGGACCAATATCACCGAATGTTCACTTTTTTTTTCTTGCCAATATTGCATTTCAAATATTTCGCCAATATGTTCACAATATTGCACCAATATTTTACCAATATAGGTGTGCTACTTGGGATGAGCAGACGATTCGCATAAATTCAATATAACAGTTTCTGAGTTCATTGAAAGATTCAAATGCTATGAATGATGAAAATAGAAAATCATGCTATATGGCTCAATAATTAGTGTTAATGTAAAAAGAAACAAAGTAATGGGCATAACCTTCAAATTGAAAAACACCCGTATTTTTCGGACAGACAGAAACAAACGCAGTCAACACAGGAAACCCATTGCACATGTATGGTTTGTAATAATCAAGGCAACATTGAACTCGTAAATAACAGCAAGAACATTAGAGTAGCAATCTGGTTGCTCCAATGAAAGGAATTTTAGATAATTGAAATACGAACGAAACGGGATCTGTTACGACCCCATCAGATCATTAGTAGCGGAGAAAACCCGGAAAATTTTGCGATTTTTTTTTAAATTCATAACTCCGCCATTTTTCAAGAAGTAGAATTGGCCTCTCTCATGAAAGTATTGAATCATGTGTTCTTTATGTGTGCACAAAACAGGCGTTGTCGGATCGTTCGTTTTGACACAATTGTAATTTAAATTTTTTTTGCACTATCTTGCAGCGTGCTTGGATGCTCTAGTGATAGCCCGATTTCAATTTCTCAAACAGATTATGAAAGTAGAAGTATAGTACTACAAAACGTATATTCTCATTTTGCGCTACAATGGTGCGAAATAGGTGAAAATACATGCATAAACGATTGAAAACGGCCGAGCCCGCGTTAGCTGTCGAGTGGTAGAAGAGTCCGAGAGATGAGGAAAGTTCTTCTCATAAACGGGTTTAATAATACGGTTCCCCTCATCTCCCGCTAACTCGACCGCTTCCACCTGCTCGGCCGTTTTCAGTCATGTTTGCAAGCATTTTTCACCCATTTCGCAGCATTTGAGTGCAAATTGAGAATATAAGTTTTGTGGTACTGTACTTCTACCTTCAAAATCTGTTTTAGAAATTGAAATCGGCCTATCACTAGAGCATCCAGGCACGCTGCAAGATAGTGCAAAATAAAATTCATATTGCAATTGTGTCAAAAATAATGATCTTTCAGAGCCTGCTTTGTGCACACATAAAGTGTACATAATGGACCTTCACATTTATGAAAAATAAATTGCAAAACTCTTTTGAATCGATAGATTCTAGTCTGAAACATATGTTTAACAAAGAGTTCCACTATATTTTTTTCGTTTTGAAAGAATATCTCATTTGAAAGAGTGCCGCTGACGTCACGTTCATCGGAAACAACCCCCACCATAATCCATGTTCCGAAACATTCAATACCGTTCTCCTCAACGGACATCCTTTCGATGAAGAACGAGCATTGACAACACCGCAAATCATTATGACAGTTTTCATGTAATAAAAGTGATCTCGAGATTTGAGGTTGGATTCGACTTCCGGCTATGGTGGAGGACAGGAGGCGTCCTCATGGCTGGGAGTCAAGTAAATGTATAGTGAATGTCTGCCATTATATAAAATGTGCCTACAGCGTATGTAAATGTTTGTGAGTGTTTGCCATTAGATCTTGGTGATCTAATGTGCATGAAGTGTATGCCGAATATAATAACGGGTGAGGATATTGCTTCGAGCAAGACAATCCTCATCCACAGACGAAGCCCGAGTTATTTACGCCGGTTAGAGGCCGGGGCAGGACGGATTCTTGCAAAGGGGATGCTGTGTCAATTGCGTAATAGCATAGCACAAAAAAAGATTAAGAAGAAGAAGAAGAAGAAGATTTGAGGTTAATGTTTGTTTTTTTTACATTCGCCATTTGACTGATACATTCATTAATACTGTAGCGAGGTGTTATTATGACCGATCTCTGGGTGTGAATTTGTTTGTGTATTAAATTGTTGGCGTTATGAAACAATGAGTCAAGCGACATTTTTCAATAATTGAGCTATCACAGTCATTGGAATCGCCAAAGTGTTGTTCTACAATACGCAAAAATTAGGGGGCTCCATTCACTGACGATAGTATTAAGCCACATTCCATCATTCCATGTTCTGCTAAACTATTTTGATATTTTTTACGAAACTAGCTGACCGTGGCTTAACCCATTATTGCATAACATCATCCAAATATGGAAAGGCTTCGTGAAGGGAAGTTCGGATAATTTACTGAGGGTAGATTATGAGATGATTGACTCTTTCTATTTAACAAATATGAATTTATTTTTTGCAATGACTAAAATTTAAAATCGTTCTTTGAAAGCTGCTTGAATACAGTAATATTAAGTTGGAAATGTTCTTCATAAAAACATAATTATATTTCCGCTTTGAACATTGAAAACCGCATTAACCTCAAAAAAGAAATCGTTTGCATCATACATATTTGATGGAACTGCTCTACTTGTATTGAATATTAAAGTAGGAAAACGAGTTGAACAGAGACAAACGATTCTTATTGATGCTCCGTGAAACAGACGAACGGACCCATCTGGTATCAAATGACAACTGTCATACGACACATTATATTCAAATGAGAGTTTGAGATTCAACTGTGCACAACTTTTACAACGTTGCCAAGTATAGTTTTGATGAACGTGACGTCACGAAACCACTTTTCTTCTGATTATAGAGAAACTAGCGGTCAGAAAAAATAAATAAAAATTCGCGAGTGATTATAGCGTATACACTTTCTAATTACAGTGTTCTCTCATGTGTCGTGGAAAGGTCCATTCAATACTTTCATGAGAAGGGCCAACCCTATTTCTTAAAAAATGGAGTTAGGAATTTTTTTCTGGTTTTTCGTTATTTGTTATTTAAGTATTTATAACAAATTGATAAATGACAGTTGCGAGTCGAAAACGTAACATAATATAACTACAGACTATCTTTCAGGTGATGGCACAGTCGGTTTTCTAGTAGTATTTTTGTTAGGAAAAAATGCTCTATTAATAATAATAATAATAATAATATAAGTTTATTCATAAATAAATACATACATAACTATTAAGTGTAGAATACCTTGTATGAATAAACTGAAAATAAACCTTACTAAGTAACCTTGTTGTAAGGTAAACAACTATTCTACTAGAGAACTATTTCAAAAATGACAATAATTTTTTTTTCATTTCCAATCTTATTTCTGTATAATTTCTTTTCTAATCTGAATATTTCAAAAACAAATTGATTGGCCTATTTCGAAAAAATTATCATCCATCGCGGAAACAGATATTTAACAAAAGATTAGGGATGGCAAAACAGCAGAAGTAGCAAAAAATGAAGGATATCTGTGGAATTTCAGCGATGGGAATTAAAAATTCAGCATTTAATAAACGCAATCTACCATTTACATTTTACTATTAGATTACTTTTTGGAGCTTATGGCTAATGTTGCCCCTGATAAGGGGTCGGAACTGTACCACCCAATCTTCTAACCAGTTCTACTAAGAGAAGACTCAATACAATAATTTTTGTTTAAATAATAACCTGAAAAATATTCATCTCAATGCAGGTGAGTTCTAATTACTTCTGTAAGTTTAGAACGCTATTTTTCGGAAACTGCTCATCTAAAAATAATAAGTCAACGTACCATTGGAAAGAGAATTAAACGCCATTCAAAAATGATGTGCCACGTGCCCCCTCTTCCCATTCTGAGGGTAACATCTACCCCTCCTAGGAGTTTGAACCACGAAGACTACAAATATTGATCAAAACTGTTTTCCTTGAAAATAAAATTGACCTGTTTTTTGGAATTCTCATTTCATTTACTGGAAGGAAGATATTAAGGGCAGGAAGTTGTCACATTGACACCCTGTATATAGCTAATTTCGGTCATTAGCGTGGAACGAAATTACCTGCTATTAGGTACCATACAGTGCTACTTACAGAGTGCTTCTCAGATACACCAATCTTAATTGGTTTATTTTATGGCGAGTAATGCTGAACTTTATTGAAATTTCAACTGATCGATCTATCGACTGATCGATAGGATATCTTCAGACCATTTGATATTATGCTCATTCGTCCAGACATTATCTGCTTTTCCTGATTTCGATGTTTCTCCTCGTTGCGTATTTTTCTTGTGTTCACCGATTCTGATATTTATTGGTGTCCATATTAATTTTTTTTCTCCACTTCTTATTCAGTCCTTTGTGTACTGAATAGTGAACAGGCGGCAATAAATGTAGGACATAAATACGATGAAAAAGTTAAAATGGGAATCTTAATTTGCTTAAACTCGTTTTCACTACCATCATCTTCCTCAATGAAGTCGACAAAGCTGAATGGAATCACCCTATATCAGTAGGAATAAAACTGAAAGTTCAGAACAGCAGCTACTCAAGGCTACAGACAATGTATTTAAAAGTGTTTGAATTACCTTTGATTCATTCTTGTTTTTTCTAGGCATCACTCATTATGGGCGAGGCAATAGAAGAGTATTTCGATTTTGTGTTGCCACTAGTAAAAAAAGCAGCAAATGTAAGTTTAGTCTTCAAATATATCATCATATTGTACATATACTATTATTTTCAGGAACTACTCACAGCAGATGATTATGAGGTAGAAACTAAACAGGAAATATACGATGTAGTAACTGTGTACGATAGGAAAATTGAAGATACGCTGATAAAAAAGATAAAAAAGAAGTGGCCAAATCACAAGTAAGAAAAAGTACTGTTTGGAAGAATAATGAGAGTGAGAAGGGATTCGAGAAAAAAGAAAGAAAAGAAATACAAAATCATTTCTCAGATCAAATGTCCTTAATTTTTTTATATTTTTAAAACATTATTATTTATTTTTGAAGTAACTGAAATGCAATAGTAAATAACCAAAGTTCAGTTTTATTGAAAAATATTGTATCAAGTACAAAATCCACCAAAGAGTTCAATTAATGTTGATTTGGTAAATTCCAGTGCACAGTGTGTTTCACTTTTCATGGAACCAACTTCGTATCTTCCGTAATTTTTGTCGTAGAACCATGAAATTTTCAGGATCGATAAATACACTAGAAATTAACTTACTGCTCAAAAAAAGTCACCCTACGTGATATACACTGCACGACAGCTGCGATGGAACCACCCCTTTTCTGAAAAGTTGTACTAGGGGGCAAAATTGGCCAGAAATTCTTTCGAATTCGTGTTCGGGATCCACAAATTACTACTGATAAACATGTCTCCTGAAAAATTTTCAGTCCTGAACAATTCTAATTTTTTTCACTTCTCACGGAAACGCCCCCGTATCTTCCGTAATTTTCGACGTAGAACTATGAAATTACTGCAGAAAAGGGTTCATCCTACGTGTTATACACTGCACGCCAGCAGCGAGGGAAAATGGGTGGTTCGTTCGCTGCTGGCGTGCAGTGTATGCTGTTATTCACTGCACGCCCGCAGCGAGGGAAAAATAGGTGGTTCGTTCGCTGCTGGCGTGCAGTGTTTATCACGTAGAATGACCCCTTTCGTGCAGTGAGTTCATTTATACTGTTTCTATCAATCCTGAAAATTTCATGGTATCACGTCGAAAATTACGGAAGATACGTTGGCGATTCGATGAGAAGTGAAATAAATTAGTATTTTTCAGCAGACAGGAGTATACGTAGTACTCTGGGGATCCAGAACACGAATCCGAAGGAATTTTGGTCCAATTTTGCCCCCTAATATAACTTTCCGGAAAAATGGGTTGTTCCATCGCTGCTGGCGTGCAGTGTATATAAAGTAGGATGGCAGAAACACACTGTATACCTTGAGTTGCTCAGGGTTTCGATATTTTATGATATTAATGATGATATTCTTTAATAAATACTCACAGTGGACTCAGAAGGACAGCCTATGAATGTCTATTATTATTTGCTGTAGCACTCCGGGGCGATTTACTGATTTTCGGTGGCTTGTTAAGTTTTCAGCTGAAGAAAATATCGACCTTTGAGGTACTTCTAGTTCGGAGAAGGCTGTAGTGAAAGTTACATTGTCAATAACGACATATCGTTTTCCACAGTGTGACCCATTTCAAATGGAAACACCATTATTAAACATACATTTTTCAACCGATTGGAATGATTTTTCTTCATTAAGGAGTCATTAAAAAAGTCTACTAGGACACCATATTTCACGAATAATTCTTCATTTTCATGGCTAACTATTATTTTTTAAGGTTAAAAATCAAAAAAAAATTATCATCAATTTTTTTTAGAAAAATCTGACTACTCCTCTGGATTCACGATCTCTTCAGATGGTTCATGTCACAATTTCATTAAAATGCTTGAATTAATAAAAAAGTTATTAAAGTAAAAATAATAAATAGAGAATAAAATTTGAAAATACCCATCGCCTCAATTTCAGAACTGTGACTTCACCACTAGATTCAAGAAGACTCGGAATATCGCTGAATTTTTTTCGAAATCTGTTCATAAATAAGTTCTCCTAAAATGAATTTTTTTTAAATTCCCATTTAAAATATATTTTATTGTATTATATATATATTATATTTTATTCTCTCATATTTTACTTATGAACAGATTTCAATAAATTTCTTAACAGTGATATTTCAAGACTTTCTGAATCCCGTGATGTAGTCAGAATTATCAAAAAAGTTATGAAATTGAAGGGTGGGTTGATTAAAAGGCATACTTTTCAAATTTTATTTCCTTATAATAACTTTTTTATTGGTGAATGCACAACGACCACATTATGACTCAAACCATTTGAAAATATCGTAAATCCAGAGGGCTACTCAGATTTCTTCTAAAAAGAAACTACTTATAATTTATTTAGATTTTTGACATTGAAAAATAAGAATAGCTGGACTTGAAAATAAAGACTCATTCATGAAATTTAATGAGGGCTGGTGAAAAACATGTTTTTTTTTTATTTGAAACTGTTTTATTTGATTTAAATCATATTTTTCTTGTACATTTGAAAAATATGATTTGAAACATTGAAAACATGTTTGAAACACAAGATTTGGATGGGAATATAGAAAAATCAGAAGAGATTGAAAGTATGGATATTTGTTCAGAATCAGAATGATTTAATTTCATATTAGGCCAAGCTGTAGATAAAAATAAGAGGCTCTTTTCACACAAAATAAAAAACGCAGACGTCCTATTATACTACTTTTCATTAGATAGTTTGTAAATGAAAACCCCGGTTTTCGCTCCAGCAAAATCGCTTTGTAGAATTTTTAAACAAGATATATTGTAAAAAAATTACAACTTTTTTGTTTTTTTATTGGAGGAATCGTTTCACAGTCAAGAAAACTTTTGTAGAGAATTATAAAACCTACAGAATGGTTTCTTATACGACCAGATCGGTGTATTTTTCACTGAGAAAATCCGGGAAAACATCGAAATCTGAAGCTGGACAAACAATATTGCGGAAATTGATAGATAATTTTGCGCAAGATGGTTTCTGTCAGATGTGTAGTTTGTGCACAATTTTTTAAACAATTTAAGGGCAAATCTTTCTAAATGCGCCGATTTAAGGGAAATCCTCTTATTCAAAGTCTGTAAACGGCATTTGGAAGTAGAGATCAATATCTACAATTTGTATTTTTTGGATTTTCACCTAATAGGTGGGAAATGTGTTGAAAATGTCACTAGAAGTTACTCTAAATGCTTCAAAGTGCACCCGATGTCGCCCGAACTCAACTCGAGTTAACTTTAGTGCGACTTCGGGTGACTTCAGACGCACTTTGAAGCGTTTTGAACAACTTTCAGTGATATTTTCAACACATTTCCCAACTCTCAGGTGAAAATTCAAAATATACAAATTGTAGATATTGATCTCTACTTCCAGATGTCGTTTACAGAATCTGAAAACAACGATTTCCCTTAAATTGGCGCATTTCGCAGGATGTGCTCTCAAATTGTTTATAACGCGATTGTGCAAAAACTACACATCGGACCAAAATATCTTGCGCACAGTTGAATCACATATACACAGTTTCTGCAATATTGTTTATTCAGCTTCAGATTTATAAAAATTATAAATTTTTGAAAGAGGGTATCTGTTTCGAGATTTTCCCAAATTTTCTCAGTGGAAAATGCACCGATCCGTTCGTATAAATATAAATTTTGTAGGTTTTATAAATCTCTACAAAAGTTCCATTAACTGTAAAACGATTCATAAGATATTTCCAAAAAAACAAAAAAGTTGCAATTTTTTTCACTATTGCTTTTTTAAAAAATTCCACAAAGCAATTTTGCTAGGACGAAATCTGGGGTTTTCGTTATAAAAATTAGTATAGGCCATTTGCATTTTTTATTTTGTGGGAGAAAACCTCTATAGATTGGTCTATATGTTTACTTCTATTTCCAAATCTTGAATCATATGTTATTACAGAGCGGAGAATATTTTTTTTATTTATTTGTTTTTCTGTTATTGAAGTGTTGTTATTTTTTAATTATCTGGTGTTTTTTTTCTGTTAATAAAAAACTGATTTAAAACAATTGTTTCAAAACAAATATTTTAATCATCGTGTTTAAAACATGTTTTGAAACACTGTTTTAAAACAAATGTTTTAAAACATGCCAACCCTGAATTTAATATCCTAGTGGACTTTTTGAATTTCTACATAGTAAAAAAATCATTCCAATCGGTTGAAAAATGTACGTTTTATCAGGGTTTTTTCATTTTAAATTGGTCACACAGTGTAAGAATAATAGTCCGTTATTCATAATAAAGGTACACCTCGATATTTATCGACGTAAAAGTCCTCGAGAGACTTGTGTGAGCCAAGCCAGGAAAGACGCAGCCATTACATTTTAACGTGTGATGCCTTGCACGAGACCGATGACCTTTTTGACACAATAAAATTGTTCATTCACACTTTTTCGATATCTCGTTTAGTTTTCGAGTTTTTGGTATTTTTAGAAAACAATTGTAAAAATTTCCGGTACCTTATTTTTCGTATATTTCAAATATTTCCCGGACTATTGATATTATGGAAAAACTTCTTTAAATTTTTTGTATATTTTCAAGACATGGTCAAAAAGGTGTGTGAAAATCTGTCGCCATCTTTGAGTTTTTGGTGGTATTATAAAATAAAATTCAATTTTCGTTTATTTTTCAAGATATGAAAAAATTTCATTGTAACTTTTTGTAGACCTTTTTGAGGACAATAAAATTGTTCATGTACGAAGGGTCGAGGGTTCAAATCTCCGCATGGTCATCGGTCTCGTGCATGGCATCACACGTTAAAAGCTGGGGGCTGCCTCTTCCCTAGCTTACACAAGTCTTCGAAGAATTCTGAGGGTTGCGCGTAAGGGTGTAATCGGTTGACGGAAATAACAATTTTGACAATTTTTTTTCCATGTTTTAAATATCTCGAAAATACTGAAAAACTCGGGCGTAAAGCGTCCGGAAAATTTTGGGAAGGGAGAAAATAATAAAAATCCTAACGCTCCGGGAGGGGGAGAGGAGGAAAACTAATCAAAATCTGGGCGCGAAGTACCCGGAAAATGTTGGAAAGGGGGACAAGGGAAACATTTTTAAATTTTTGGAGAGGAGGTTTTCGTAATTTTTTAACCATAAATTGATGATTTCATCAGGTTTTGCGACTGTTACTTCATTTGTTTGAGGTTTTTGTAATTTTTTAACCATAAACTGATGATTTCATCAGGTTTTGCGACTGCTACATCATTTGTTTTGAAGTAATGGAGAAATATTATTTGAACTTTTTGTAGACTTGTTAAAGGACTGTAAAACTGTTTATGTAAACTTTTTTGATATCTAGTTTTTCGTTTTCGAGTTTTTGGTGATTTTAGAGAAAAAATTCAAATTTTATAGTTTTTTAAATTTTTTATACACTTTTCAATAGAGTAGGATAAACATAGTGTGGAAATATCGATGAGGCTTGTAAATACGTATACGAAGCAAATTTTAGATTTTCATTTATTTCAGTAGTATCTACCTCGGTCAATATCTCGATTTTCCATTTTTTTCAAATATTTACCGGACTATTGATTTTACGGGGAAACACTTCAAACACTTTTTGTAGATTTTATGAAAACGATGAAACAGGTGTCCTGATAAATTTAAAGTATCAACCGTTTCTGAGATATCTAAATAAAAGCGATATCCAATTGGTATCTGCTGACAATCACCATCCACCTATTGAGCTGTATGTCAAAATCTCTCAAATTGATAATCTTACCAGAAATTATAGCAAGTATTATAACTTCAGAAAAGCAGACTATGCTGAGATAAATGCGTATTTGAATGGTATGAATTGTTCGTTGGTCAAGATATCGGTAGCGCTGTAAACATTTTTTATGACACTTTAGAATTAGTTATTGATCGATTTGTACCCAAAATTTCAGTCAGAAATAATAAATATCCCAT